>CM042011.1:11034782-11499782 GCA_023525715.1 Cichorium intybus | reverse complement strand
TGATTAAAAAAATGTTTTATTATATGAATATCAACTCCTATATATGTTAAGACACTTTCTAAAGTTAAATTATATTTTCGTAACACGTATCCCACACATAGGTATGGAAGTGAACAAAAAATTAGCACTCGAATTAGGTTGACATGCTATGTATCACAAAGCTTACAAAACTTAATTAAAACTTACAGTTAGTTTTACTACAAATAATGGTGATCAAACAAAACACATTAAAGATTGAACTATGAGAATGCAAGAACAAAAGAGCATTACATAAAAGACCTAATAAATGCGATAAATCTACCGTTAAGAGTCACCTTTTTTTAGCATAAATCGAAATAAAAATGAAACCCCAAATGTCTACAGCTCCATAAAAACTGAAATTCCATGCGCAAGTATACCTCTTTCAAATAAACAAGTTAAAAACGAACAATCCATCATCTATCTGATTGTTACAAACTTGTTGGTTCCATGTTTTGCCCAATGAGCCCTCAAATCAATCGCATTTGCGAAATTATAACCTTCAGACGCTAATTTCTCCAACACTTTCTTGAAAGCACCATTACTCATCTTCCTACCAGCAATCCTTGCGCCACGTCGTTTAGTGCTCATCGGCAATGGATACATTGAAATGGTGGTCGTACAACACGCCGACTGCCACCCACCTGAACCCCACCGGTAACATTGCTGCGGTGTGCCTGTACATGAACAAACAGGAATCGGAATGCCGGAAATGTCCATGTCGATTCCATTGATTACCACGTCCATGCTTCTTTTCACTACTTTTGACCGTTGACCAGGGTTCCCGTTTTCTTTTGGTACGGCGGGACCTTTCCTTGGTTTTTTTGCTCGCGGCGGTTTAGGGTTTGTTGATGTTGTTGTTGTTCCGGCGGATCGTTTCCTCAGTGGACCACTGCCGCCGATGTCACCGCCACCGCCGCCGCCAACACCATTGTCGTCGAGAGGTTCTTTTGGTAAATCGATCGATTGCATCATGTGCATTGAATTGGAGGCGGAAGTATCGGGGAGAAGTGAGAAATTTGGGTTTCCGGGGAGCATGTGGAGGAGGCGTTCTCGTTGTATCCAACTATCTCTCATGTAATGAAGAGGTATAGGGGCTTCTGAAACGACGTGGTTTTGTGGGCGGTGATGGTAAGCTGCCATGGATGATCCGCCGTTTTGGTTCATCATCATGGGATTTTCTCGGGATGATAGAAAAGGTTTTGTGTCTCGATGGTCTGTGAGAGGAGACATTAGTTGTAAACCGAGATGTTCCTTGAATGAAGGCTCGTAATATCCCCAATTTCGCATATTCAATCCGTCGTCATCCATGGATGCTGCAGATGCAGCCAGAAAACACCATTATCACATTTATCCAGCCATGAAAGATTGGCAGTTAATACAGAGGCAAAACGAAGCCCCTTCAACGAAATATGAACATAATATCGAAATGATTTTAGATCCGACACGAACATGATGATACAATCGGCCAATCGACAAATCAAAAAACGATATGTGAGGAGGGATAAAAATAACACATGCAATTCAAATATAAACAGATCGAATCTAGAGAGAATAGCATTAATCAAAAATGAAAATTTTAGGGCTCCAAAAGTAGATCTAAGACAAACGGTGATAAATCAAACAGATCCGCGAACAGAAACTAGAACTTCATAGAAAAAACGATTAAGAATGCAGAAAAGAGCATGCAAATAGCCAAATTACAATCAAATTAAACGGGAACCCGTGCGCTACAAATCGATTTCAATTTCAGATCAAGAAAATGGTTAAAAAATCAGATCTTGATGCAAAAAAAAAATCGAAGTTCGGGTATAACAACATGAACCCATATGTGTGTGAGTTGCAAAAAGTTCAATAAGTCAAATATTTTAGATGAGAAGAGAGGGAAAGAGAGAAATATAAGAATTTGTATATGAGAGAGATAGAGGGAGAGAGAAAGACTTACTTGTGTGGGTAAAACAGGTCTTGGAGAGAGGAGAGAGGAGAGAGAGAAAGGAGAGAAGGAAAGAAAGAGATAGGAGAGAGGAGAGAGAAAGGTAAGGAAAAAGAAAGGGCACTTAAAATGGAGGTTCTTCCATGGACAAATTCAACAATAAATAAACCAAAATCCAACCGATAACTGTGTTTGTTGTTGCTTGCACTTACAGCAGCTGACATCAAATCCAAAACCCAAGTCTTATCTCTCTTTTTGCCCACCCCACCTTCCTTTTCAATTATCTCTCTTATTCTATTCCAAAAATATTTTAACTTATTTAATTTACATAAGAAACTGTCAAATGTAGCAGATAGATGGAAGTAACGATAATGTCAACTATTACATGAATATAACAAATGTTTTTTAGTCATCCAAATTTATATGCTTTTAGTTATCGATACTATTACAACGTGATATTACGAATATTAGGAAATCTTGTTATTCATTATTTAGGATTATGCTTTATACATTTCTAAAACTCTACTTACATAAATAGGAGATGTGTACAATGAAAGATCATCAAGATTTAAAATTGTCCACATCATCTTTGAGCCCCTCCCCCTTCCTTGGGGTTCAAAATCAATATTCCACATGTGGTTGACCACCTTCTTGACACATCGAACCCATGCAATTGTTGATGCTTGTGAGCGTGGACCGGGCTTGACTTTGTAGTCCTATGGTGGATCTACGGAACCATTACTCAAGATCTTCTACATACGGTCATCGAGTTCAACTTCACTACCTTCTACACATGGGAGATACTGTGAGATATCTTTTAGTATAACAAAAATTCACACATCATCTGTCTCGAGAAGCAGTTCACACATACTCACCTTTACAACTTCTAACATATCGGCTTACATTAGATCCTCAGTCTCCAACTACTGTCACATGTTACATCTCTTTGCCAGTCTCACTTAAGTGTATGGCAGTGTGGTTATCATCTTTTAATAAAGCATCCCTCTATCATCCTCTAACAATACGACCCTTTACCATCCTTCACCAACATTAGGTTAATGATGTGGTTTAGTTGTAAGATCATTGATGCAAAGTTCAAATCATGGTGCTAAATCCTCCAATCAAGTCAAAAATGATTTTCTCAAACTTTAATGGAGTTTTTGAGGTTTCAATGAAGTTAATGTAACATTTGTATGTTGAATGTGATTATTTGATTCATTAGAAATTAGATATTATTATTGATTTAGCAATTAATCATCAAATGAAATCATATTTTGAAGTTGCTTGATTCAATATGGATTATTATTTATTTAGATGAAGCAAATGAGGATTTATCAAGCTTTGAAATGAACTTTGTACCAAAACTTGACTAAATCTCCATGTAATTAGTTAATAATGATCTGAAGGATGTTAAGATGGTCTTGATATTATTAGAAGTTAGCTAGTATCATCATTGCTGCAAATCATGGGGTGAAACCCAATTTAGCGAACATCCTTGAGCTTAAAGCATTAAAATGGAGTTTATGAGATGATTTTAAGGCATGATTTGATTATGTTAATAATGATAAATGAAATATTTTTCATATTTATATGGACCTATTAAGACCATTAAAAGTCATTAGAATTGGTGTCAAAAGTGTTGGAATCAGATTACACAAAGTATGATGATGTTTTTAGAAGCTTACATGTTTTTATGGAAGCATGGGTATTCTAATTAAATGATTGGCCATTCTACTTGATCAAGTAAACATCTTCAATGATTTAAATAGTTTATTTTGTTCTATATTGGGTTAGGGGGTCATTGGGATGCTTCCAATGCTTCCCTAAGATCATATATGATAGTTTAAGAGGTCAATATGTGTCATTAGGTATATATGAACTTATATATGTAATTAAAGCTAAATAAGTATGTCATTATAGATAAATATACATTTATAGGTGTGCATGAACCGTTTAAATAGTTTCAAGATCTTGTTGGATGTTAGCCTACGTTTGGTGGTGCTCCTAGATCATCATTATACATTGAGGAATTTATTAAACATTAGTCTACACCTAGAAGTGAGTTCATTACTGAAAACACATGTTTTCACTATACATATTGTACTTAAAATTTCCTTTGTGTGAAACTACTATGTGTATACATTATATGAAATATTATATGTAATACATATGTATTGACAAAGTGAGTTTGAAAGAGTATTTGAAACGGGAAAAAACTTTTATGTTTTAAGTTGAGATTTTAAACATGATCATATACATCCACTTAGGATGGGTTTGAGATTATGTGACCTGAATACTCGACTTGAGAATTGAGATTATTCATATTCTTAATTGCATTGCATGTAGCACTTTATGCCCTTCGTATTGCATATGTATGATTGTTTGTATGTTACATAGTGAGTGGAGTATTAGAGTTATTTTGTGATATGTGCTACCTTTACACATGCTCTAGAACTATCACTTGTGGGATTTGGACTTTGAATTGACTTAGGGTTTTTGGGAATAAAAGCACCCATGCATTGCACTTTATGTGGAGTTTTAGTTTGACACTATTTGATTTGATGATGTTGTAGCAATACAATTGATTTGAAATGCTTTTCCCTAATATTTGAGATTCTACTAATCTTTTGATTTTCCAAACCTTTTTAGGAGTTTGACTTCAGAATTGGATTTGGCTTTATCTAACACCCTATAATGAAACACCTCATCCTTTATACATTTTTAAATGCATGAAAAAGAAATTATTTACAATAATGTCGTTATGTTTTATAAAATTTTGGTCCCATTCAAAAACATTTTAGACTATTGTCCACTAAGGGGGTTATAGACCAATATATAACAACCATATGAAAGAGATTATCAAATTATTACTATAAATTACTTATCAAAAGAAAGTAAAGTATGCTTTCTACTAGATAGGCTTTGAAAGTAGGTATTCTAAATGTCTCGAATATATTCTAGTGATCAAGTCACTACTACTTCTCTTCAGTACCGGGAATACATGTCCTTAAAAAACATACAAAATACATAAAGTCTCATGAGATACATATGTTTGCCATAAAGCATTTATGCATTGATATCAATACCACTTTGAAATGATTATGGGAATTGTAAATTCAAAACATATACAACCCTAAAACCATGGATCAAACTAGACAAAAGTATCAACATAAAATTAACCATATGATATTTATGATACTTAGCCTTCGATAATAGGAGATCATGTCCAAATTAGGTTGTATCAATGATGTGTCCACACAAGGCAATCCATATAACTACCATCAAAGCAAGACTACTCAATCCTCTCCTTGCCATCAAAATTCGACTTTCAACTTTAGAGGATGCTTAGAATTCCATAGCTAGGGTTGGGAGAAAGAAAATGAGGCACATTAAGGTTTTTTGGTAACATTTACCAAAAACCAAAGCTATATATATATTTTAAATACTTGTATGAATGATTCAATGGTGTGCTTTTAGGCAAACCTTTAAACTATTAATCAAGTAAGCCCCAAACTAACTAATAAATTACTTTAATTAATTATGGCTCATAATTAAATAACTTCTTTACTTAATTATTTAAATAATTGATTTCCTTTTAATTTTTCTTTGACTTAATAAATAATAAATAAACTTTTTTCTTTTCTTAACAACTAAATATAATGCAAATGCATGAATTAAACACCCTAAAGATGTATAAGTTGCATCTAACAGACTTACGATGACAAAGATTGTACAATAACCTTGAAGCTCTCTAAAGATGAGATATGGGCTCGTCTCAGACCAAAGGTTGTTGAAGATTTCGATAAGGATATGTCTAGAGTTCAACATGATGGTTCTCTTGGTGATTAACAAAAAAGCTTGAGAGGCTAGACAATCAAGCTCACGGATGGTCTCGAAAGGCACTTTTATGAGATGATTGAAATTCGAGGTCTTTGATGGAATTCACATGTTCAAACCCAAAACGTTGAAGGAAGTCGTTAGCCTAGCAATAATACGAGGGATGGACAGTTTTGTAGAGGAAAGAGTTGTTGGTGATTTGTATCACCAATATTATTTGAGTGTAATGAGATGAACTTCTTGATCGATGATTGAACAAGGGTGGTGCAGAGTGTACACTTGTTTGAGTTTATTCTAATTTGAAGTATACTAGTATTTAGTGGCGAAGCCCCTGAACAATGGGGGTCCAGGGCAAGCGCCCTTGGTAGCAGGGTCCAAGGGGCAGAGCCCCTGGCTGGGTCAAGCTGTCAGCTTGGAAATTTTTTATTTTGGTTAATATTTCTTTATGGAAAATGCGTGAAAATCCGAAATTGTGGTTTTAAACCCTGTTTTTTGACCCTAATTTAAACCCTGTTTTTACCCTAATGTAGACCCGATTTTATAACGGTTAAAGGCAGTTTTGTAACTGCTTAATGCCAGTTTTTCACCAATTTCAAACATTGGTTATTTTCCGTTTTGGTCATACGAATCCGGTACACACGAATATCATAACCTCCTTCATTCTCTGTTTAGATCACTGTTAGAATTTCGATTGTACCATCGAAATATTTCAATCTGAAAGTGTATCACGACTCTCAGTGAATCCAAACAATCGAAACACCCAAAATTCTAACAAGAGCTTCACACAATCCTCAAGTCTGAACCATGTACGCACCACAATGAAGAATTGTTGCCCTCCGCAAAGTGACACTTGAGGGATTGCCGTGGGAGGAAATGTAGAAACCAAGAACACAAGGACTTTGTTTCAGTTGTACCTAAAAATTCAACCTAGGACACAAGTGCGATGGACCTCAAATACTACTTCACGGTTGCCCAAACAACAATCAAACCTTCTTGACCTTGAGGACAATGATCTAATTGGCGGGGGAGTATTAATTGATAGACTAAGAATTGAAGTCCAGCCACGTTTTTAGCTTAGGAGAAGATTTTTTTTTTTTTTTAAATTCTTATCTTTATTTTATAGTTTATATCCTTAGATGTTGCTTAGATCGCTTCTAATTTAAATTTATCCATTAAGTTCTATCTATTAGACATTTGGGGGTGAAAAAAATCAAGCAGAATTTCTATCAATTATTATCTCTGTGGTTTATCTTTCACCCAAAGAAAAACACTGGTGTGATTGGGACCTATCAACTTAAGTATATATTCTAACAAAGAACTTACATTATATAACTCTAAAGTCATAAAAATGGAGTAATTGCTCTTGTGTATTTTGGCTATACCTCTTTTATACGTGGTGTGGTACTAGACTACTAGTACTGATTGTTGATGCTCTTTAAAAGATTGCTCGGTATGAAGTCCTTTATGCCACTAGGGTAGCTTAATCCAGGTGAGGTCGTGGCCCATTCGAATTAGAAAAATACATTATGGCCGGAATGTGTAGCAAAGAAAACAACCCAAAGCAACAACGAATCAAAAAAAATTCGATTATGCTATGTGATTGTAATAATTTACCTAGGAGATGTATTATTATCAAAATATTTCTAATTTGCTTTCCTATTACAGACCAATTATAAACTTTTAAAAAACTATGTACATGCATATCTTGCGCAAAGCTAGTCTTAATTGACAAAATGGTTAAATTACAAGTTCGGTCCTTGTGTTTGACAGAGATGGCAAGTTCAATCCAACTTTTGATTTTATGACAAATTCATCGTAGTGGTTTCATTTTGTTGCGGATTCAATACTTGTGCTGTTAAATTTAACGTATATGTTAGATTTTTCAAACTCCACAGTTTATCCTAGACCAAGTCGAAACAATTGTATACCACAAGGACCAAATTTGCAACTTACTCATAACTTTATTATTAAACTATTTTCTAAATTATAACACATATTTCTCAAAAGTTTAATATTTTTTATTAAATTATTTGATATATTATTGTTCTAAATGATATTATATTTAATTGAGTGATTTTATATGCATCTTTTAGAGCATCCATAATATGAAGATTTTTATTGGAGTTTTTTTTCATGAAAATCCTCAAAAATTAAAAGCTCAATATTTCTCCACTATAGAAGGGCTTTTTTCAGTATGATTTATATGAATTGTTTGTATATGTTGTTCCGTTATAATTTGTTTAAAACATATGAGACCTACATGATAATCGAAAAAGCTCTTGCAATGAGCTCGTTAATTAACAAACAATTTGAAAAAGTTTTGGTTTGAAAAAGCTCCTCCAATAGCTTTTTCATTTTTCAAAAGCTTTTTTGTTGGAAAAAGATCTTGAAAAAGCTTCTATTAAGTATGTTCTTAGTTGTTAGATGGATCATTCTCATTTGTGTTTTTGTCTTATGTTGTTTTTATTTATTTATTTTATCTTTTGTTATCTTTTTCATTTATTATTATTATTATTATTATTATTATTATTTAATAATAATAATAATAATAATAATAATAATAATATAATTAGAGTAAATTACACAAACGATCATTGTGGTTTGTAGTAGTCTACGCCTTTAATATCTAACTTTTGTTTAACTTAGACCGTCTCTAGAATAATAATAATAATAATAATAATAATAATAATAATAATAGTTATTATTATTATTATTATTAGACATGTTGCATATTCTTTATTATTATTATTATTATTATTATTATTAAAGTAATTACATGAATGCTTCATGTGGTTTGTGGTGCTACATGTTTGATTTTTAGCTATTCTTTCTTTAATTTGGACCAACTCTATATTATTATTAGATTTTTTTGTATTTAAATTATTATTATTATTATTATTATTATTATTATTATTATTATTATTATATTAAACTACATGAATGGTCATGTGGTTGATGTTAATTTGTATGCTTGATCTCTAACTTTTGTATTTGACCTTGTATATTTAAATTATTATTATTATTATTATTATATTATTTATGCAGTTTTTGTTTTTTATTATTTGAGATACATTAATACAACAACTAAAATAAATAATTTTACTAAAATATAAATTCATTTGTTTATTACTAACTCTCAGATATAAAAACTCTTGAAATATTACATTTATTACATGATATATTTAGTAGAATGTAGGCATTCAGTCAAGCACCATACCCTATTTTTCATCTAGTAAAACATTATGATCTACAATTACGCGATAACATTATAATGATTGGAATTTGATACACTCATCGGAAATCAACATTCACATAATGATCACCATGAACTTGGCGATAGCTGTAACTACATGATTTGAGACATCTTGCAGACTAAGCCTTAGTGGGAAACACATCGTTGAACCTTGTCTGCTTAGATAATGAATGATAATAGCATACATGTTTGAAATGACAAAAACAGTGTTCGAAATAATAAACCAATATTCAATTACCATAATTATGATCCAAATCAATTTATTAAATGAATTATTTTGTTGAAAAAGTCATCATAAATCAATGAGTACTCTGCATTGTACTCTAATAATTTGTTGTATAAATCCGACCGAATTTTACGCCAATCATCTTCACTTTAACAGAGAGAAATTGTATTATTCGAAAGCCACAATTTCAATCTCCAAGCACATCTTTTATATGAGTGATGTATAGATGAAATTATTACGAAATTTCATTCATAAGTGGATTTGAATTATGCATTGGTTGTTCTAAATTGAAATATGAGTTATACACCTATTCATCTTGGTTATTAGCAATAACTAACATAGTTTGTAAATAAATTGAGTTCCATCGTTATTAAATTGAGTGTAATCGATTATTAAACAATAATGAATGTAATTTATGTCGTGAATAGTGGCTGGAACATTTAGATTCAACTTTAACATGAATTATTTAATTTGTAAATTTTTTAGACAAAGAATCTTCCAAACTATTATTAATGTCAAAACAGAGAAAATAAAAAAGTATATTGGTCAATTTACAAGCATTTGACGTATAGAAATTGACGGAGTTAATCAGAAGGACTATTTATGTAACTTTTGAAAACTACAAGGACGAACCATGTTAAAAAATTAATAAAATTAGACTAAAACTATAGATGAGTGTAAGCCACAGAGACCAAAACTATAATCTACTATAACAACAACAACAACAACAACAATAATACCTATAATAATAATAATAATAATAATAATAATAATAATAATAATAATAATAATAATAATAATAATAATAGAAAGAACAATAAAAGATCAAAATGAATGAAAAAACAAAATCAAATCAAAAGAGATGTAATAAAAAAAATAAGAGGATACAATAAAGGGAAAATGACTTAACATAGTAATATAGTTTTTCATTTGTACATGTTTAGCTACAAATATTTTTTTTGAGCAAAATACACCATTGAACTTTTGTTTTTGTACACACCAAGTCATTTCGACCCGCTATTCCAAGTTACCATGTTATATGGTTTTTGATAGGGTAGCATTGTTCTTAATTTACATATTTTGTCCCTAATAAGATTTTCCTATCCAGTTATTTTGGGTTTACGTTTTCTATACTTGTATTTATATATTGTTATATACATTTTTATATACGTATTTTATATATGTATTTATACATTTCTACACGTTTTTGTATAAATTTTAAAAACGTTTTTCATATATGTTTTAGTACATTTTTTCTATACGTTTTTATAAACACTTTTTATATACGTGTTTTATACATATTTACGTTTTTTATATACGTTTTTAAGTATGTTTTTATATAATTTTTTAAAATATATTTTTCTGTATATTTTTCTATACGCTTTTATATACATTTTGAAAAATATGTTTTTAAATACGTATATAAAGATCTTATATACTTATGATTTCACTTGAAATTTTGATGAATTTGTAGTTATAAGTTATGTTTGTAAGAGTTGGTTGACGGGTGTAAACGAATTAGTAGCCATTTTCTCGTCGTATATTTCAAATACGTATATAAAAAACGTATTAAAACATGCATAAAAACGCATATATATGTGTAGAATACATATATAAAAAACATTTAGAAAAAAATACATTTTCAAAAGGATATAAAAAAGTATTTAAAAGCATATTTAAAAGCATATATAAAAACGTAGAAAAGCATAAATATGTATAAAATACATATATAAAAAGTGTATATAAAAACATATATAAAAATATATAGAAAATATGTATTAAAACACACACACACACACACACACACACACACATATATATATATATATATATATATATATATATATATATATATATATATATATATATATATATATATATATATATATATATATATATATATATATATATATATATATATATATATATATATATATATATAGACACACACACACACACATTTTTGAAAATGTATAAATACATATATAAATTACGTATATAAAAAACTTATATAAAAACGTATATAAATACATGTATAAAACTAGATAACCAAAATAACTTGATTGACAAGTCTTATTAGGGACTAAATTTGTACAAATCTAAGGTTTTTTTTCTTAAAGTAAATTATAGTTTTGGGCCCTGAGTTTTACCTTTATTTTCGCTTTTTGGCCAACTTTTGAAATTTCACGCTGAAGTTCCTTAATGTTGCATAAAGTTTACACTCATGGTCCCCGAGGCATGTAAAAAGACTAAAATATCATTTCTATTTTCTTTTTCATTTTTCTTTTAACATATTATTAATTTTACCAATTAAAAAAAATACACCTCAACCCCACCCCTACCCCACTACCGCCCTCTCTCTCTCCATCTCGTACCCCGTCTTCTCCGGCGACACAGGTGTGACATCTGCCTAAAATGGATTCGGGTCAACCCAACCCAATTGGAAATTTAATAAACCCTACTCGAGATTTCTTGACGCTAATAGGATCAAAACCCTTACACTACGATATAAATTGACGTTAATAGCAATATAGCATAGTATAACGTTATAACTATAATCAAATTAAATTATGATACCATATTAAAATCAAATCAAAGTATGATGCTCTAATTAAATTAAAAATATCAAACTTGAATGCTATAATTAAACTTCAAATCAAAGTAGATTGTTATAATCAAATAATAACCTATTTTTTTTTTATAAAACTCTATTTTTATAAAAACTACATTAAATTTTATAAAACTCTTAAGATGCTTGTGTTAGTGGGGAATTATGAAGACCACCAAAAGTAAAAGTTTATTCCCATTGTCTCCCACTCACACCTCCCATCATCTTTCCTTTAATTTTTCTCGCAACACATTATTCTCATCACCACTCAAACCATATCTATTCTTTCTCTCACTCTCAATCTCAAAATTCCTCCTAGAAATCTTCATATTTCAGCCAAGAACACTCCAATATACTCAAATCTTCATCCCTCTTGAAGCATTCATCAAGGTATGTTGTTAAAAGTCTCAAATTCATGAATGAAACAAATTAAATCCACCAAACTATCTAAAACTCATTTTATGCATAAACCTGATTTTTCTCAGGATCCCATCAATAAAATAAGAAGTTCTGGAAATTTTCAGAAAATAACTTATTTTTATTGAATTACTATAATTATTGCAATAAAATAGGGCAATAATTCACATAAAATACTTTTTGCAGTCAATAAATTCTGGGAAAATTTTGGAACAACCTATATATTGAGTAAAGTGGATTTATAAAGTTTCATGCATTTATATTACTTTTTGATGCTTATTTTGTATTTTATTTTGTTGTAGATAAATAAATTACAAAATATAGTTATGTATGTTAAAAACTAGATTTTATATTTTTCTCACCTTATTAACATTTTAAAGACTCCATGACAAAATTTACAGATTTTTGTAAGAATGTTTGCTTATTTTTCCTGATTTAATGATTATTTAATGGTTTAAATTGATAATAAATAGCTACACATGTCCAAAAATTATAAAACCTTTTCAGAATATCATATATAACATGTTAATCATAAATAAAAAGTATAATGAATTTCTCTTAATATTTTCCTATTATTTATGATTTTATTGATTAGTTAATAATGAAAAACATAAGAAATACTTTCCATAGTCCAAAATATCCAAACTATTTACAATAGGCTCAATATAATGTTAGAAAACTATGGTTAATTTTCCAGAAGTTTTGGGAATCATTTATTATTTTTCCCGAATTTTGTTGTGGTTTAATTATTAAAATACTAAATAAATACTAAAGCAGTTAAGAAAAATATGAAAATTTTACAGTAATTACTATTTTATGAAATAATGATTTTCTGATAATTTCAGAATGTTTCATTACTGTTTAGTATTTAAAACCATTTTCCTAAATATCTAAGCATGTAAAAATGCATTTTTAATGATTATTTCATATAAATAATTGTTTATAATATATAAAATCTGTAAATACTTATAATTTGACTAGTTATTATTTTAATAAGAAATTATTAAAATCTTGCCTAATGTGAAGATATAAATTAATTAAGCAAAGTAATTAATTCAATTTAAAATTCATTTAACATATGAATACATTAATATTCAAAGCAAAATTTGGATTATTGTTAATTCATCTAATATAAGAATATATGTCTAATTATTTTTATTAATACTATATTCCCGTTTATCGATTCCTAAGCCAAAACTATTAATTATATTAGGTTCTACGACATTTTGACTCGAGCCGTCTATCGTACAACACGCGCATTCCTTATTGGACTAAGGTGAGTAATCTACCCCATATTTTATAATTTTCAATACTTTTGGGATGTATCATGTGGTTTTAATATGTTCCAACATCATTTTATTATTTTTTTTCACCATTGAGACATAGTTGAGACATTTATACGTGAATCATTATTTGTATAATTATTGTTTGTTTACGCTACATGTACTTGTAGTGCATTACCATTTTTAGTCTAATCTCCATGACTATGCCCGTATTCTTGAGGTACGTTATGGACAATAATAGCGCTATTGGGTTGACCACCCCGCCTTGGGACGCTAAGGTGATTGATTGCACGTGGTTGAGTGTGTATGATGATTAGATGCTCCATCCTATATATATACATATATATGTATATATAGGGTGAGGACTTATTGCTGTTGTCATCATTTGTTAATCATTTTTTGATTTATAAACTGTTATCTCAATAATACTTGCTTGTCGACTTCCAAAGAAAACAAGTTTCAAATTATAAATATTTCAAACTCACAATTTTCTTTAATAAAACTAGATTACTCACCAACTCTCGTAGTTGACCTGTTTTTACCCATGATGCAGTTTTGAAGAATGAAGTTGATGAAAAGTAGGGTATACCTTAGAAACCCACAAGACTATTTAAATTGGATGTAATAAATGTTGTTTGTATTTTGATTTGTATTTGTATGTTGTGGATCTTGTTTGCCTACTTAGTACTTAATTGAATGTAATCATATTATAACATAGTTGTCATGAGACTTTGAACAATATATCACGCCTTGATCGATTCCGCCAAGGATCGGGGTGTGACAGATTGGTATCAGAGCCCTTGACTATAGGGAATTAGGTTAATTGCCTTGACCTAGTCTATAGCCTCTAGGGTCCTCTCGTATGCTAGTTTATAAAATGCACACACAACTGCATGCAATTCGCACTTAGAAAATCCTAGGAATACCTTTGTGTGCTAATTGCTCCCTTATGTGCTTACGTATTATTCCCGACACTTATATGTGTGCATACACTTGTGAATTTTCTCCTCTTTCTCTTAAAATCACACACATACTCAAATGGTTTCAAAATAAAAATTTATATACATATATATTCCTTAGAGCTCATAGGAAATTAAAAGTCATCCACTCTAGTTGGGTAGGATCAAAGTAATGGACGCGTAGTAACTGGAAGGGGGAGGTGCCGGTAGCCCGAAAGACCTGACTAGGTAAGCATTCGTATACATCCCAATCAACCGAGGGACCAGTTTGCTTACCTGGGGACCAAAGGCGAGAGTTCCCAAACCTATAGGCCAAAGCGCGTCATTCACATTACTTTTGAGCCATCAAACTACCCGACCTTATCAAACGTATCCGAAAGGATACACTCAAAAATGGCCAACTCATTGGACTATTAAGTTCCCTAATGGGCCTTGAAGTGGGAAAAACATGTGAAAACTTAGTATTGTGGGGGCCCACGCAATTGCTACATGCTTCACATTTAGTACCCATGGAAAGCCCAAAAGGTGTCCAACACTCCTAACCATGGCCCAACAAGTGTTTTACAATCATTTTACCCAACAATGTCTACAAACTTAATTTCCATAATTAATTTACAAATAACTCACAAGTCCATATGCGTGTTTCTCATAAATGGCATTACGACCCCCTCTGTAACCATTGTAACTATCACCATATGTCCACCAGCCCGTGTCGCCTTTGTACGACTTGTGGTCGCTATGGCCACTTGGCGGACACATGCCGTACACCAAAAACTCAGCGACCATTCGCTCTACCCTCAAATCAACAAACACAAACCCGATATCCAACTGGAACATGCTTCAACTGTGGTGACCCCACCCATTTCAGAAACGCGTGTCCTAGGCTTGTCAATATCATTAACACTCCAAGCCCAAGCAAATCCAACAATGCAGGTTCCAGCTCCCAAAGGTCGAGCATTTGTCATTACCGCAACCCAAGCACAGACCGATAACAAGGTCGTAAATTGTACGTTTCTCATAAATGACTCCTACGCGTCAGTACTTTTTGATTCAGGTGCCGATAAAAGTTTTGTGTCTTTGGAATTTGAACCCATACTTCACACACCTCGCACGATTCTTGATGAACACTTTACCGTAGAGGTCGCCAATGGAAAATACATTTCACTCAATGCAGTCATCCAAGATTGCACTTTCGATTTTTGCGGTCATAAATTTTCCGTCAATTTAGTTCCTATGGAACTTGGTAGCTTTGACATCATCGTGGGAATGGATTGGCTATCCCAAAACCATGCTGAAATAGTATGTTACGATAAGTTTATTCGTATTCATCTTGCCGACGGTCAAAGTCTTCGTATTTATGGCGAGACTCGTTCAAAAAAAGCTTAGTCTTATGTCATGTACTCAAGCTCGATCATATCTACGTAAAGAATACATGGCTTTCTTAGCCCATGTGGTGGAAACAAAGATCAAAGAAAAGAAGATCGAAGATATTCCGATTGTACGAGACTTTCCCGACATCTTTCCCGATGACGTATCTGGACTCCCTCCAGTACGTGAGCTAGAGTTCCGCATCGATCTCGTTCCTGAGGCTGCTCCCATAGCCAAGTCTCCATATCGGTTGGCTCCAACCGAGATGCAAGAATTGGCAAGTCAGCTCCAAGAATTAACCGATAAGGGATTTATCCGCCCTAGTACTTCACCCTGGGGAGCCCCGGTTCTCTTCATCAAAAAGAAAGATGGTTCGTTTCGTATGTGTATCGATTATCGGGAGTTAAATAAATTGACCATCAAGAACCGATATCCGTTACCTCGGATCGACGACCTTTTTGATCAGCTTCAAGGAGCTTCATGCTTCTCAAAAATCGACCTCCGCTCGGGTTATCACCAACTTCGAGTACGAGAAGAAGACATCCCCAAAACCGCTTTCCGAACCCGCTATGGTCATTACGAGTTCACCGTTATGC
Source organism: Cichorium intybus (assembly GCA_023525715.1). Taxonomy (NCBI): domain Eukaryota; kingdom Viridiplantae; phylum Streptophyta; class Magnoliopsida; order Asterales; family Asteraceae; genus Cichorium; species Cichorium intybus. The sequence goes on along the minus strand of CM042011.1, from coordinate 11,483,284 downwards.
CTTTTGGCCTAACGAATGCCCCTGCCGCATTCATGGACTTGATGAATCGGGTATTTAAACCTTATCTCGACCGTTTTGTTATCGTCTTTATTGATGACATCCTCATTTACTCCAAGACAAAGACAGACCATGAAAGACACCTTCGTCTAACTCTCCAAACATTGCAAGGAAATCAGCTTTATGCCAAATTTTCGAAATGCGAGTTTTGGTTAAATGAGGTACAATTCCTCGGTCATATTGTAAGTGACAAGGGTATTTTAGTCGATCCCGCAAAAGTTGAAGCAGTCAATGATTGGAAAGCCCCACGTACCCCCAAGGAAATTCGGTCATTCCTCAGTTTAGCTGGCTATTACCGGCCTTTCATTTCAAATTTCTCAAAGATCGCTTTACCGCTTACTTTTCTCACTTGCAAGGGTACGGCATTTGATTGGGGACCCAAGCAAGAAGATGCTTTCCAAACCCTTAAACAAAGATTGTGTGACGCTCCGATTCTTACACTCCCTGAAGGATCCGAAGATTTCGTGGTATACTGCGATGCCTCCAATCTCGGTCTAGGTTGTGTTTTGATGCAAAAGGGAAAGGTTATAGCTTACGTATCGTGACAACTCAAAATCCATGAAAGGAATTATACGACTCATGATTTGGAGCTCGGTGTCGTGGTTTTCGCTCTTAAAATTTGGAGGCATTACCTTTACGGCACTAAATGCGTAATTTTCACCGACCACAAGAGCTTGCAACATATTCTTAATAAAAAGGAACTCAATATGAGACAAACACGATGGGTCGAACTCCTAAATGATTCATATAGCCAACCTCAAGAAGTGTTTAGCAGACGAGAACCTTCATGTTCCTCTCGAGGATATCCAAATCGACGAGACAATGCAATTTATCGAGAAACCCTTGGAAATTGCCGACCGAAAGGAAAAGCAACTCAAAAGAAGTCGCATTCCCCTGGTCAAGGTCAGGTGGCAGTCAGCACGTGGACCTGAGTATACATGGGAGCGTGAGGATCAAATGCGTACCAAATACCCGCAACTTTTCTCTTAAGGTACTATCTTCTTAAATTTCGGGACGAAATTTCCTAAAGTAGGGGAGACTGTGACATCCGCCTAAAATGGATTCGGGTCAACCCAACCCAATTGGAAATTTAATAAACCCTACTCGAGATTTCTTGACGCTAATAGGATCAAAACCCTTACACTACGATATAAATTGACGTTAATAGCAATATATCATAGTATAACGTTATAACTATAATCAAATTAAATTATGATACCATATTAAAATCAAATCAAAGTATGATGCTCTAATTAAATTAAAAATATCAAACTTGAATGCTATAATTAAACTTCAAATCAAAGTAGATTGTTATAATCAAATAATAACCTATTTTTTTTATAAAACTCTATTTTTATAAAAACTACATTAAATTTTATAAAACTCTTAAGATGCTTGTGTTAGTGGGGAATTATGAAGACCACCAAAAGTAAAAGTTTATTCCCATTGTCTCCACTCACACCTCCCATCATCTTTCCTTTAATTTTTCTCGCAACACATTATTCTCATCACCACTCAAACCATATCTATTCTTTCTCTCACTCTCAATCTTAAAATTCCTCCTAGAAATCTTCATATTTCAGCCAAGAACACTCCAATATACTCAAATCTTCATCCCTCTTGAAGCATTCATCAAGATATGTTGTTAAAAGTCTCAAATTCATGAATGAAACAAATTAAATCCACCAAACTATCTAAAACTCATTTTATGCATAAACCTGATTTTTCTCAGGATCCCATCAATAAAATAAGAATTTCTGGAAATTTTCAGAAAATAACTTATTTTTATTGAATTACTATAATTATTGCAGTAAAATAGGGCAATAATTCACATAAAATACTTTTTGCAGTCAATAAATTCTGGGAAAATTTTGGAACAACCTATATATTGAGTAAAGTGGATTTATAAAGTTTCATGCATTTATATTACTTTTTGATGCTTATTTTGTATTTTATTTTGTTGTAGATAAATAAATTACAAAATATAGTTATGTATGTTAAAAACTAGATTTTATATTTTTCTCACCTTATTAACATTTTAAAGACTCCATGACAAAATTTACAGATTTTTGTAAGAATGTTTGCTTATTTTTCCTGATTTAATGATTATTTAATGGTTTAAATTGATAATAAATAGCTACACATGTCCAAAAATTATAAAACCTTTTCAGAATATCATATATAACATGTTAATCATAAATAAAAAGTATAATGAATTTCTCTTAATATTTTTCTATTATTTATGATTTTATTGATTAGTTAATAATGAAAAACATAAGAAATACTTTCCTTAGTCCAAAATATCCAAACTATTTACAATAGGCTCAATATAATGTTAGAAAATTATGGTTAATTTTCCAGAAGTTTTGGGAATCATTTATTATTTTTCCCGAATTTTGTTGTGGTTTAATTATTAAAATACTAAATAAATACTAAAGCAGTTAAGAAAAATATGAAAATTTTACAGTAATTACTATTTTATGAAATAATGATTTTATGATAATTTCAAAATGTATCATTACTGTTTAGTATTTAAAACCATTTTCCTAAATATCTAAGCATGTAAAAATGCATTTTTAATGATTATTTCATATAAATAATTGTTTATAATATATAAAATCTGTAAATACTTATAATTTGACTAGTTATTATTTTAATAAGAAATTATTAAAATCTTGCCTAATGTGAAGATATAAATTAATTAAGCAAAGTAATTAATTCAATTTAAAATTCATTTAACATATGAATACATTAATATTCAAAGCAAAATTTGGATTATTGTTAATTCATCTAATATAAGAATATGTGTCTAATTATTTTTATTAATACTGTATTCCCGTTTATCGATTCCTAAGCCAAAACTATTAATTATATTAGGTTCTACGACATTTTGACTCGAACCGTCTATCGTACAACACGCGTATTCCTTATTGGACTAAGGTGAGTAATCTACCCCATATTTTATAATTTTCAATACTTTTGGGGTGTATCATGTGGTTTTAATATGTTCCAACTTCATTTTATTATTTTTTTCACCATTGAGACATAATTGAGACATTTATACGTGAATCATTATTTGTATAATTATTGTTTGTTTACGCTACATGTATTTGTAGTTCATTACCATTTTTAGTCTAATCTCCATGACTATGCCCGTATTCTTGAGGTACGTTATGGACAATAGTAGCGCGATTGGGTTGACCACCCCGCCTTGGGACGCTAAGGTGATTGATTGCACGTGGTTGAGTGTGTATGATGATTAGATGCTCCATCCTATATATATACATATATATGTATATATAGGGTGAGGACTTATTGTTGTTGTTATCGTTTGTTAATCAATTTTTGATTTATAAACTGTTATCTCAATAATACTTGCTTGTCGACTTCCAAAGAAAACAAGTTTCAAATTATAAATATTTCAAACTCACAATTTTCTTTAATAAAACTAGATTACTCACCAACTCTCGTAGTTGACCTGTTTTTACCCATGATGCAGATTTGAAGAATGAAGTTGATGAAAAGTAGGGTATACATTAGAAACCCACGAGACTATTTAAATTTGATGTAATAAATGTTGTTTGTATTTGAATTTGTATTTGTATGTTGTGGATCTTGTTTGCCTACTTAGTACTTAATTGAATGTAATCATATTATAAGATAGTTGTCATGAGACTTTGAACAATATATCACGCCTTGATCGATTCCGCCAAGGATTGGGGTGTGACAACAGGTAAATCAGGACTGGTTTCTGACATAAAGGTCTAAAAGAGGAAACACTAACTTCCTTATACTTGATGAAGAAGACGACCCATGCTTGAAGATGAATATCACCACTTCCATTTTCTTCGACTCAGCCTTCACAACCGCGTTCAATCCTTAATTAGAGCCGGAGACCTCGACAACGCGACAACGCGTCTATTATTGCTCGACAATCAGTTTTTTCCAACACGCGTTTGTTGTTCCAAATCTGCATATCAATCGACACAAGTCCCAAAAAGGAACACGAACATCAATACAAGTGTTAAACCTTCCCCCTTTCACTAGGATTTTTGTGGTCAGTCCTATTTCTCTTAAAAATGACTATTTTACATATTAAAGTGGTGAGATTGATATGGCTTTTCATGTAGTTCTCTGTCCCCCTCTCTATGTCAAAAAATAGAAAGGGACACTTATACACCATTAAACAATTGACAAAGTTAGAAAATACATTCGTCTACAAGGAAACATCAGAGGACACTTATGAGAAAATGGTTGATAACAGATGAAAATACTAAGATACTAACCTTATACACAAATTTAAATTTAAGTTAAACAAAAATCCTAGTTTGGACTATTGATAACTCGATCATTTGATGCATATGGCTTTACCGGTGTAGAATCCATAATTCTCCATAACACCCGTTGTTGGGACACATTGCAGCACATTTAGATGAACCTAACCAAATCAAATAGAAATAATTAACATTAAAATTTAAACCAAAGAGGTACTACCGGTTTCATCTGAAAAGAAAATTAGAGAAATGGCCTATGTGTCCCCTCCATTGTCAACTTTCAGGTCCTCAAAACAGCCAATCGAAACACATTTTTAATCGAAACCCCATCCGATACAATTCAAATCCAAAGTCTCGTATCCCTTTCAACTTCCAATGATCGTTCGGTGAATACTGATATAGGGTTGGGCATAATCCAATTTTCAGCCTCATTCGATCAGAAATATATATGAATTGGGAAATCGTGAGAGAGATATACGGTAAAGGGGGGGAGGGGGGTTTGGGGTAATTTTTTTAATTACTAAAATAAATAATGGGTTAAAAGAAAAAAAGTATAAAGGGTAAATTGGTATTTTTAATGGCCAAGAGACCGAAAGTGCAAGATTTTGCCGCCACATGGACCATATTGTTTTCGAATAGGCACATTCAACGATGTAAAATCTCCCCAATGTGATAAAAGAATAAATAAAAAAGAACCCCCTAATTCCAGTCTGGAATCGTTGGGGCCGTTAGGAACATGCTTTCCAATTTATAATTTTGATTTATTTTCCCATTTAATAACCTATAATCAGATATTGGTAACTAATTATTTGCAACTTGAAAATTTAAAAAAGATTTTTCAAATACTTATATATTATTTACCGGATGAAGATGGTCAAATTTATAATCCCTATTCATGCAGTAAGATCATTTTGAATCCATTCCATTTGAATTTGTATTTTCTCCATTCGTGAAATTTCAAAAGTTGGTCTAAAAATGAAATAAGAGGTAAATTACAGAGACCAAAACTGTAATTTACTCTTTTTATTTGGTTCTAAGAACTTGGTTTTTTAATATTACTTTACTTTTAGCTTTCTACATCTTATTTTACAAGTCAGTTTTTCAAGAATCCATTTCTACAAAATTATTTTTTTTACATATTTGTATGTATATATGCATTTGAAAAGTTTTACGCTTATAACAATTTAAATTTGTTTCTCATACTTTGCTTATATAACCGGTAAATTGTATTTTTCAAATGAATATAATGTCTATGCTGTAACTAGAGGTGCACAAAATCAACAGTTTTTTTTAAACCGAAAAAAAAAGTTTTTTCATAGGTTTTTAAAAAACTACAAACCGGTTTTTTTACTCTGATTTTTTTTTTCTGAAAACGAACCGAACGGGTTAAAAACCCAAAAAAAAACTGATTTTTCCCCCAAATTCCATTTAAAAAACATGGCCAAATCGGTTACGTTTTAACCGAAACCGAACCGAACCGGTTTTTCAAAAACCGATGTTTGTGCACCTCTAGCTGCAACACACGGGATACAAACCTTAGTTTGATTTAAATGGTAAGTGGTAACAAGTAGTGTTTGCATCCCATCTAACATAATACCTTTATTATCATATATAATTTGTATAAAACATTTAGTAGCCGTTTGATGTAATATTCTTATGAAATAATAATACATTATAAGTTATACGTATTAAATGGTTATAAATAAAAATGACATTTTTTTAATCTAAGAAATAGTTAAGTATAAAACATTTAAGTAATTACAAATTTTGTCCTGGGGTATATTGTATTTTTAGGTTTGGTTAAAGGGCAAATCGAACATTCTTCAAAAGTTAGCAAGGGAGCAGTTAACTTTAACGGCTTAGGGACCAAAATTGCAACAAACTGAAATCATAATGACAATCTATATAACAAAATTATAAGTTGAATTAAACTTATAACTTTCAGTATATCATAGGAATCTAAAATATAATTGAAAAATAAATTAATGAAATGATCATTGGCAAAAAGTTATCGTTCAAGTTTTTTCCTTCTAAATTTTATGTTCCCCAAGTGTGGATTTCGTTTCGGAAATGGTCCCTTCTACTAATGGTAATAGAAAAGGGCGTTAATACTAAAGAAAATGAAACGTTTACATATTTTTTATAACTTTTTAATATTTGTTAATAAAAATACATAGTTGATCTTTGAGTACATAGAGCATGATGACTAGCTACATGATCATATTTGACAGAAAAGTGTTTATTTTTGGCAAGTAAAAGTTAGAATCATGACGTTGACATTTTTGCAGTCCCTGTTTGAAATAAAGCCCACAAAATATACCAAATTGGAACCATGGCCCAGAAATTCTATTGTGTTGACTCATTTTCATTTTATCTCAATAAATGGCTTTGTTAAAAACTTCATAGGTGTACTAGAACTTCCATACAATCTAAATGTATAAATTTCTAGGGCACCAAAGATTCAATGAATAGATCTAAGTAGATTGATAGCCCAACAACTTCCAACCCAATAATGATCAGCCCAAATTGGGACGTGTCCTTTCCTTCGAGTCCCGACAGCCCAACAACTACATTGTGGGCTTTTTCCGGCAATGGTGTTCTGACGATCCAAATGTTGTCAAAATTTTATTTTTTTGTGATTGAATGGTTTGTCCCATAAAAGTTTTTGACAAAATTTATTTTTTTGATGGCTCATTGAACAATTTATAGGATCGGGTTTGGGCAATGCATTTTCTTTTTATATTTAAATGTGTGTGATGTTTCATGTTTTTTACTTTTGTTTGCAAAACAAATAAAAAACGTAAAACTAAGTTCTACAATTGAAATGTGCATTTTCAAATTTATCTAAAATGGTTTCAAAATTTTATTTGAAATTATTTTAATTCAAACATGTAAATGGATATATCGTATGCAATTACTTAGTTCATAACATTAATTTTTATAAAAAACAGTAATTAAAAATCAAAAAATCTGAATTTAAATATTGTCATTCAAGAGCTGTAAAGAATTCTAGGTACAATTTTGAATATTGTCAAACCTAATCATATGCCATCCTAAGGTAAATTTTTGGGCTCTGGTCAAACTTAAGCGAGAAATTCACACATTTTAATTTGGATGATTTAACTAGGGATTTGGTCAGTCCTACACATGGGGCATGGATGAGATGAGACTAAACATGAAACAATGATCGTTTCCTACCAATCAAATTTATTGTTGTGTGTATGATCATCAGAGCATAATAATAAGACCTTGATGTTGATATTAACATTTATAAAATTAAGTTTTTCACAGACACAATGGTGATTAATTTACAAAGGGATTAATACCAAAATACAAAAATTGAAATTTATTTCCATTTTGTAGATCTCAACGAAAACCGTAAACGAAAATTCACTATGTTATCATTTGGAGGACATAAACCTGAATGACGAGAATTTTGTTGAATGGTACACTTTGAGGATAATCCTTAGGTACGAGAACAACTTACATGTTCTCGAGAAATCGCTTCCTTTACCACCATTTGATAGAGTACTTGACCATCGGTATCTACTTTATATGAGCCCTAAGCTCAAGGAGGATCTCAAGGTTATGAGCCACTTACAACCATCAAACAGGTGAAGAAAGCTTTCAATAGTAGGAACAATGAGAGCTCCACAGTAAGTGGGAGAATCTCATGTTAGAGTTGCATCTGAGTTGCATCTGATGCAAGCTGCTGAACGGAATCCTCTTGCTAGGTAAAGGAATAGGCCACATTTAAATCAATGAGGCAATGAAGTTGTTGTTCTTTCTAAAAAGAAGAACGTAAGCCTGAAAAAGGACGTTGATGTTGGAATAGTGTCCAATGTCATAACTAAATTGGTAAAGACTTTCCATTAATAGCAGTGTCCTTTTTGGGTTGCCCTTGGTAGTCCAAATGAGATTAGTGTTAATTAAGAGAGAGGGGCTGAATTGTAATTTTTCAATAGTTGAGAAAGGACCATTCTGGAACCATGGAGGAGGGGGGATAAAATTTTGGAAGGATCCTTCCAGAAGATTTCGTCCAAAAAGTGGAGAATCAAGGAGGATTTGACTCTCGGTAAGATTTGACTGTTTCCTTAATTATTACCATGCAAACCTACCTTATTTTTGTCCCACCTTCAAGTATAAATAGAGGTCCACTGGCACCATATTCTGCACCCCATTCCAGAGCTCTTTAGACCTGTAATTTCTATTTTCTCTGTCAGCAGAATCTATAATCTATCTCTAGGATTTTATAGCGAGCTTTCTTAAAACACCTAAATTAATTGACAATTTGGACTTATTGGGTGTGAACCATTAGAGGCATTCTCTTTTGGGTACTACCTTCCTTAGCTTGGGATTTGATCTACACGAGGGTTCTTCAAGCAAATTGTTTTTGCTAAAGGTTGGTAATCCTAACCCTTCTTTCCGCTGCCATGTTTGATGTTCTAGGGTATAAACAACCTATCAGTTGATTGCTACCACTATAAAGAAATCTAACACTAAAAGATGAATTGTCCTAAATATTTATTTGAATTGAAATAATGAAAGGTTGGATCGTCCGGCAAATTAGGTACATACTTAGCAGTTAGCACTCCATATGATAGAATTATATACCTTTTCATCTAATTAATGGGTATTTGATACATGTTGTGGAACTAACATTTGTTATAATTTATAGGGAGTTAGAAGAAGTATGGAGCTGAATTGAGGCGACTTTGACTTATTTGTTTGCAACAAGACACGAGAACCTGTTGATGCCAATGAAAACTATAAGTTGAAGGTACCATGCATTATCGTTCTTACATTAGATGATTGTCATTACGCTCTGAGCATTAGCGTAAGAATTGTGTTAGTTTTCCAATTTGAGATGTACAAATTATGAACCTGCCTTTAGTTATTGTGGTAATTCTGTTTATAAAAACAACGTGCCTTATTGTAATGTTATTCATGGAAACGTATTTATGAATTAGATATGCATAATTGCATCTCATAATATAACGTATATACTCTGAATGACAAGAGATCCAAGCATGACTTGAATAATATGGATATATAGTATCATTTTATTGGACACATTAACAAGAAACTCATAACAAAAATCTAGTCCATAAGAATTTTGGAATCAACTAGCTCTGTGTCATTTTATTTATGTGAATTCGAAAGATGACTAAGGATCCCTTCTTCGGTATCAGTGAGAGAGCTGAAGGCCTATTAGGACTCATACAAACAACTATGTATGAACCTATGAGGACTGCCTCTCGAGATGGATACATATAAATTCGTCAGGTTTATTGATGACTTTAGTATATGGTTATGTCTACTTGGATTAGACATAAGCATAAAGATTTTGAGAAGCTTAAGGTTTTCAAAATAAAGTAGAGAATCAACTTTGTAAGTCCATAAACGTTATACGATCTGATCACGATCTTGAGTATACGAGTCAAGAGTTTCATAGACCACCTCAGAATTGTGAGATGGTCTCGCAATTCACTCAACTTGAAACACCTTGAACAATGGAGTGTCTGAGTAGAGAAATAATACATTAGTAGATATAATTCAATCTATAATGTGTTTAATGATGCTTTCTTTATCATTTTGGGGTTGTGCCTTAGAGTCTATACACGTATTCTCAATATGGTTCCAACAAAGAAGGTAAACACGACACAATTTGAGATATGGTATATGAATAAGCACCAATATTGTCTTACTTAAAGGTTTGGGGTTGTGAGGCTTACGTAAGATGTGAGACTTCTAACAATCTAGAGTCCATAACCAATAAGTATATTTTCATAAGGTACAAAAAATTAAAGATGAATTACAATATCTATAACCCTACCAAGAACAAAATGTTCATTGCTTGGAGTGTTGAGTTTCTAAAAAAACGTCCATTGTTACAAGAAGCAAGTAGGAGCAATATAGATATTGAAGAAATTCAAGAAACTAAAAGTAGAGTACATCTGAATCAACTAATGAACACTGTGATAAGCCCCTTAAACCATTGTAGAGGCACCACAACAAATACAAAACATTCTCACACCTGTAAAGTGTCTCAACAACTTGAGAGATGGATTTTGTATGGCTAACAAGGAATTGGGTGATCATTATGAGCCTACTAACTACTATGAGGCTATTTTAGATTCATAATCAGAGAAATGGATAGAAGCCATGAATGTTGAGATAATCTATAAAGGATAAGCAAGTTTGGAACTTGATTGATCCTCTACCTGGCAACAAGCTTGTAAAATGTAAATGAGTATTCAAGAAGAAGGTCCTCATGGACGATAATGTACAACTCTTTAAAGCCCCACTTATAGAGAAGGATTATACATAGACTTACGGTATAGACTATGAGAGTACCTTCTCCTTAGTCACAAGCATTAAACTATTAGGATATTGATTGTCATAGTCGTATATTATGACTATGAAATGAGGCGAATAGAAATCAAAACTGTATTGTTGAATGGTCATCTTATCAAGAACGTTTATATGATACAACCGAAAAGGTTTGTGAATCTAAAGCATCCAAATAAAGTGTGCAAGCTTCATAAAGCCATATATGGTTTGAAGAAACTATTTAAAAGCTAGAATCTTCGTTTTGGCAAGAAAAATAAAGAGCTTCGTTTACTCAAAATCAGGACAAGCCTTTTAATTACATTAGAGCAAGTGGGAAAATTATCGTTTTCTTATTCATGTATGTAGATGACATACTTCTAATAAGAAATGACATTCCAACCTTCTAACACATAAAATCTTAGCATGAAACGTTTTTTAGTTTGAAAGATCTAGGAAATGCTTCTTATATCATAGGAATCAAGATCTCCAGAAATAGATCTAAGCAGCTTATCAGTCTCATTCAAAGTGAATACACTGACAAGATCTTGAAACGGTTCAAAATGCAGGATTCCAAACATGAAAATCTCTTAATACATAATGGCCTTGTTCTGAGCACGTCTCATAGTTTCAAAACACTAAATGAATTTAGATGCGTGAAAGGTATCCCTTATGCCTTAGACATACGATTCATCACGTACACCATGTTACGTACTAGACCCGATGTCTCGTATGCTCTAACATGACAAGTAAATATCAATAGAATCTTGATAAGCAAAATTGGATCGGTGTGAAAAACATTTTGAAGTACCTACAAAGGTTTAAAGATATGTTTCTAGTTTATTGATGTTTGGACAACGAGCTTAGTGTAAAATGTTACACTGATGCAAACTTTCAAATAGATCGAGATGACTCTCATTTCCAGTTATTTACATTTTCATTATGAATGGAGGAGAGGTGGATTGGTGTATCCCAAGATGTAGTTTAGATGAGAAATTTCATTTCTGACACAAGAGTAGTATCGAGCATTGAAATCTCTACAAAGATATATTGTGACAACATTGATGCTATAATGATAGCGAAAAAGCCTAAAGTGACCAAGAGAACCGACACATCCAATGGAAGTATCCCGAAGAGGTTGCAATTATTAAGTTCATACATATGTGAATGTAGCAGATCCGTTAACCAATCTAATGCAAGGTGCCAAACATGGTAGTCATACTAAAGGCATTAGACTTCGTCCTGCTAGTAGTATTCTTGATTTGTAACTATTTAATATTTGGATATTGCAACATATAGTAGTTTGACTTTTAGTTACCAATTAATATAGTTTGAGTACGATTGTTCTCATCAAATGAGACTGTGTTGTATATTAGCATATTTAAATACATGATTAGTTGTTTACTATTCTAAATATCTAGAGTTGATCACATTATGTGAATATCAATGAATAAAGACTAGTTGGAGGATGGTTAATATTGATGGAGGTGAATATGAATCTTTTTTATGAGCCGAATTCATATGTAATCATGATGAATGAATATTGGATTGACCCACTTCACGATGTAACTTCATGGATCGACATCATTAAGTGGATCTTAAAGAATGAAGCAAGTCTATATTGTTGGATTAGGTGTCTAAGCCATGACTAATAATTAGTATTTATCTGATTAATAGTAGCATAGTCCATTTGGGTTGCCCTCATAGTTGGAGGATTGGCAGAAAGTCCGGTAGAGAGAAAGATTGATTTATTATGTGATTAATAAATCAATAGAAATTAAATAAATAGTTTATTAATATATTTAAGTGATAATATATTAATTAGAAACTATAATAATTAATTAGAAATTTTTCTGGAATTAATTGGAATTAATTTGGCAGTTAAATTGATTAATTAAGGTGCAGGGACTAAAACTGTAATTATTCAATAATTGAGTAAGTGACAGTTGAGTGAGTGAGAGTGGTGAACGAAATTATATATGGAAACATATATATTTTCGATTTTGATAATGAGGATAAAAGGTTTTGAATTATTAAGATAAAGGCTTATCTAAATTTGAATTCAAAAAGGTTTATCTTTAAGGTTTATCTGATCACCATTTGGAGCCTATAAATAGGGAGGCTCACCCTAACCCTAAAGCCACGATTTTCAAGCTCTCTAAGAAGGTATTTTCGGCCAACAACTCCAAGCTAGGGTGTGACTACATTTGAGGCAAGAGGTTTCTGTTGCTTTGCTTCCAAGATTCACTAAAGGTTGGTTTTTCTTGATCTTTCTTTTAGTTTAATTCTTTTTGGTTTTTTTAGGAATTGTTATATGTTTAACTAGAAGAAAAACTTAGATCTATATAGGTTGCATGTGAACTTAGGTTTTTTAGTTCATAGTTGCAGAAAACCTTTCAGTGGTATCAGAGCGTTTGGTTGTTTTTCTTGTTAAATTGCTATAACTGCTTTCCTGAAAATTAGGGTTTAATTGTTTATAAACCCTAATGTGGCCAATTTCGAAAATTAGGGTTTGTTTTAGAAACCCTGGCCGGCCCCCTCCTGCTTGGCGGTTTTTGATGATTAGGGTTTAGCAGACTTTCTATTTTTGGTAACTTTAATTGTTTAAATAGATAATACCTTAAACCAATTATCTTAAAAATCGAAAATTAAGGGGATAAGGATAGGTTTAAATTAATTTGATTATTTTGTGATACCTATCTTAGAATTAATTAATTTAATTAATTATTTAATTAAAAGATAATTAATAGGATTTAATTAATTTCGATTTAATTGTTTTAAATTGCAAAATTAATAGATAAAATCTAGAAATATTTTAAAAGGTTTAAAATATCAAATATTAATTAATTTAATTAATTGTTTAATTAAAAGATAAATTAATAGGATTAATTAATTTCGAATTTAATTGTTTTAAATCTCGAAAATTAATAGATAAAACCTAGAAATATTTTAAAAGGTTTAAAATATCAAATTTGATTAATTTAATTAATTGGTTAATTAAAAGATAATTAAATCGGGTTTTAATGGTTTAATTTAATTTTAAAATTTTAAATCGACAATAAATTAAAAGATAAACCAGAAACAATTTTTTAAAAGTTTAAAAAATTACATCTTATATATAACTAGGAAGTTATTGTTATATGTATAAGATTGAAATGGTTATTCAAATCATTAGTAGGCCTCATTCACGAAGCTGGTCTATAAAGTGGGTATAAGGAGACTGCCTATAAAATGGCGGTCTAATGGGTGATATTTTACCGGCACGCCGAACAGGTTTGATAGGACCACCTAATAATCACTAAAAGTATAATGATTCAAAGTACTAGAACACTTAATAAAACCCAAATCTAGTTACTTTAGAAAAAATGTGAATTGGTGCTAATCCATGAAATTGCACATTGCACTTTATGAAACATTGGTGGAGCGTGTGTGGTTTACCGGTACGCCAATAGGGGTTCATAAAGAGTTGCAATGGGTTTCCCGGGTATTGTCATTGTTGGTGGAGCGTGTGTGGTTTACCGGCACATCAATTAGAGATGATAATTAACCTGAGAGTACCAAGCTAATTTGCATGGTTATTCACATCCAGTTTGTGATCCTCGGCATCCCAGTCACAAACAGTGGAGCACATCCGAGATTAAACATGCCATTGAAGAGTTTAATGAATCTCAACATATCTAGGAATTTCATAAGATGAAATTGATAAGTGTTTATCTACCTTAATGACCATTATGTTGTGATTACGGCATCCCTCTTCACACCATAATTGGGGTATTTTGGATCCTAGCCTTATTAAATAACATATTGGGTAATTATTTAAAAAGGACAAATTAAGCTAATAAATTCTATTTTCTTTTATAGATGTCAAGTGTCAATTCTCCTCCTTCTGCTCCTTCACCCATTTCTGAAAGCATTAGAATGCACCTGCTTAATATGGAAAGGCTGACTGGCCTCAACTGTAAAGAATGGCTTCGCAATTGGAGACTGGGTCTCGGCATTGCTGGCAAGCTACATCTCACAGAGTATCCGATCCCAGTTCCACCGGGACAAGTCATCATAAAAGGTTCTTATGATGAATCCGAAGAGATTCGTGACCTCATGCTATCAACCATTGACCCCGAGTTCCGCAAGGATTTTGAATCCTTGGGGCCATATCAGTTAATGCAACTGGTTGAGAAAAGGTTCCAGAAACCAGTTGAAGAGGAACGAACCAGGATCTTCAAAAGACTTGCAAAGTGCAAGCTGAAAGCAGGAAGTAGCGTCAATTCGCATGTTCTTCAGATTGAAGCGTACATAGGCGAATTGCATAAACTTGGTTATTCCATGAGTCAGGAAGAGAGTGTTAACATCCTACTCGCTTCGCTGACAAATGAGTACGATCTGTTCATTCAGACGTATAGAAAGGAAGACCAGAGAAAGACCCTTATAGAAATGCGTCCACTATTGACTTTATACGAGTCACTCTTGGACAGGCATAGCTCCAATGGCTCAACTACTTCTAGATTAAGTCCAGTGAAGAGACGTAACAAGAAACGGTCAAGATCGACTGGACATGTCTCAAACTGGGAATCCGCTAATTCGGATACAGTCACAGAAAGATTGGAAGACGCTCCAACTCTTTTGAAAGCTCAGGTATATCTAAAAACCTCAAAATTCCTGTTCCAAGATTTCTTGATAGATAATGTGATAGTCACATTTTGGTTGATATGCAGGGAATCAAGAAGGCACGGGACTCTGTCGCATAGGAGCACATTTGGATTGGATCTCCAACTCGTGCAGTTTTGAAGTTTAGATAGATATTAAATATTGTTATTAGTCTTTAGTTGCATTTCGACATTGTCTATTACATTGTTCAAGGATTTTGTTTTAATAAAATTGTCATTTTTCTTTTAACACCTGTTGTCTAAAATTTTCCTTGAAATGTTACATGATTGTGTTGAATGTGTGTTTAGTAATAACTTGAATGATGATCCGAAATGTTTTGAATTCATGAATTGTGTCATTATGATTTTGTTAATACAAATGTTATAAGAATCAATTCAACCAAAGGTCCAGTTGGACAGGACCTTGGAATCATTTGACTTAGAGTCACTTGATGAATTGAGTTCTTAATGTGTCAAGAAATGAATCAACCAAAGGTCCAGTTGGACAGGACTTTGGAATCATCTGACTTAGAGTCAGATGATGATTAAGTTCTTCATAAAGCACATATGGAAAGAAATGAATCACCCAAAGATCCAGAGGATAGGATTTTGGAATCAGTTGACTTAGAGTCAACTGAAGATTGCAAGTCTTGAACCAAGTTAACAAAGTCATTAGTCTACATAGATATGTAAAAGACATTGAGATTAAGAGCAACGGACACACCTGTTGCGGTGTGTTGCTCGAATCTTGAGATAGAACATAATTGTTTGTACTTCACAATATTCATCATTCGGTATGATGTATATGACATTGCTTATCGGTATAAGTAATTGAATTGAGACCTTGAACAGTCCGAGGACTGCAAAGGAAGTATAAGTTCCACAGAACCTGAGCGATAAAATAAACTGAGAAAAGGCTTCACAGTTCATTTTCTTCCAAGAAAATTAATGGTTATAATTTGTCTTAGGGAAGATAATGGAGCATTGGTCGAAACAGTTCGATCCTCGGTGTATGAGATACATTGCCAATTAGTTTCTAATAAGATGAACACTATACCAGTCAGTCCATACAAACCATACTCCGACCACATCCTAGACTAAGTAGGTCTTGCAGACACTGCCTGAAATGTAAAGCTGGGATTATCCCACTTGTACATAGAAAGTCCAGGGTCTTGTAGTGTTCATCTGAACCTCATGACCAACTGAACTTGATCAGCATTATCGTTTCATTAGCTATCCCACTGTAACTAAAGAGCTCTTTTAGAAAGAACTCATGGTCTAAGGAAACAGTGGGAGTTGGGACAGTCCTAAATGAGTTTAGGATTAGCAATGAAAGAACCTTTTAGTCATCACTAGGCTTAGAGCAGAAATCAGATTTCTGCTTTACAACTGACATAATCTCCTCTTAACCAGCAGTATTGATCACCATCATAAGTAGTTGTGATCGGGGTGACATACTGATTAGTGGTAAAACACTGCAGTTGGTACGGATTTGCAATCCGACTACTTGGAAGCATTGGTGAGCCCGGCTGCTGCCAAATAAGAGGACCTTAGGACGAGACACGGTCTGTGTGAAAATTTGATTGATTTTACACCTGGTCTAAAAACCAGTGGGAGTAACTAAATCATCAAAAGAAAGCAACATGGACATATACATACCTTCAGAGCATCTAGTTGAGTGAATCGATACTCAGAGTCAAGCAATTGATTCCGAGTAAAGCACTCTCAATAGAAGAGGAAATCCGAGAGGATTCTGCATGGCATAGTGTGAGTCGTTAGTGGAGCATGTGTGGTTTACCGACACACTAATAGGGACACACATAGAGCATGCCATTACAAAAGGTACATGGCCCCGGGTTTCGTCCCACGGGCATCTCACAAGAAAGGATATTCAGATTCTCAAAATATGCCAAAGGATTGGATTTTGAGAAAAGGCTGAAATATTTCCATTAAAATGTCAGAAAGGTTTGGATTCTCAAAATGTGCCATAAGTCCTGGATTTTGTGAATAGCCTATAACCGTGTCAAAGCCAGTGGGAGTCGCCGTTATCCACTATCCCCACATGTGGGATAAATAATGGTTCTAGGAAACGTCTCTTTTCATTACAAAGTGTAATGACTTGGTGTTAAGAGACGAATCGCTATGAAAGCCTTAATAGAAATACGACATACTCAGGTGGTTGGAAACGTCTATGAGATAGATCCAGATTCTGCCAAGATGATCTTGATGAGTTTCAAGATGCATAGACTTAGGAAAAGTTTTTATTGTCATTGCAAAGTGTGATGACTTGGCATGAAAGAAATAAAGAAGGTGCAACATACTCATGTAATTCACAGTCATCTAATGGATAGATGAAATCGCCAGCATAGACCTAGTCAACATGATCTTGATAAGATTCAAGATGCATGAGAAGAGTCTCCGAAAGGAAATAGTTTCTTGAAAATCATGACACAAGGATTATAACTAATCTATGGATTCCGAAAGGGTTTGGAATAGGATTAGATCGGGTTCCACAAGTTTTGGATCGATCATAATGTCATGAACATGTCCTGATGACTTAATGCTTAGGGCATAGTAAGTTAGATTCAGGACATTGCCTGACTGGAATACTGGATGGATTGGTTGAACTAAAATGAGAATTCATTAGGAAATGATTAGGGTGAAAGTGATAGTATTAATTTGAAAGATTTTCAAAGTGGTAATTATTAACATCAGGACATGATGTTAATGGACTTCATGGTTACAAAGTCTCGTTGGTATTCTGATGGAGCGCGTGTGGTTCACCGGCACATCATAACACCTCGAAATAGTCTTAGGGTGCAGTCAAGTAGACTAAAGACCCCAGAACCATAGGAAGTCACAGTACACATTACTAGAATGGAGTTAGAAGAGAAATTGACAGGATAACTTATTGAGATGTTATCGGATGAGCATCCGATTGGATCATCTGCAATAAAGTGTATAAGTATAAGATACTTTGGATACATAGAAAGAGTGTAAGGTTCATTAAGACATAGCTGTAAAATTAGAATTGAAAGTTTAAAAGAAATCCTGAAACCGATAATAGTTTATGACAAGGTCCGACTTGGTGATTACCTTGTGGAGACTTGGTAATAAGCAAGAGTAGCTGCCAGTCAGATCTTTATGTTTCGCCTTCGCATGTTTTACTTCCCGAATAATTTAATTATTCAGAAAGGTCCACAGTCGCTCATACTTTGAGAAGTAAGTATTGAATCAAGACTGTCGTGAATTGATTTGTAGACTGTCTAAGGAGTTAGGCATAGCAATAGGATTGCTACAACATTCATGAGTACTTAGAAATAGAGATTTGAGTATTGGATAAACCCACGCTCAATAAGATTGCTTCATGGATTACATCACAAGCAATATTGAGACGATAATATCCTATGATCTTCAAGTGGAGAAATATGAGTTATAATTTACAAGGCAGTTATTCATTGATAATACGAAAACGCACCGGTAACTCGATGTTATAAAACGTGTTGTTGTGAATGATTTGACTGGTAAAAGATATATGCATATGAGTTGAAACTTATTCGTTCCTTGACCCTGATGGGAAACAGATATCTGTAGGCCTCTCGATGATTTTGAAGTTGACTAAAGTGCTGGCCAGCCTGGACTAAATTGATGTGTTCAATTAGAAGTTCTAAAGTCATAAGCAGAATCGGAAATCGAGGAACAGAGTATCGGACAGAGATTGATCTCAATCCATGTCTCGTATCTGAAAATATCTTGTTGGACGAAGGATCATCTGATCATTTATCTTTGGACAGAACTGACTAGGTCAGAGTTCGGCAGCGGTTTCTAGGAAGCTACAGTTGCTAAATTAATTAGAGGGTAAATTGGTAATTTTAGTCATAGACTTATCCAAGTGGGAGACTGTTGGATTAGGTGTCTAAGCCATGACTAATAATTAGTATTTATCTGATTAATAGTAGCATAGTCCATTTGGGTTGCCCTCATAGTTAGAGGATTGGCAGAAAGTCCGGTAGAGAGAAAGATTGATTTATTATGTGATTAATAAATTAATAGAAATTAAATAAATAGTTTATTAATATATTTAAGTGATAATATATTAATTAGAAACTATAATAATTAATTAGAAATTTTTCTGGAATTAATTGGAATTAATTTGGCAGTTAAATTGATTAATTAAGGTGCAGGGACTAAAACTGTAATTATTCAATAGTTGAGTAAGTGACAGTTGAGTGAGTGAGAGTGGTGAACGAAATTATATATGGAAACATATATATTTTCGATTTTGATAATGAGGATAAAAGGTTTTGAATTATTAAGATAAAGGCTTATCTAAATTTGAATTCAAAAAGGTTTATCTTTAAGGTTTATCTGATCACCATTTGGAGCCTATAAATAGGGAGGCTCACCCTAACCCTAAAGCCACGATTTTCAAGCTCTCTAAGAAGGTATTTTCGGCCAACAACTCCAAGCTAGGGTGTGACTACATTTGAGGCAAGAGGTTTCTGTTGCTTTGCTTCCAAGATTCACTAAAGGTTGGTTTTTCTTGATCTTTCTTTTAGTTTAATTCTTTTTGGTTTTTTTAGGAATTGTTATATGTTTAACTAGAAGAAAAACTTAGATCTATATAGGTTGCATGTGAACTTAGGTTTTTTAGTTCATAGTTGCAGAAAACCTTTCATATATGTCCTTGGACCTAAAATATAAGTTGGCTCCTAAGTATGCATGGTATCATGCCTTGATGTATGTTAAATACAATGCTGAACAAGACGATTATAAATGATCTTATTAATGTGACATGAAACTTATAAGGGATACATATAGTTAAGATTGATATTTGTTCCTCTAATTGTTGAAGTGTGATATTGGTCGAGCCCATCGACAGGATTTAGTGAGACGCCATTATATAGACATACCCAAACAATATTTATGGTTCAATCAAGTCTATCTTCTTATTTGACTTCGCAGATCGATATTTGACCAATATGATATTAGTGTGTATTATGTATATTGTATTTAGATTATAGCACATAGCTTAGCCCATGTATTATTTGTATGTCTAGCCCACGTATTCTACTCTATATGTATTATTGTTTAATGCAAATCTCTCATTATGGGAAATACCTAATCAAACATGGTATCAGAGATCTTCTAATCTCTCTCCTCGATCCTACCCGGCCGTCTTTTTCTTCGCGTGCAACCCTAGTTGCCGTCGGCGGTCACACCTCTCCCCACCGGCCTCACGCCATTAAACCGATCCTATTCGGATCTCTTCCTCCTCGTTCCTCACATCTTCTTTTCCTGTGTGTCTTTCTCGCTGCAATGGGAGACACACCGACCCCTCCTCCCCCTCCAAACTTGAAACCCTACTCGATCACTAATATCAAGTCCTACGTTCCTCTTGTCTTGGACTTGAATGAACTGAATTATGATGCATGGCGTGAGCTCTTCCACACTCACTGCGTCGGTTTTGGTGTTAGCGATCACCTTGACGGAACCGTGACATCAAAAGGTGATGATGACTCTAAATGGATTACTCTTGATGCTATCGTCAAGTCCTGGATTTATGGCACCCTTACCCAGTCTCTCCTAAACACGATTCTGCTCACCAATGGTACTCCTACTGCTCGTTCTGTTTGGTTTTATTTAGAGCGGCTGTTCCGAGACAACCGCGAGGCTCGTGCTATCGAACTTGACAATGAGATCCGCACCCTCGGTATGGGTGACATGTCTGTGACAGATTATTGTCAAAAGCTAAAGGTTCTTTCTGATCTTCTACATAACATTGGTCAACCGGTCCCCACTAGAACACTGGTTACTCATCTTCTCAATGGTTTGTCTGAAAAATTTGAGAAAATCTTGCCTGTGATCCAACATCACCAACCACCTGTTACGTTCCTTGAAGCACGACCGATGCTCCTGTTGGAAGAAAAACACCTCAACCGTTCTTGCCCCTCACCCTTGGCCCACTCGGATAGCGCCTCCTCCTCCACCGTGCTCCATACGACCCACTCACGTGGTACCACCAACCAAACCGCCGCCATTGCCCCTCGACAAAATAATAGCGGCAATCAGCGAGGCGGGGGTCGTGGTGGCCGAGGCAGGGGACGCGGAGGCCGGGGCCGTGGGCAGCAAGCTTTTTCTCCTTGGCAGCATATGTGGTCGATGCCACCACCTTGGGCGTTTTGGCCCCACTCGACAACTCACCAACCCCCGAATCAGCGCACAAACCGACCCGAGGGTATTTTGGGTGCCCCCACAGGGACAACAGCGCCCGGCTGCTTATCATGTCTCGGGTCCGACGCCGGGTCTCACTCCTCCATGGGGTTGGTTTCCAACAATGTCTGCGGATCAACCAACAAATCTTGACCAAGCCTTCAATTCCATGTCACTAATCACTAGCGGGGATGGAAACTGGTACATGGACACAGGAGCAACCTCTCATCTTGCCTCCGGTACAGGTATTCTTGACTCTTTTAGTAATATTAGCAAACATAGTTCAGTTTTTGTTGGCAACGGTGCGTCTATCCCGGTCACCAAAATCGGTCAAAAATCTATATTTGTTAATCATCGCCCATTACATCCTCACCATATTCTTGTCACACCCAACATAATTAAAAACCTTATTTCTGTGCGTCGTTTTACCCGTGACAATCATGTTTCTATAGAATTTGACCCTTTTGTTTTTTCCGTGAAGGATATCCGGACCAACCTGATCCTGCTCCGCTGTGACAGCCACGGCGAACTGTACCTGTTCACCAATCCATCTCAAGTTGCTCTCACCACCATCAGTCCTGATCTATGGCACTAGCGCCTTGGTCACCCTGGCGCCAAAATTCCGAGTCATTTAATTTCCAGTCATTCTATTCCTTGTAATAAAACTATTAGTTCAATTTCTTTTCGTGCGTGTCAACTTGAAACACTTGCGTTTACCTTTTTCTAGTTCAAATACTATTGTTTCTGGTGCTTTTGATATTATACACTATGATTTGTGGGAATCCCCTATTGCTAGTATCAGTGGCATAAAATATTACATAATATTTCTGGATCATTTTTCGCACTTTCTATGGGTTTACCCCCTACGAACTAAATCTGACGTCTTTGCCAAATTCCTTCATTTTCGTGCCATGGTCAAAACTCAATTTAGAAAAGATATTAAAATGTTCCAATGTGACCACGGGGGCGAATTTGACAATCATAAGTTCCATACCCTTTTTGATCAAAATGGCATCATCTTCCGATTCTCATGTCCCCGAACGTCTCAACAAAATGGTAAATCCGAAAGAATGATCCGTACAATCAACAACATTATCCGAACCATCCTCTTCCAAGCTCACCTCCCACCCACGTTTTCGGTTGAGGCTCTTCATATGGCCACTCATTTACTCAACATCACTCCCTCCACCGCCATTCAAAACGCCACCCCCTTCACTAAACTACATAACAAACCCACCACCTATGATCATCTTCGAGTTTTTGGATGCCTTTGCTATACTCTTCTTCCCACACCCCACAAATTAGCCCCAAGATCCACGCCATGTGTTTTTCTCGGCTACCCATCCAACCACCGTGGCTATCGTTGTTTTGACTTAGCCACCAAAAAAATTATTATTTCAAGACACGTCAACTTCGACGAGTCATCTTTTCTGTTCTATGCCATGACACCACATGAATCACCTTCCTATAATTTTCTAGATATCCCCGAGGGTCCATCTCCCATCTCTCAACACCTCATCACTACCCCACCTCCACCCATCGGTCCCACTCCCCCTTCGGATCTAGTGACCGCTACCCCTCCCGAGCATCCTCAATCCTTGGAACCCGGGGACTCTCCTACCCTCTGCTCTCCCACTCCCGCACCTACCACCTCCGGTTCTCCCGACCCCACTCCAAGCCCTCCCCAACCACCCACTTCTTCCCACCCCATGGTCACTCGTGGTCGTCTCAGTATCACTAAACCCGTCCATCGTCTCAATCTTCTTGTCTCTAATGAGTCTCCTCTTCCCAAATCTCACATTCATGCCCTCCAAGACCTAATTGGACCGTTGCCATGAAAGATGAATTTGATGCTTTAATTACTAACAGGACATGGATACTTGTACCAAGGCCCCAAGGAGTCAATATTGTTAGATCTATGTGGCTTTTCAGGAAGAAGTACAGGGCAGACAGATCTCTTGAGCGCTATAAAGCGTGATTGGTCGCGAATGGAAAAAGCCAATGCCCGAGCATTGATTGTGATGAGACATTTAGTCCTGTAGTTAAACCGGCTACCATACGGACGGTTTTAAGCCTTGCTATCTCCCGTTCTTGGCCGGTTCACCAGTTAGATGTCAAGAATGCCTTTTTACATAGCCATTTGCAGGAGACAGTATATATGCATCAACCTCCTGGTTTTCATGACCCGGATCATCGAGACCATGTGTGTCTTCTTCAGCGCTCTTTATATGGTCTGAAACAGGCCCCTCGAGCCTGGTTTCAGCGATTTGCAGGATTTCTTTCCAGGATTGGTTTCGTGCACAGTCGCTGCGATTCTTCCTTGTTTATTTTTTACAGGGGCACCGAGATGGCCTATCTTCTACTGTATGTGGATGACATCCTACTTATAGCTTCCTCTCCTGATCTCCTTCAGCGAATTGTCACCAAGCTCTGCACTGAATTCGCTATGAAGGATCTTGGGTCCCTATCATATTTTCTGGGTGTTGCTGTCACACGTGACAGCAAGGGCTTCTTTCTCTCTCAGCGCCAGTATGCTCTTGAGCTTCTCGACCGGGCTAATATGTCTCAGTGTAACCCGGCTCGAACACCTGCTGATACCAGCTCTAAGATGGATCCCTCAGGTTCACCAGTGGTTGATCCCACTTTGTATCGCAGCCTTGCTGGTGGTCTCTAGTACCTCACTTTCACCCGACCGGACCTGTCATATGCAGTCCAGCAGATTTGCCTTTTCATGCATGATCCACGTGAGCCTCACTTTCAGGCACTTAAGCGCATCCTGCACTATGTTCGCGGCACACTTGACTTCGGTCTCCAGTTGCACCCCTCCAGCACTACTGGCCTCACTGCGTACTCTGATGCAGACTGGGGGGGGATGTCCGTCCACACGCCGGTCCACTAGTGGATATTGTATTTTTCTGGGTGATAATTTACTATCCCGCTCGAGTGCAGAAGCAGAATACAGAGGCGTCGCCAATGCTGTTGCTGAAACATGCTGGCTACGCAATCTACTCAGAGAGCTTCACTCGCCTCTTGGGAAGGCCACTATTGTCCATTGCGATAATGTTAGTGCGGTTTATTTGTCTACTAATCCGGTTTAGCATCAGTTCACGAAACATATTGAGATTGACATTCACTTTGTCCGGGACAAGGTTGCCACTGGAGCTATTCGTGTTTTACATGTCCCGTCCAGCCATCAATATGCCGACATTTTCACCAAAGGCCTTCCCTCCTCGCTTTTCACTGATTTTCGATCCAGTTTGAGTGTTCGGTCTCGACCTCCCGCTCAAACTGTGGGGGAGTATTAGTGTGTATTATGTATATTGTATTTAGATTATAGCCCATAGCTTAGCCCATGTATTATTTGTATGTCTAGCCCACGTATTGTACTCTATATGTATTATTGTTTAATGCAAATCTCTCATTATGGGAAATACCTAATCAAATATATGATAATAATAAAGCCATGTCACATGTTGAATGATATCAGAACAAATGGAAATATATATGATAATGCATTCACCATTAACAGTTGATGGATAGTTTGTGCACTACTAGAAAATAGATCTTTAATGACACGCGAACTATGACACGCACTAATTCTATGACACACAAAATTGTGTGTCATATAAAAATGTCATCTATTTTAAAATCTGAAGGATTTACGACACACATAATTGTGTGTCGTAAACTTATGTCATCTATTAAAATATTTAGGACATACAAAAATGTGTGTCATCTTTTAATGTCATAACAAAAAACACGGAGTACACTTAAAGTGTCATTTTATAAAAAAGGGTGTCATCTAATTTCCTTTGTTATTTCCTTAGCCTCTCTAAATCCATATCTCAACCTTTTCCTATCGTTCACAGCAAGAAATCTAGGGTTCCTCGCTTCAACCTCTTCTCCATTCTCTCTCCTACGGTGCATTCGTCTAGGCTACCGACACCCCTCATCGTCGCACTCGACACAGGCACCACCGCGACGGAGTCAGGAAAAGGGAACGAGAAGCTATGGAATCGGTGTTGCTTCTGCTGGTGGATGGTGCGATTTTGTTTGATTAATACTTCCACGAAGTTGAGATTTTGTTCGAATCAGAAGTAGAAGTCGGAAATTCAAACCCTGGGATGATGAGGCCTTCTTCCGAAGCAATCAATGTAGCCCGCAGTGCAACCAAAGTTAACGTCGAACATAAACTTGTTCACAGAAATCGCTAGGGTTCCCTCGTCCTCTCATATCTTCCGCTCCCCTCTTTCATCTTGTGGCTTCCGTTGATGCCTCCTCCCTCTTGGTATTGTGGCTTTCGATGACTGGTAAGATATTTGTTCCACTTTATTTATTATCATCACCATCGGTTATTTGGTGTGAAGAGAATTCTTCTACAAAGTCGGTTTCGGTTCTTATTTTCACTTTAACTTTTGCATTGTCGAAACTCAAAAGCTACAATAAAAAAACCATACAACAATAAAATCATTTGATACTTTGTACTTCCATAAAGCACATAATAAGTTATTATTATTATTACTTATGATCATTATGTGAAGAACGAATGTGGATTGGGCAACCAGACCTCCATAGCCTCTTTAGCTCCATCGTTGCTACTAGTTGATTTAGTTTGTTAATATCCAGAAAAAGGGTTGTTGGTTTGACCAAATATGGATTCAAAAGCCAAGCAATAGCAATAAAGATGGGCCCTCTAATGCCACCGATGTCAAGTCTTCTTCTACTTAAGCCATGACCAAATAAATTAATAGGTTTGGTATTGCTAAACACAGTGCACGGTCTAGTCTTCATGTTAATACTACTGCTTTTAGCAATTTGTTCAAAAAAGGATTTGTTGGAGAAATTCACTTCATATAACTCGACATACTTCACTTTTAAAATAAGGGCAACATTTTATCCCAAATTTGAAAATGAGATGTCTGATCAAGAGGTAACTAACTAAATTCCCTTGTTTCATGATGTTACCAGGTTCCACTCAAACACTCTCGGTTATATTCTATAGGATTTGAAAACTGAAGAAACATCCTTTCGAAGAAAGTCTTCAACATTTGAAGTTGGCACCTACCTGCAAGGTCTAATCTTTTGAAAGTCTGAATTAACTTTACATGATCTTTTCATTAATTTACTGTGCAAAATGTCTTAATTTTCCATTTTCCATCAGACCACCCAAACAGGTATCCCAATGTTGAGTAGCTGCTGCAGGTCTTTATTTGCAAGTTCTGTTTTACTCGTTTAAGGGAATTTTCATTTTTTAAATCAAGATTGTGTTTTCTTGTTTAAGTGATTTATTTAATTTTTTCTTTTAATACTTTAAAATTATGTAGGTTGGTAACAAATGGTCAATGGATAAATCATGGATTTCGTCTAATAGGTTATCAAATGCATATGAGGAAGGTGTGAAGGTTTTTTTAGAGTTTGCACAAAGTAATAATCCAAAATCAGATGTTATCCCATGTCCTTGTGTAAATTGTATTAACCTGTGCCACCATTCGATTGGAACTGTGCATTATCATCTGTTTGCCTATGGCTTTGATGAAAATTATAAAATTTGGTCTTTTCATGGAGAAAAACAACCCAAGCTTGATTCTTTCCAAAGTCATGAGAGATGCCCTAATAAATCTACTCTTTCCGACTTTGATTATACAAAGGATATGCTACATGATGCCTTCACACATGTAGAAAAAGATCCCGAGTCACTAAAATCACTTCTTGAAGAATGTGATAAGCCACTCTACATAGGGTCAAAGTATAATGCACTTAGTGGCTTGTTGAAATTCCAACATTTGAAAGGTCAATTTGGGTGGTCTGATACTAGTTTTGATGCGTTGTTGGGCGTCCTAAAAGATATCTTACCATTAGAAAATACAATCCCTAACTCAATATACGAGGCCAAGAAATTGCTACAAGGAGTTGGTCTACAATATGAAAAGATTCATGCATGTGAAAACGATTGTGTTCTATTTTGGAAAGAACATAAGGATGCTTCTCAATGTCCAACTTGTGGCACATCTCGTTGGAAGAAGAATACTAAAAATGTTCCTTCGAAAGTTTTATGGTATTTCCCCCCCATCCCTAGATTTAGAAGAATGTTTTCATCACCAAAAATTGCACACGACTTAACTTGGCATGCACAAGGTCGGGTCAATAATGGTAAGCTAACTCATCCTCGCGATTCCCCCTCTTGGAAGCTTGTTGATAGCACGTGGAAAGAATTCGGAGAAGAAAAACGAAATCTTAGATTAGCCTTGTCCGCTGATGGTATCAATCCTCACAAGTCATTAAGTTCCAAATATAGTTGTTGGCCCGTTATTCTAATAACATATAATCTACCCTCTTATTTGTGTATGACAAGAAAATTTATGATGCTGACTCTATTGATATCAGGGCCCAAACAACCTGGTAACAATATTGATGTCTACTTGGCACCATTGATAGCAGATCTAAAACTCTTGTGGGAAACCGGCGTTAAGACATTTGATGCTTATAAGAAAGAATACTTCAATCTAAGAGCAGTATTACTTTGGACTATAAATGATTTTCCTGCATACGGTAATCTTTCGGGGTGTGTTACCAAAGGTTATTATGCTTGTCCAATTTGCTCAAAGAATACTTGTTCACAATGGTTAGCAAAGTCCAACAAAGTATGCTTTCTTGGGCATAGAAAATTCCTCCCACGTGAACATCCTTTTCGTAAAAGAAAAAAAGATTTCAACAATAAACAAGAGAATGATTATATAAAACAACCATTATCAGGTGAAGAAATTTACAACTATCTAGCGGGGTTTGAGAATACATGGGGTAAGAAGAAAATTTCAAAGAAGAAAACGTCAAAGAAGAAAACATCAAGGAAGGAAACGTCAAAGAAGGAAACATCAATGAAGGAAACGTTAAAGAAGGAAAAAAAAAGCATCGATGAGAGAGCTAAATTTTGGCATAAAAAATCATTTTTTTTTGAACTTGAATATTGGAAGAAGTTGCTCGTTCGCCATCAGTTAGATGTGATGCACATAGAGAAAAATGTGTGTGAGAGTGTTTATGGGACATTGTTGAATTTGCATGGCAAAACGAAGGATGGGTTAAAAGCACGACAAGATCTTGAGGCAATGGACATTAAGCCTGAATTACAACCTCAGCCAAAAGGGAATCGTACTTGGCTTCCACCTGCATGCTACACATTGAATACTGTAGAGAAACATCGGTTTTATGAGACCCTATCAAACATAAAGGTTCCCGATGGGTATTGCTCAAATTTTAAGAATCTCGTGTCCGATGATGAATCAAAGATGAGTGGTTTGAAGTCTAATGATTGTCATGTATTGATGCAACAACTTCTTCCTTTTGCAATCAAGGGGGTGTTACATGTGAAAGTCAGGAAAACAATCATAAGTTTGTGTCATTTTTTCAATGAGTTGTGTAGTAAAGTTGTTGATGTTAGTAAGCTAAGCAAGTTGCAAAGTGATATTGTGTTAACTTTGTGTTTGATGGAGAAGTATTTTCCTCCTTCATTTTTTGATGTTATGATTCACTTGATGGTGCATTTAGTTAGAGAGGTGAGGTTATGTGGTCCTGTTCATTTTAGGTGGATGTATCCATTTGAGAGATTCATGAAAACACTCAAAGGCTATGTACGCAATCATTATCGACCCGAGGGTTGCATTGCAGAATGTTATGTGGCAGAGGAAGCCTTAGAATTTTGCTCAGACTACTTATATAACATGAAATCAATTGGAAATCCTCATCAACGTGTTGATGAAAGAACCCACACCGGAAAGCCTTTATCACGGGCTACAATAGAGGTTGTAGAAGCAAAGTTACTTAATCAAGCACATCTTTATGTATTACGGAACACAGCAGTTGTAGAGCCGTATATAGTGTAAGAATCGCTTTATCTTCTTTGTACTTTATGTAATACATAAAACTTCTTCTAACTTATAGTATAATTCAGGCAACATATGTCGGAATTGAAGGATCATAACCCTCGTGCCTCTCGAAATGGTACATGGTTGCAGAACCAACATAGTCGGACATTTATAAGTTGGCTTAAGAATGAGGTTTGTTTTTTTGTTAGAATTATAATATTTTCTAATAAATTTGTTTAATGTACATTAATTCTTTTTACAATAGGTTGAAAAACGTGTGGCTAATGGGGAAGATATTTGTGACAATGTTCGTTGGTTGGCCAAAGGGCCTAGTTTTGCTGTAAATAAATATAGCGGTTTTGCTATAAATGAGTATAAATTCCATACAACATCTCGAGATGAATCTAAAACAACTCAATGTAGTGGTGTATCTTTAGTTGCACATGCTATGCAGATTGCTAGTGCAAAAGACTTCAATCCCGTGTATGGCGCTGTTACTTACTATGGTCGTATAAAGGAGATATGGGATCTTGATTATCGCATGTTCACCGTTCCTGTTTTCATGTGTGATTGGGTTGATACACGTGGAATAAAAAAAGATGCTTTTGGATTCACAATCGTTAACTTTGATAGGCTTGGTCACCAATCTGAATGCTTCATATTAGCTAGTCAAGCCAAACAAGTTTTTTATGTTCAAGATCAAGAAGATAAGAATTCGTCTGTCGTTGGATTCACACCATATAAGATGTACAAGTATGGAGAAAATGGTGAAACTGATGATATGTTGGAATTTGATGCTACGGTTGATTTTACACAAGACTCCACTTTAGTAGAACTTGACGACGATTTTTTGTGTACACGTCCAGATGGCGAGGGCATATTAGTTTAAACTATTTTATGGAGAATAAAAACTTTAATTTTTGGTATGTTTTTATTTTAATTTTTTGATGTGATTAATTGTGTCCCAACTGCATGAAATAGCAATATACTTAATTTTGTCCTAACTATAACTAACTATTTTCGTTGAAACAGGTTGCTTTTTGTGACATGGAATCGGATTCTTCTTCGGATCATGCCGAAAGCTCCAAACAAAGAGGTCCGACAATAAAATCAAAATCTACTAAAGGGAAAGTTATAGTTACGTACAATAAAAAAGGTGTCCCAATCGGAGATGAATCAACAAAACTATCTACTTTTGAGGGCATGGTGGCAAGAACTATGGTGCCTATAACATATGCCACTTGGCGAGATGTTGGTAAGGAAACTAAGGAAGAGTTGTGGCAGTATGTTCTGGTAAGTCTAACATATGATATTAACTTCTAATTATCTTAACTTTTAGTGAAAATAATATTGTTTAAGTTTTACTTTTCAGACGAATTTTGTACTTGACCCAAAGAGTCGGAGGCAGACAATTCAATCAATCGGGACAAAGTGGAAAAACTTCAAACATTATCTATATAAGAATTTCATTAAAAAATATAAAAATGACCCCGAGGTGAATATACTTAATCCTCCATCTATGTATCCATTCTTGAAGAAAGAAGACTGGAAACTTTTTGTAGCACAAAGACTTTCAAAGAAGTGGGAGGTTTGTTAAACTTTTATGTATGTATTTGAACAATATTCATTGAGTTATAGAAAGTCACATGACAATTTTAATGTTTCTAATGTAGGAAAAAAGTGAAAAAGCCAAAGAAGTCCGTAAACATAATAAATACAATCATCGTTTGAGCAGAAAAGGATATGCCAAACTCACTGTTGAGATTGTATGAATTAAATTAATTGAATAATTTACTTGTATATCTTTATGTTAATTCGCTTTTGTTATTCTTGATATTTTAGATGGAAGAAACTGGAATGACAGAAGAAGAGATTGGTAGAGCATTATTATGGAGAAAAGGTAGAGAAATGAAGAAAGGAGGCTATGCCCCAAATGTCAAGATGGTTGTTGATAGAATGGTAATTTTAAATTAATTCGTAAACTTTTATTCCTTCATTTTTCTCATTACATAATTTTTATGGTTTACTTTAACTTCAGGAAGAGTTGCAGAATTCTGAAAGTTTTGGAGAGGTTACAAGTGGAACAAATGATTTGCTTACACAGGCCTTAGGTACGCAGGAACAACGTGGACATGTACGTGGGATGGGTAGATATGTAACGCCACACCAATATTTTTTCTTACCCAAGACCATTAAGCACTACTTGGCAACTGAGAACAAAAAGTTGGATCAGCGCTTCAACAAACTTGAAGATGAGATAGAGAAACTGAAAAGAGGTGGGAATAATGTTTCCGAAGGAGCAAGTTGCCAAATGTGGGACAATGAAGATTTTGAAGACGAACCGCCTAAAGAAGTAATTGTAAGTCTTGGGTACACCTGTTTCTTTTTAACATATTTTCTTTATTTTATAAGAGTAAGCACTAACATCCTATTTCTATAGGATAATTCTTGTTATCTTGCGGTTGACGTTGCTTCTAATATAGTTGCCAAGGGAACCATAATGAAGCATAGTGTCTCGGGTATTATGAAAATATTTGCTCTATATTACTACTTTATTTTATTATTTTTACATTTTTTAGAAAGTTGGATCTTAGTTTTATCTTCACATAATAGATGAAAGCATTGAAGTCATGATGGAAATGTGTGTACAAGGAGAAGCTTTACTACCGATTCCATTAGACGAGGAGTTCATTGTAATGGTTAAAGATGCAGTTGGGCACATATTGCATTGGCCGAGACATCTAGTTATTCGATGCTCTGATTTGGTAATATTATTTTCATTTATTTAAAGCATTTATACATGTCTAATTTAAAACATTTGTTCATACTTTTGTAGGAAAAAGTGAATCTGAAACCAAAAGGAAAACATGCAAAACTTTTAAAAGAGGAAGAAGTGATGGCACCAATGGGAAATAAACGACAAAGGGAAGTAGACGAGGAAAAGAAAAAAGGAAAAGAAAAGGAGAAAGGAGAAGAGATCACAGTAAAAAGGAGGACTAGAGCACAAATGTTGACAAGGCAAAGAATTGAAAGCAATCGTGTTTTGAAAATGACTGCATGTATGGTTGACAATCAACTTACAAAGGTAGAGACTATAAAAGTGCAATGTGAGGATGATTTATTTGTGAATGAGAGTTTCACATACATATCTTGGGAAGATTTTCAAGCCATGTTTACATTGGATGAGTTGAGCGGTGCAGCCATTACTTGTTACATGATGTAAGTGCTTATTTTTTTTATTTAAAGCACTGTTTGTAAAACATAATTGTTTAATCAATTTATTTTTTGTAAGTCAATAGGTACTTATATGAGGAAATTAAGAATGGGACAAAACGAGATCGTGGAATATGTTTTGTAAGCCCGACTGCAATCTCACCAGCTGGACGTCAAGCTAAGGATAAATCAAAGAATACCGAGGAGGCAAGTAGAAGCGTTGCAAATCGGTTGTCTACAAGAAAAGACAATGACATCATTCTATTGCCCTTTAATCCTAGGTCAGTTTTCATTTGATTGTGAATACAATAATTATCAATCTATTTTTGTTATTAATTTGCTTGATTTTGTTTGGTTTTTGGTTATGGTAGAAAACATTGGGTGTTGGCGGTACTAGATATGAAAACAACCACTTGCTATTATCTTGATTCCTTGAGGCCTAGCAATGTCAATCCGCATTTGAGGCAAATTATTGACGCGTAAGTAATATAAATCATCAAAACCTTATATTATATTGTTTAATACATTTCATCAAATTTCTAGGGCAATGATATTGTACGCTACTCAAAGTGGATCAAATAAAATGGTCAAACTCAATTGGGTCAATGCTATGGTGAGCACTTAATTCATTTTGGAAATTGCAATGGTATTTTTCATTTTGTCTTTTCATTTATTATGTAATTGTGTAGTGTCCCCGTCAGCCGGGAAATACTGAGTGTGGCTATTATACGCTTAAGTTCATGAAAGAGATAGTTGAGGAAGGAGTTGAAGTGTTGATCGATAATAATGTAAGTATACTTTTTTATAGTGCTATTAAATTATTGATTTGTTAATTATAGCATCTTGCTTTTATAGTTGCTAAATTTAGTGAACATCTTTTTTATTAGGTTGGGAGTGGCAAGGTGCATTACACGGATGCTGACATTGATGAGATTCGTGAAGAATGGGCGTCTTTTGTAGCCAACTTTATTTTCCGGTGAAAGTTTGTGTTTGACATATGACTATGGTTTTTTGATAACTTTGAATGCTTATTAGTATTTGATAACTTTGAATGTTTATTAGTATTTGACATGACTACAATATTTTTGATGAATTTGAAATGTTTATTATATATGATATATTCATTTGTATTATGATGCATTAAATGTAATTTGATTTGAATTTTAATATAGCTAAAATTTTTTAAAATACCCGAATTTATGACACACAAATTGTGTGTCGTAAAAATGTGTCGTAAATGCTTGTCGTAAAAATGTGTCGTAAATGCGTGTCATAAATGTGTGTCATAATACGTGTCGTAAACGTGTCGTAAATTGTGTGTCGTAAATGTGTGTCGTAAGCGCGTGTCGTAAACGTTTGTCGTAAATGCGTGTCTCAAAATACGTGTCGTAAATGTGTGTCGTAAATGTGTGTCATAAATGTGTGTCATAAATTTATGACACACAAATATGTGTCATCCTTCATTTATGACTTGGGCTTCAATGACACACATATGTGTGTCATCTATACCCTTTAATGACACGCATTGCGTGTCATTAAAGGTCTTTTTTCTAGTAGTGGTGGAGACAAAACTCATACATGGTAATGACGTGTTGTTAGACGCTTATGGCTGTCTATACATGTGACTGCTTTTATCCCTTGCACACATATGAGTCTAATGGATATAGTATGCAAGAAATAAATAATTTTCTAAATTGTTTATTATATATAAGGTTGCGGGGTTAAACACTAAGAGTTATAAAAGAATTTGAAAATAAATAATGTATTTTAGGATGAACTTATCATTTATCAACTAAAATATACAAGTAAATAAATTGGTTATTTGTTATATATTAAATCAAAATAAATTAAATAAAAGAGTTTGTTCCATCAATTCAAATAATTATATAGATTGGCTGGATGTACTTCACTAGTAAGCTTGAAGAGGCTTTAGAGAGCTCACACACGGTCTAAATATAATTTGAAACCCTAATTCATCATATCTCCCCTCTCAGTCAACGACTGAATCTCTCTTTCTCTTACCCTTGATGACGACTTCATCAAACCAAGAAGGAAGAAAGAATGCTTTAAACAGTTCGAGCCCACAACGATCCAAATATTCTCGGTCAAATGCACATATCGTGGCAAAACATCACATGGTTGCTAGTTACTGTGCTTGTTTAATAGATTTATGTTTAGGGTATTAAAAGCTCAAATCTAATTGTCTGCTACATATTAAGTTTTTAAACTATTAAATAATCGATCAAGTTCCAACACTAACTATGAAGGATCTATAGAACAGAGGGAGGGTTAAATATAGGTACTGGCTTTCCAATATTCTTTTTCTGGTTTTCAAAACATAAAGATATAGAATGATAAATAACAAAATCTTTTAATTTTCCTTTTTCAAAGCAAGGAAAAGAAATTAAGATGTATAATGGTTAATTAATCTAGATCCTTAAATTTCTTTTTTCAAAACAAAGAAAATATAATATTATGCAAGATAGTAAAATTTTATTACTTTTGTGATTTTATTTTCATAAGAAAGTAAAGTAAAAGATTACACTGAAAGAAAAAGGGTATCCACGAATGTAGTTTCGTTTCGATATCTCATGATTAATAAGCAGTCTTCGATTACATAAGTCTCTAAGACTAGTGAGAATACCTATCACGTTGCACAAATGTGATGGGTGACACATCAGCGCCACATCAGTTTTCACACTCCATCACAACACACAATTTATACCTATCACATTTCATCACACCACATCATCTTTTTTAATCATCTTTTTTAATTAAAAAAAAGTCAAAAATAAATTAAAACCTAATTTTTAAAATAAAAACCATTACATTAAAAATAAAAATTACACTAAAATAAAAAAAAACTAAAAAGAACGTCAATTTGACGTAATAACGACTATTTAGACTTATAACGTCATAATAAACTTGGGAAATTGTATTTTTACAAGGAAGTTGCTATTTTAAACAAAAATGACTATATTCAAAATAATGTGTATGAAAAATGACCATTTGGAAAGATTACCATCATTTTGACAAAATGACAAGATTTAAAATGTTGCCATCACTTATGTAAGATGACTAAAATAAATTTTTTGTCATGACATGTTGATAAATTTAAATGTATCTTATTAGTATATTTAGTGCCTTAGATGTAAGAAATTATACTTTTCAACTCATTGACATCTTTTAGACTTAAATACGTTAACACAACGAAAACATTTATATAAATTATAATGGATATAACTTATGGAACGAATGACAAAGATACGACAGAAATACTAAATATAATTATATAAATATATAATTATTACATACTATAATTATCATGGACAATTTGATAATTACAAACGTAAATGAGTTTTCAATATATTTACATACTATAATTATCATGCACATTTTGATAATTACGAATACAAAGGAGTTTTCACTACATTTACAAGCAAGGTTTTACACTATAATTATCATGAGTATATTTTGATAATTACAAATACAAAAGGGTTTTCATTTCAGTACGAAAAAACGACACTTCGAAAATAAACGTAAACTAGTTGTCGTTCCTAGGGCGATATTTTGCACGGACACTTTCCCGCATCACCAAGAAAATCTCCAAATCTTCGCCGTTAAATTGGTTGAGCTTGATTCGCATTTCCCGAAATTTCCCCGTTATTTTATCGATGTTGCGCTTTTTTTTCTCCCATTAAATCGTAAAATAACGCTTGAACTTTGTTCCAAAAAGTGTCAAGCGTTTGCGAGTCCCCGACGATCGGGTCAACGGAAGCGAAAATGTACGCCTTGATCAAATTTAGTTCTTCATCTTTCGTCCAATTCGTTCGTTTTTCGCCCACCATTTTTTTTGTCTTCCTCCTTGCGGCTAGGCGGGTTTGGTTGTCGTCTTCTTCTTGTGTCTCTTGAACGATTTCGGGAGACACCGGTTGCGGTTGTGGTGATGGTTGTGACATTGGTGGTTGCGATGATTGCGATGGAAAAGATTGCGGTTGGAACGAGAACGAGGGTTGAAATTGTTGATATGGGTTGAATGGCGGAAATGTTTGTTGAAAAAGTGGTAGTTGTGAGATCGACGACCCGCCTTGAAGTAAATTCACGAAACCACCTCGGGGTGATTCAAGGTTCGGGTATTGACGCGGGGTCGAGTTTAATCCGAACGGATCATACTCACGGTTTTGGTTTGAAGGTGGGGTGTTAGGATTTTGATCCATTGTGAAGAAAATATGTATATGAGAAGAGAGAATCGTTTGTGTGTTGGTGAAAATTTGTGTGTTTGAGGTAAATATATGTTGTATGTATATATATTAAGTAATTGTGTAAATTTAAAAAGGTAAATTTTTTTTTTAAAAAAAGGTGGCCATTGAACGGCTAGTAGCTAGCAGCGTGGTTGCTCGTGATCCGCTTCACGCCTCTTCACGATCACGGCCATCACGGCACACACGGGGCGGTGTGCACGCCGTGATGGCTTGTACATGTGGCATCACGGACCCTCGCGTGATGGGTACTCCGCTACGTCTAATGCAACATGGAAGAAGTATTAGAGACTGACGATCAATATTTAATACCATCTCATTTGGTCTCCATTATGTTTCATTTGGGTCCATGATTTTGTCATATTACTCATATCAGTCTCTAAATTCGATTTCAATAGATTTTTCAGAGATTGAATATCAGCCTCAAATAAATGTCATTTTAATTCTAATTTTTATTTACTACTAGAATACTAACTTTTAGCAACGAATTTAGCTGTCATTAATAAATACCTCATTGTTTTAAAATTACCAAGAGTTAGCAAAGTATTTACATGATACAACACACTTTGATGTTCAAACCATTCCCAAAAATCTCATGTTGCTTACCAATTCACAAGAACTAAACTGTTCTTGCAATTCCCAAAATATATGAGTCAATTTAGGTTGTTTAAATTAGGGTAAATGTCATAAAAGCCCTTACATTTGTCACAAATGTTTGGATTTATCCTATAATGTAATTTTTGTGCAGTAAAACCTAGGGTTTGAATTAAAATTTTCGGATTTACCCTCCTAGCCGGTTAGCAGGTAAAAGGTCTCTTTGACCACTGTCACCACCGCCCCACCTTCCTTTAATTTCCTCAATCATATTTTTTATTCAGACATTACTGTGGCTTCGACAACACCATCCGTGTTCCTCAAATAGGATCTGTTCTCCAACGACGAAGATCAGTGGCTCCGACAACACCACCCCTTCCGTCTCTGTCTCTTAATCGAATCACAACCCCATGAAATTGATCTGAATCAATCAAGCTCTGGTTGAATCAAGCTTTGGTTCAACCCTTCTGATTTAAGCTTTGGTTCGACGATGAAGTACAGAGAAGAAGCAATCGGTAATCGGCAGTCGTCTTCCCCATTTGCAATGATTCTTGATGAGGTAAGTCTCTGATTACAATGATTCTTGGTTAGGTCCAATCGATTACAGGTTCCTGGTACCGATTACCGATTGCTGGTACTGATTAAGCATAGGATTTCATTAAGAAGAACTAATCATAAAATTCATTAAAAAGAATTTCAAGAATATGTACCTTCAATTGGACATTAACAACGCGGCAAAGGATCATTGACGGAAGGTTATACAACGACATCTGTTATTCCGCGATCTGATTGGTTGACGCCTCAACCTAACAAACAAATCATCCACATGAATTCCTTCAGATTAAGAACAGACTAGAAACAACGAATCAACAGTAACCTTTTCACCTTGCTGATTTCATGGGGTTGATCGGGAAAGCCCTGTTCATCATCAACGCTGGTCATCATCAATTCAGAACCAGTGTCCTCCCATCTTGACGAATTCTAGTTCTGATTCTTGAGGTTGATCGTAGATCTTGACGAATTCATCATCAATTCAAAACCATCGGTAAAGCCCTGTTCAGAACCACCGGCAGGTTACCCACAACACCACCATCCTCCCATCTCCGATCCATCCCCACTTTGCACCAACCTCCCCTCTGCATCTCCTCTGCCGCCTGTTACACTGGTCATCGCTCAAGATCTAGGGTTCGATTTGGCAGACCACGGTGGTGGTGATGGTCAGATTTGGCAGACCACGGTGGTGGTGAGGTGAGAGGTATTCGACAGTGCACTGGTCATCGCTAAAATTACTAACTTGGTTACCGGCTACTAACTTGTTTACCGACTAAAAGCTATAATCACACAAACTAATACAAATTCTAGGGTTTATTGCACAAAAATTACATTAAAGGGTAAATTCAAACATTTGTGACAAATATGAGGGCTTTTATGACATTTACCCTTTAAATTAAAAGCTTATTATTATAGTCGTATAGTAACATCTTTTTAGAGTAAATTACAGTTTTGGTCCCTGTGGTTTGCATGATTTTCACTTTTTAGTCCAAGTATTGAATTTTCATGGTTTTGGTCCCTATGATTGACATTTTATTGCACTGTTGGTCCCTCGGCCGTTACCGCCAATTTTTTATGTTAAGTCGGTTGTAAAAAGACCATTCTACCCTTAGGGACAAAAACTGTAATTTTTCAAAGATAAATAAAACATCTCTCTCTCTCTCTCTCTCTCTCTCTCTCTCTCTCTCTCTCTCTCTCTCTCTCTCTCTCTCTCTCTCTCTCTCTCTCTCTCTCTCTCTCTCTCTCTCTCTCTCTCATTTTATACACTATTATCCAATTCAATCCACTCTTTCTATTTGCTTGGTATATAGAAAAGAAAAAGAAACATGCTATTTTGAAAACTTGTACTCCCCAAAGGATTTGAATGATCCTATCATAATTAGAAACCGAAATATACATGTTAAACAAATCAGATAAACACACGACAACGTCATTTGATTCTGAATATATAACGGATTTCTAAACTGCAAAATACTTAACATATAATCATAATTAAACGCCACTGAAATAGAAGAACAGAACATGTGGTCAGAAGTACTTGGGCATGCACAGTTTATAGCTGTAAAACCATTGAAATTTGCAAATGTACAGTATTCTCACAGTATGGTCTAACCAAGAACTTCTAATAAGCTTAAATTGACCCAAGCGGAGCCCGAAAGCAACCTCCAGAAACAGACACTTCAACAGTAATGGGATCATGTGGTGCAGTTTTTATCTCCAAGACATTTTGCACATATTTTTAAAACTAGATCTAAGAAACCACATTGAGGTGAATTCACACCTATAAATGTTTACTGAATAATTTGAATTAACTTCTACATTGATTTTTTTTTTAAACGGCAAACTAAACCTACTCCTACACTACACGTTATGCCCCTAATGAATTAACTTCCAAATTGATCTCTGGCCATTTTAAGTAAGCGCAACATGTTCTTACCATCAGTCATTAATTAAACATATGACTCATAATAAATTTGCCTTTTAAATAGCTTTTTGTGTAGTTTCTGGTATATTTTTATTTAAAACCGTAATCTATATTTAATCCATTGAATGATGGTACTCATAAAAAGTGGATGCAAAATCCTTTTCTATTAGAAATAACTTGAGAAACTGACATCATATAATAGCTTTATTTGTGGGTCTTCAATCCATTGAAGATGTGAACCAAAAGTTGGCCACCGGTACCACAATATATATATGCTGACCCTGGAAAATCAAACTTTTCTTTTTCTATTTTCTAATTTTCCTTTTAATATTTTCACCACTATTATCATATTATCCAGCACAAAAACTTTGATCAAACTAGCATTTGATAAGGTTTTAGACCAAATTGATAGAAAGTTGAGATATATTATTATCGGACGTCTGTATTTTTTATTTGTTTGTATTCAGATTCTCTGTAGAATATATACATGAAAATGATAGCTAGGCCTGGCAATGAAGGAAAATCCATCATACAACTTGGTCTTGAGTCTCCGACACCATGTTCTCCTTGTCAGCGCCTCTTTCATCTGTAAGAAACAATATAAATCCATCAAGTGTTCCAAGGAAACATTCTGGAATAAACAGACGCTGTATATTCTCTACTCCTCGTATTTTTGTGAACGTGTAGTGTATGGAAATATGACTCTTTTAGAGAATTTGTTGGGTAGTCCAGGCGTATTAGAATATAGCGACAACAACCTCTCCGGTTCAAGTAGGGGTATTTTCCAAGTAACTCATACACTGATGTCTTGGATATGTTAGTTTAAATATATATAGGAATATATGTGGAGCTAGTGCTTGATTTTTCACTCCAAACCAATGCTTCATATAAGAAAACGTAGACATATATATATTAAGGTAGATGAAGCCATATGTTGGACTATAACCCACAACCCTCTCATAAGGAGCTAGATGCTAGCTTTTGTACCATTTTAGTTTTGTAATATGCATGATACAATAGGATATGTGGAGTTCTATATTTTTTTATCCAAAAGAGCATTTATTAAGGTGATTGGGGCCCGATATGGGGGTTTAATCTTGTGACACCTCTGGCGGTGATTTGTAAACCTAAAGCTAACGACCAGAAAATATCCTATCGTGCTCAAATAAGACGTGATAGACATGGGTGGAATCGTGGGTATGTGGGCATGATAGACTTTAATATTTGTTCTCAGACCAGGCAAACATTGTTCAAGGTGGGTAAAAATCTTGCTGCAACCCGAATATTTTGAAGATATTCTAGATAAGATCTAGCAAAAGGTCATATAAATTTTGGTCACATGTGCCGGAATATTACAGTTTACATATGGGGATGTAAGAACCAGTGAGACCCACCTCAGAATCGTTTACAGTAGTTCTGAGGACCAAAGTTATTCGCTATTTAATAGTTATACACATTTATGTAACGCTGGACGAGCCTCACTCAGAGGTTATAATTACATTTCCAGGTCAAATATTGTGTGGTGTTTGACGGTATTCAACAAATGTGGAATTTTGAACCAAGTACTTCTGCGTTATTTTGAAAGAACTCCATGATGCTGTACGTACACACTTTTATCACATATCCTGTAAATTTCATGGGTACCTATTTCAGGCATATAGAAGAAAATCGAGTGACTCGCCTTTAGGGCTGACATAGTTTTTATATTGTTGTGAGGTCCCAAAATTCTTATTTGCTCAAGTGTAAATACAGTTTTTTTTAAGCACCAACTCGGTGTTCTCCACAGCCTTAAATAAGATGCGATTCGCTTTAAATTCATCACATGTTTTGTACTCATTGGCGTTTCGGGCATGTGAGAAACTAGTGATGATCAGATCCGACGCACTTACGTTCAGTGTGATTGTGGGGCTAAAATTCTTAGTTACGTACTAGGACGTAATACACCAAGTAATTAAGTTCTAACCTAATGAAATTCCGTTTTCACCACATATTTCTAGATAGCAATGGTAATGGGACGGGTATGAGACGGATATTGGTGATCTCAATCTCATACCCTATTATGAAACCGCATCCCAAACCCAGTTCTGTCGAGTCGGGTACTCGGTTAGTAAATAACCATCGGGTTAGTGGTTATACCCATAAGTATCTGGTATCCCAATCTATGATAATAATATGTTAGAAATTTACCTATTGGAATTTCCATTATAAAACCCGATTACAATCTCATCCAAATAATTACTTGAATATTTTAATAATTCCAATTTCTAAAAACATCAACAAATTTAATATTTATGAAATGTGCATTTTAATAAGAAGGAAATTGATGCTTAATAAGAAGAAAGAAAGTGGCGATACATGATAACTAATTGAAAAATGAGATACCATCAATATAATGCAGATGCATGCATAGTAATGGGTTGAAGGAGGTGACACGGGAATTGAAAAACTATATATCACATACAATATACTATATATAAATTTCGGTAAATGATAATTAGATAACGGTATAAATGATAAATAGTAATCACATACAATATACTCATGCGTACATCACTCTTTCTTGGGGACGAGATGGATCTCACCCAAAGTTAGTAACGGAGGACTTGAAATCTTCTTGGATCGTGCTGAACAGATATTAAATTTAAACCAAGTACATTTAACTTATACTGAAAAATGTCCAAATCAAAGTAACAAACTTCTTTATCAATAACTCAAATCTTAAATTAATTTACTCCAATAATACGTCTTCTCCAAGTACAGAGACACAAATGCAAGTTTTTCTTCGATAGAGCTAGATGTTTTATGGAATCTAGTGTTTCACTTATGCTATTGGAATTTTTAGTTTTGAACAAGTTTTTTCAGAAACCAACATGAATTGGGTTGATCACTCCCTCTCACACATATAGATGGCAACAAAAATAAACCAGACAAATGCCACAGCTATCAATTGCAACAAAAAGGGGCCATCACTTTGCACTATACCCATCAAGGAATTATTGAGGCGCACATGCATAAAAATGTTTCTAATGTTTGTATCCCTCCCCTTTTTGTTCTTAAATCTTTCTTACTTTTGTGAAATGATTAAAAAGGAGAAAGAAGATAGACCCATATAGAAAATAATTAATTTCTAAGCAATACACAATATTTCAATGAAGGTAATTATTGCATGGAACCATCTCCTGGATCCAAAAAAAGTGAAGGGATTGGCTTCACTCATTAATGCGTCTTTCACAGTTTGTGTCTCCCTCTTTTTGTTTTTGAACATGCTTTGATTGCCCATTGTTAACTACTCCATAAGGAATGGACGCATCTTTCGTATAAGTTGAAAGCTAATGTATGCTTTGCATTTTATAGTATAACTAAGTTCACTGATTTGTAAACTACGGAAGATGTATGTTTTCTTATTCGAATTAGCGTTAACAGTGCCCCTGTTGTCAGTGTTTAGCATCCAGTTACTCCGTATCTTCTAACAAGTGGAGATCACATATTTTCCTTTTATAAACACTCACGCATGTTGGTTCTTAAACCCTTATAAGCCCACAGTAATATCTTCTAGTTACGAATTAATATTGTTCATTAAGAATCTGCTTCATTTTATCCATGAATACTAAATCTGATTCTGCAATCAGGATACCACGTCCAAAACAAGATAGCTGTGTGCCCCTTTTATTTAAAATAAATAACAATTAGTCAACTTGCCTTTGGTTAAAGTAACTTGATGCTAAAAATATAATATATTTAAAATTCGATGCTTTAATGCTGGCTTTAAACAATAAAGTGACTTTGATAGTTTGCATAGTAATGGTGAATTCAAGGTATCATATAAGCCTCTTTATTAAACGATCCATGCAAGAAAGCATTACTGACTTCTATTTTGTGGGGATACGATGCTTTTAGATTTGAGATGGGTAGCATAATTGTTTCTATGGTCATTTTTGCGATATGAGCTTATATTTGGAAGTCCTAACTATTAATTGAGTATAGCCTCACTACAAGAAAAATGTGAAATAGCTACGGAAAATTTCCGTAGCAAAAGCATGATATTCCGTAGCTAAACACGAATGGCTACGGATTTTGCTATAGAACCGATCCGTGGAGAAAATCCTCGTAGCTAAAGGGTTGTTACGGAATCCGTAGCATTTTTGCTACGGGATTTGCTACAGAATTATTCCGTAACACATTAGCCACGGAGAAATTCCGTAGCAATTTTTGTCGCAATTTCACTACGGACTAATTCTGTAACAAATGTTCTATAGCAAATTCGCTACGATCTAATTTCGTAACCAATTTTCCGTAGGAAATTGTTACGCACTAATTCCGTCTCTAATATTCCATAGTAATTTCGCTACATCTTAAATCCGTAACAATTTTTCGTAGCCATTTCCCCCACGGACTAATTCCATAACAAATATTTTGTAGCAAACTCGCTACTGACTAACTCCGTAACAAATATCCGTAACAAATTTGCCAAAGACTAACTCCATAACAAACTAATTCAAGAAAGCACATGAATCCCATATATATAATAATAACATACTAATCAATGACTTCTTTTTGTATTATGTATATATGTTATCACAACAACAAAAAAACATTAAGGTTATGCAAATTAAAATACAGAATACACAGATTTTTCAAAAAAGTTGACTAATTGATGTTTAAAAACTTACTAAAAAGAGTCAAGGTCAAAACTCGAAACCAGTTCTGTCACTAACTATTTGTAATAGTAATAAATGAAATGTAGGATGCTATAATACACACATGAATCAGAGTATGTTGCTATTTCTTATACATGCAGTGAAGCTCTATGGCATGATTTTCTATCAAAACATATCCAAATGTTGCAAATAATCTCCAAAAACT
Source organism: Cichorium intybus (assembly GCA_023525715.1). Classification (NCBI taxonomy): domain Eukaryota; kingdom Viridiplantae; phylum Streptophyta; class Magnoliopsida; order Asterales; family Asteraceae; genus Cichorium; species Cichorium intybus. The sequence continues at coordinate 11,438,503 of CM042011.1, read as the reverse complement.
GGATGCGTCTTCATCTTTTTGTAGCTTGCACCCTCCCTGAATAGTTACATCCTTTTGTAGCTTACACCCTTCTTTGAATAGTTGGTATTATCTGCACATTAAAGTGAAGCATTTGGTATTAGAATTCTAAATTTGCAAGTGTCGGCACATAAATTGAATCATTTGACATAATTATTGTTAAAATAACAATATAATTCTATTTACATATATTTATAATTATTATTTGTAATGTATATATGGCCGACAAAAGCATCTCAATCACATAATCTAATTTTCTTTATAGATGGAATAAATCATGCCTCCATTTTTTAATATTTTTAAATCTTCAAAACAATAACAAGCGACAAATCAAGATAGAGACCAAACGCGTAACAAAACCAAAAGATAGGGACAGTCAGAGTTAAAAAAAAAGTTAGGGACCAAGCATGCAAATTACCCCATACCACAGGGACCATTCGTGTAATTTACTCAAATTTCTATTACATCAACAAGCTACAAATCAAGATAACAAGCGACAAATCAAGATAGCTACGAGTTCCAATCCCGTAGCAAATTCGGTAGCAAGCTAGCTACGAATTCTATTACGTAGCAAAATTTCGTAGATATTTACATTTTAGCAACCGAATTCATTTTTTGTAGCAAATTCTGTAGCAAAGTTGCTACAATATGTCATTCCATAGCAAATTCCGTAGAAAAATAGCTACGGATTTTATTTCTGTAGCAAAATTTCGTAATTGTTCAGATTTTGGCTACAAAGTTCAATTCCATAGCAAATTCCGTAGCAAACTTGCTACGAAATTCCATTCCATAGCAAATTCCGTAGAAAAATAACTACAAATTCTATTTCTGTAGCCAAATTTCGTAGCTGTTAAGATATTAGTCACGGAGTGCAATTCCGTAGCAAATTCCGTAGCAAAATTGCTATAGAATGTTATTCCGTAGCATTTCCGTAGCAGAATAGCTACGGATACCACCTCCGTAGCAAACTTCCGTAGCTATTCAGGCTTTTTCTAGTAGTGATGCAACCAACATATGGTAACAAGGTAGGTTCCATGTACGATTTAGTTCCACATAATTAGTCCTCTTAAAATTGTCAAATAGAGTGACAATGATAATAAAGCGGAATAATTAATATAGCTTAATAAATGATGTTTAGTATGGTAATAGATATAGGAGGGGAATTAAGAAGTTTATCCGTTTGATTTCTTTTTGTTTACTTGGAACTTTGGTTTGTCTTTAAGGCGTTGAATTACCGAACGAATTGAATGTTTTATGGGTTGGACTAATGTATCTTATGGGGATAGTGATTTGATTGTGCTTACTATGTAGGGTAGATGGGCATGTTAGAAAGTGACGCATATGAGTTTTTAACTTCTCGTACCTGATAGCTTGTGACATTACATAAGTAGGAGAAATATGACAATCAAGGTGTCCTTTTAAATGTGAAGGAGTTTTCATGGAAAGGGACATGCCTTCTAACAATAGTCTTTTGATTTGGTAAATCACGTAGCAAATAACTATTGCACTTGGTTAAACTACACCGTTAGTATATGCTAGTTAATACGGTTAAGTGGTGATTATGATAGTTATTGATACAAACTTAATTGCCATTATAGTGAATCATTGCAATTGTCGTATGTGTATTAATATGTAAATGTTCACGATTAATAAAGTTGATGAAAGTTGGTGTGTTTCTTCGTGAATACAACTTTCCGTGTCATTCAATGCTTATAATAATATTTGGTATTAGAGCCACGGTTTTTAATTAGATCGAGTTTTTTGTTCTTTGTTAAAGCAAAAGAGAAATGGCCTCTCAAAACGGAAATCCATCACAACCACAACTTCCTAACTTAAATAATCACAACTATCATCAACGGAGTACTCAAATGAAAGTTTTGTATGAACCACATGACTTATGGCACGTAATCGAAAATGGCTTTGATGAATCCTCAAATGCTATTGGTACTACTCCTCAACAAACCAACGAATTGCGAGAAAAGAAAAATAAATATAAGAAGGCTCTTTTCTTCATCTATCTAGAAGTAGATGAAGCCATATTTCAAAGAATCTTTATTGCATCTACATCCAATGAGGCCTAGGATATGTTACAAAATACATGTAGAGGAGAAGAAAGAGTAAAAATAATTCATCTCCAAACCCTTCATTGTGAACTAGACAATATTAGGATGAATGATTGAATTGATTGAGAATTCTACAACATAATAATTACTTTGACAAACCAGATGAGGATTAATGGTGAAACATTAGAGGACAAATAGATTGAAGATATTTAGAAGCTTAACAAGAAAGTTTGAATATGTTGTTATGATTGAAGAATCATAAAATTCTCTACTCTGTATTTAGAAGGCAACTTTACAATCTCATGAGTTGCATTTAAAATAGTTTGATACATCTCATGTTGATCATGCATTTCAAAATCAAGTGTCATTTGAAAAGAATTCAACTAAGGATAGACCAAAGAATGCTGGAAAGGGAAGAGGTTCCAATGAGGACAAAAGTAGAGAAGCAAATGGTGAAAGTTCGTCAAAGGTAAGGGCACGAAGGAAACATCTCTCTCTCTCTCTCTCCCAAATTCAACGCTATCATTGTCAAGAGTATGGACATGCATTCAAATTTTGTAGAAAGAAACAAGCCAAATAAAGAAACATTTTATGCATGAAAATGAACCCAATGAACCCAAGACCATGTTCATGACGTTGAAAAATTCAAAAGCCAAAACTAATAAGATTTGTTACATCGATAACTTTTGCACCAATCATACGAAAAATATGAGAGAGATATTTGAAACCTTAGATGACAAACTCCAAAGTAAAGTAAGGACATGAGATGAAATAAAACATAAGGTCTAAGGCAAAGGAAACATTCTCATAAAAACCTTGCATGTGAGTAAAAGGATATGCAACATACATTATGTTCCAACACTTGAGCATAAATTGCTAAGTGTCAAACAATTAATCATTAAGAAGTATGATGTTTATTTTATCAATGACAAGTGTAATATCAAAGATCCTTAAGGAAATTTTCTTGGTAGTATTAAGATGACCCCAAATAGAATGTTTCCTCTTAGAATTTCCAAATATGAATTATTTGCTTTTAGTATGTCAACAAATCAAAACTTTAGAACTTATGCTTTGAACATCTCAACAGCAGATTGCTGTCACAAATGAGTAAGAGTCAAATGGTAAGAAGGATACCAAATCCTGATGATACAAATAATGAATATGAACTTGGAAAGCTTTACAAGAGTCTCTATCATAAAAACAATGCATGAAGGCATTCATACCCCTTAAACTTGTCCATATATGTATATATTTTGACCCATGAGAACTTTGTCCATAGGACGAAGTAAGACATACTTACCTTTATTAATGACTTCAATAGGAAATCATGGGTTTATTTTTGAATGAAATATCACAAGTTTTGGAGAACTTCAAGTATTTCAAGTTATTTGTTGAAAACCAAACTGTGCACACTTTAAAATGTTACGATCAGAAAATGGAGGGGAGTAGGAATCTCATCAAATTGAGACCTTATTGAAATAAAACAATATTAACCGCCTGAAAACAACATGCTATACTCTCAACAAAATGAAGAAAATGCATTACAAAGAGAAAGAATATAACATTTGTGGACTTTGAAAGAAGAATACTTAAATAAAAGGGTTACCAGATAAATTTAGTCTAAAGTAGTGGCTTGTTCGATTCACATCTTGAACCGAAACAATACTCGAAGATTGGAAGGGAAGACACTTCAAGAAACATGAGGTGGGATCAAGCAATTTGCTTCCCACTTCAGAATATTTTGATGTATAGCCTTCTCTCATACTCCAAATGTTAGAGGTGATAAGTTGGAAGATAGATAAGAAAGGTCCATCTTTGTTGGTTAGCATCCAAAGCATATAAACTTTTCAATCCCACTATAAATAAAGTTGTAATAAGCAGAGATGTCATATTCATGGATTACATGTCTTGGGATTGGTCACATGAAATAGGAGATCGTCCACTACTATAATTGAGGAGGATAATATGGAAAGGCATAGCAATGCCTCTAATGATGTTGAAGGTTAGGTGCGTACTCCAAAATCCATTCCAAATTCAACACCAGCATCCTCTACACATTCTTCCAAGTTATTATCATCTGGAGACTCTTCTAGATCCTCACCATAATATATGAGAATTTGGTGTGATATCTATAGAGATCAGAACAAGTTGATGCTAGTGAATTAGTATATTTTGCACTCTTTCTAGATACAGACCTTGTGCTGTTTGAGACTGCTTATCTATAGAGATCAGCAGTCTCACCATAATATATGAGAATTTGGTGTGATATCCATAGAGATGAGAACAAGTTGATGCTAGTGAATTAGTATATTTTGCACTCTTTCTAGATACAGACCTTGTGCTGTTTGAGACTGCTTATAAAAGTAAAAAATGATGAAAGGCAAGGGATTCAAAGATAGAATCTATTATGAGAAATTGAGACTGACACATGGGACCTGATTTCCTTACCAAGGGGATACAAGGCCGTTGATGTCAAATAGGTTTATAATAGGGATGAGCACGAGTCCGGAACCAAACCTGAAATAACCAAAGACTGAAATTGCCCAATCCTTGGAATCGAGTATCGGATCGATGTGTAACCCAGTTCTCGGTTTACTTACCCATATGGTTCGGTTATGGAACCGAAATTAAGCAAAAATGTGTATGGGATTCGAGTAACGGGTATAGGAACCGAATTTGTGGACCGGAACTGAAAATGTATATGGGTTTCAGATTTGATACCCTTTCTTCCCAGGCTTGTAAATCAGTAAATATCTTGCCAAATAAAATGTTTCTATGGTATAAGGTTAACTACAAACACTAAACTAATTGGAAAAATAATCATGTAATACCAACATCGTATGAGCATGTTATGACATTTTAAAGTGCGGGAAAAATTGAAATAAGTGTTGAAATTGAAAACTGACAGATTTGATACACTGCCTTTCGAGGCTTGTAACTCGATGAATATGAAACCAAATAAAGTGGTTCTGTAATATAAAATTAACTAAAAATGCTAAACTAAATTATTGAAAAAGAAGCATGTAATTCAGAGATCGTATGAGCATGTTATGGCATTTTAACATTGGGGGATAATTGAAATAAGTGCTGAAACAAAAAATTGACAATATTGATATCCTGTCTTTCAGGGCTTGCAATTTAGTGAATATGCAACCAAATAAAGCGTTTCTATAGTCTAAAATTAACTAAAACATGAAACTAAATGATGGATAAAGAATCATGTAACTCTTAGATCGTATGATCATGCTATGTCATTTTCAAGTAGGGACAAAATTGAAATAAATGTTGAAATAGAATACCGACAGATTTGATACTGTAACGCCCAGCTTTTCAGCATAGAGTATGCCCAAAATTTTTCCACATTTACAACATAAAATAACTATTATCACAAATTGATAGTAGGTGAGTGCCATCTACGAGTCTTCACCTTTAATAATAAATTGAATGTATTACAAGCAACTTTTCACAAGAAGATAAGCAGTCAATGCATTATTTGGTCATGGGTTCTTCTTAAACAACTTAGCGGCTGGAGAACAACATCTGAATGATTTAAAGATCTGAATAATTAAGAGGCTTTGAATAAAAGAAGTTTTTAGGTTAAATGTTATATGTGAAAGTTTTTGAAAAAAAGAATGGTTCAAATATAACTTTCCACTTAATGATTCAGATGTCAATTTAGAGGCTTTGACTGGTTTAGGGATCAAATATTTATGAAACAAACGCTTTGAATAGTTCCGAGCATCTCAACTATTCGTATTGAGGGCCTATCAAACACCCCCATTAAAAGAGAAACTAGATACTTTATCTAGATCATTAGAGTACACAAGCCAAGTTCTAAGATGTTTCTCTTTGTATGGTAAGTACTTACTATAAATGTTTAGACAAAAGTATATGTTTCTATCATCTTTACAACATTTACTTATTAACATAACCATTTTCATTAGTAAAATCTCTCCATTTAGCATCAACGATGTTCCACATTCTAGGATCATAGATGTTAATTGGAATATATTCTTTATCATCACTGTTATCATTTTAATTAGCTTTGTTTTAATCTACACAAGATGTCTTTTTGACCCTCGCAATTCAACTTCTTCTGCTCTAGGTTCTTCCACAACTTCATCCATATTCAATGTAATCAATTCCCTATGTTCCTCCTCATTAAAGTGAACATCATCAAAATTTATAGTATTATCTATACATATTTCTCCACTTGAACCGATTCTTCATTACGATAACATTCTGACCATATTTTATATAAAGCGGTTGATAAAACATGTAAATATTTTTATGGTGATATCTAAATTCTAATTTATATTAATAATATATTTAACAAACCTAAGTTTTCTTCTTAATAACACATGAAGGAGATTAGCATCATGCCAAGTAACATGCAATTATACTTTAATTAATGTATTATTATTTTTGTTTTCTAATTTTTGGTAATATTCCGCACATCTTCATCTTCATAGCCACCACTGATCTTGATAAAAGTATCTTTATTTTCATAACTGATATGTGAATTCGTAGCTTCCACCAAGATGATATTTGGGTCTAGTTGTGTTCGGTGGTCCCGAAGAAACATTTTGTAATCTTGGATCTTGTTAAACAGACGTCCGCTAATACAAATATATTTTGATGAAATTGTGTAAATCATAAGACTCCATCCTACTGCAATTATTTTGTTTTTTTGGTAGGTGATTGCAACATTTTTCTTCATATTTTCTTTCTTGTTCGTTGTTCCTTCTGTTTTCTTTAGTACCATCCCAGTCTCTCTTATAGTCTCCATTAGATTTTGCTTCATCAAAATTTTTAAATGTGGCAAAATTAAAACATTCCCATAAGCATTTTTTAACTTTTTATTAAAGTGACGGGGTTGTTGCTTTTGCACATTTGCAATCTCTCTTATAGTCTCCATTTTTCTCCTCGACAAGACTCCATTTTATTAATAATTATAGGCATTTGACGAATGTATTCATACTGAATCTTTACATCAATATTTTATGAATAATCATTTTTACTAAGAACTAAAGGGCATCGAATGGTACTAAAACATATATAGTTTAAATACGATTTTAGGATAGTTGATTAGATTTGAATTGAGGAAAACTTGGGAGTTATGATTACATTCCCTCACTCACTCTGTCGCACCTGTCCAAGGATTTTAACCCCATCCTGCCCCTCCCTCTTTAGTACTTTTTCTTTTAGAAAACTATAATATATACATAACCTAACATTTTGCTTTGGTCAATTAAAATTATATCTTATGTATCGTAACAGGGTATGGATTCGGTCTAACAAAAAAATTAATAAGCTCAGGGCCGTCTCAAGCCGATTTGGGGCCCGAGACGAAATATAAAATGGGGCCTCTAGCGATAAACTTTTTTATAATAAAAGATGGCGGTACCTCCGGAAATTTTTATTAATTTAAAAAATAAATACAATAGCAGACTGGAGACTCTCTCCCTATGCAGGGTCGGTCCGAGTTTATTTTAGGCCCCGAGCAATATTAAGAAAAGGGGCCTTAACGTGCTTGAGTATATTAATATTCAATTAAGATAGTATTATTTTGAAAATTGGAGAATAATAAACGTCAGTTAATACCCACTACCAATATAAGTGCAACAAATTAAAGTGTATATATATTGAAAGCATATTTAAATTGGAGTTTAAGGAGTATTAAGCACGAACCTGCAACATGTCAGAATGTTAGTCACAAATTTAGTTGTCCCTTTCCTTGATCACTCTGAATTTGCATTTTTTCGGTTTGATAATGCTAATAAAGAGTTAAAAGCAAACATCCTATCCCTAATGAGAAAAAAAACCTTACTAATTCTCATTTAGTATTTATAACACCCGGATGACAATTGATTTAGAACAACTATATTTTATCTTACTTTACAAATGAACCCATGTAACAAGTTGAATTTTTATATCATATCTGATCTTTTTAGAAAATATAACATTCAAAGTATATCGTTTAAATTCGCAGCAAATGAAATTTTTAATACATAAGTAGAATGATCGAATTCATAGCAAGTGGGGTGTTTAATACATAAATAAAAAATTGAAAAAAATGGGTTATCAAGATTAAAAGATAGGATAATTGTTAACGATGTCCATAAGAGATATTAAAAGTTAAAATGGGAATTGAAAAGTGTCAAATAAGTTTAAAGAGAGATCAGATATGGGCCCATAAGAGAAAAAATAACCCATATGTTCCGAATTTCTGCAAATATGTTATATATATATTATATCCAGCAGAAATAAATTTGGGGCCCTAGCTTCCGCGAGGCCCAGGGCGATCGCCCAACTTGCCCTACCCATTGGGCCGGGCCTGAATAAGATCCATGAGGAAAATCCTTGTTAACAGATTTCATTAATAAATAAATAAATAAATATATATATATATATATATATATATATATATATATATATATATATATCTATACCATACTATAAACCATATATAAATTACAACCCCTTCATGCATGTTTGTCTTAATTTTTAAGACTGTACAAATTTTAATACACAACTTACAAATTCTCATACCTATGTTACAATGTTATTATGCACTACTAAAAAAGAAAACAAAAAATTTGGAAATATTACACAATTACACGGGTGTGTATCGGTTGCCCACAAGAAACTAACGTGTTGCCCAAAACAAAAAAAAACACTCATTTACTTTCACACCAAATATATCGTGAAACCCTAATCCTCTCAAAAAACCCAGCCGTTTTCCTATACTCCGCCACCATCAGATCTGCCCGCCTCCATCCGATCCGGCTGCCAACAACCGATGAACAACCACCTCCTCACTCCGAGCCGGCCAACAACCGATGAACAACCACCTACTCACTCCGATCTCTCCAAATCGATAACCGATTACCACCTACTCACTCCGATCCGGCCGCCAACAAACGAAGAACAACAACATACTCACCGTTTTTGGACCACTCCTCTATCTACACCGTCTTCCAAATCGAGAACCAAGCCATCGGTATTTAATTGGGTTTACTCTCAGGTCTTCCGATCCAGGCACCACCACCGGCCATCGATTCCCGTCTTCCCGTCTTCCACATCCAGCCTCTATCTCCAAATCGGACCACTCCTCTATCTCCAAATCGAGAACCGAATACCACCTACTCACTCCGATCCGGCCGCCAACAAACGAAGAACAACAACCTACTCACTGTTTTCGGACCACTCCTCTATCTACACCGTCTTCCAAATCGAGAACCAAGCCATCGGTATTTAATTGGGTTTACTCTCAGGTCTTCCGATCCAGGCACCACCACCGGCCATCGCTTCCCGTCTTCCCGTCTTCCCGTCTTCCACATCCAGGCACCACCACTCCTCTATCTACATATGCGACTGACAGTTGATTGGGTTTACTCTCAGGTAGCATAAACTGGAAAATGATACATGATATTTATTTCCATTTTTAGTATTCGGGTAAATAAAATGATACTAGCTATTTATCGATCTTTGATGCGACTGACAGTTGATTGGGTTTACTCTCATTCCCCTGTGATTTATCGATCTTTGAATTTTTGTTTTTAACTGTGTGTAGAATCTATTTTGGAAACTGGATTATATGATTTGGATTTTTGTATACATGGTTTTCAGTACATAATATGGATATTTGGATATCTGGACAGGTTTCTACAGGTTGCAGTTTAGCTTAGCTGAGGTTAGTATGAGCCATTAAACATCACATACATGATTTTACCGTTATTGATCAATTATACCATATTTTGAAATTTAGTGGGGTCCAATTATTGGTGCTAATGTTGAATTATTGAGTGTTATGCAGGTTAATTTTGAACTTCAATATCCAAAGTATAAATTTTGGTTGCAATGCAGTGACGACTGATATATCGACTTTTAAATATTATAGGTTCTTGAGGTATCTGTTTCCCTTACTGACGTCGCCTTCTCCGCCATTTCTACAGAGGTATCCTTCTTTCTTTCTCTTTTCCCGCTGTCTCTCTCTGCAGACCCCTCACACACCCACGTCTCGCCTGGTATTAATTCAGTTTTTCTATTTTGTTGAGTTGTCTAATTTTTTCTAAAATCTTGTGTATCTGTGTCTAAATCTGTGTGTATTTGTATGTGTTGTGTGTATTTATGTGGATTTTTATGAAATCTTGTGTATCTGTGTCTAAATCTGTGTGTATTTGTATGTGTTGGGTTGTATCTATGTTTATTTGCTTGTATTTATGTATGTATTTGTGTGTATGTGCATGTATCTATAATATCTATTTGTTTTTCGTATATGCTATAGATTTGTACCTCACTGCATTAACATTAGTAGATCTCAATTTTTTTTGCTTTGGTAATTCTTCATATTTTGATTTAAATTTAACCTTTTGATTTGGTGAATGTTACAGATCTATACAGAACTCGATATCAACTTCTAGAGGAGAAGAAAGTGGCAGGAGAAGGTTCTTTAGTAGCAGATTTTGAAAATTTTTAACTTTTGGAAACTTTCAAATTTTCAAAATTTGAAAACTTTAAAATTTTCAATTTTGAAAACTTTCAAATTTTAAATTTTTGAAAACTTTCAAATTTTCAAATTTTGAAAAACAAAAGGACACTAATTTTTCAAATTTTGAAACCTTTAAAATTTTTGAAACTTTCAAATTTCCGGATTTTCAAACCTTAATTTCAGTATTTTCAAACCTTAATTTCCGTATTTTTGAAATTTGCAAATTTTGAAAACTTTGAATTTTGAATTTGAAAATTTTCAAATTTTCAAAATTTGAGAACATTCAAATTTTCAAAATTTGAGAACTTTCAAATTTTCAAATTTTGAAAACTTTCAAATTTTCAAAATTTGAAAACTTTCAAATTTTCAAAATTTGAAAACTTTCAAATTTTCAAATTTTGAAAACTTTGAATATTTTGAAATCTGAATACCATCTGTCTGTTGAATAACACCTTCTTCTTGTTACAGATGAAGCTGTTGGCATGGTTTGGTAGGACCCTTTCATGTGTTTGTGTTTAAAGAAAAGAAGGAGACTCTCGGCCCTCATTTGAATTGACACCTGCTGAGGTATTTCATATTTGTTAAACCACTTGACATGATTAATATTATTATTCCATTTATATAAATTACTTTGCACCATGTTACTGTCTCTAAATGTATTGAAATATCAGGAGGATTGTCTACAAACGATGCAAAATCGTTTAGACATTGCCTATGATGGTTCAATTCCAGAACATCAGGTACACAGATAACTTTATGTATATAGAAGGAAAGGGCATTAAATATATTTTTTTTGTAGGAAGCATTAAGGGCTTTATGGAAAGCTGCCTTTTCTGAAGAGGAACTTAGTGATCTAATTTCTGAGCAGTGGAAGGAGATGGGCTGGCAAGGGAAAGATCCTTCCACAGATTTTAGGTTTTTTTAAAAAAATACCCTTTTTGTCCTTGGATGTTGTCATGCAGCAGACAACATCTGAAAACTTATATACAAGTTACATTCGGGAAAGGTTAAACATGCATCAGACAACATCTGAAAACTTATATGCAAGTAACCAAGAAAAAGTACTGATAATTATTAATAGCATGCTTATAAAGTAAAGCATGCCTCATATAAATATTAATATATTTTATACCTTCGGGAACAGTTAAGCATGCTCACATCATCTAAAACCATCTAATATGATTTTCTGATTTTTGCAGGATCAAGTTGAGTTTTGATGGAAAACTTTCGGTTAATACCAGGTACTAACTTCTTGATTCTTGTTTTTTTTTAATTCTTGATTTCTAGCCGAATATTGGTTTTTTTAATTCTTGTTTTTTTTAATTCTTGATTTGCTAGCCCAAAACATTACAAGAACCTCAAACAAGGACCATAATTGCAAATAACAGTTACACTCAGGGACCAAAAATTTAATTTTCTCAGGTGATTACAAATTACATTGTTTCTCTTTCTAAAGTATATGTTTGAATATGAATGTGAAAATTAAACTGTAACTGAAATGTGATCTGAGATGAGGCTTGAGGGTATTGAAAGTACAATTTTATTTGAGACCAAAACTCTCTATGTGTATATGTTTGTATGAGTGTATGTCTGAAATGCAGGGACCAAAGATTTAATTTATTCAAATAATTGGAAGTACATTGCTATTTATGGCATTTATCTCGAATGTTGTCCATTTTTGGCATATATTCATTTCAGTCAATGTTATTATGCCGTTAAAAGGATATATAAAAGCTTACAGGAATACGGAAGCCTAGGTGCCCAAATGACTATGTAACAATGTCCAGCTTGAAGGGTGGGGATGGAGCTGGTGTAATCTACTTATGCAGGCATGTCTTGTGGGTCAAGTAAATGTTGTTACTTTCTACCTATTGGATTAATACATTTTTATTTAGTATGATGTTAATGTTTAGGTTTTAGCGAGAAAAAATGGATACATATTGATCATTTTCAACTTATTCCTCAAATATATTGTGTAACTTTATTGCAGGCACTTGCATACTTTGCAAATAAGAAAGAAACTTACATACTTTGGTGTTAGGTCTGTATCTGTATTGGTATTTCTTTTTGTAGGGAAGTAGTTTATTTCCAGTTTTGGTCCCTTTTCCAGGTTAACTTACCGATTTTTTAAAATAATGTATTGCAGTTTTGGTCCCTTTTCCAGGTCAAATGACTATATTGACCACTTTAGGAGGATGGCATGGTGATCCGAGAAACCTTTAAAAGATGGTTAGGTTGTTGCATGATCACTAAATATCAGGACTGAAGTACATTGCTAAAACCTACTACTAATCAAGTGTGATTCAAAGGACATGGTTGAACCTGGTACTAAATTTCTACCATAGTTCATTGATAAAGCCTACCACTAAAATGTGGCTAAAAGTACATTGCTAAACTGGTTGATTTTTTTTTTTTTTTTGCAATTCAGGTACATCTGCCTTTTCACATTCAGTCATCCTCTGTCTATCTCTCAACGTGGCAATTTGGTTTTTTGGTTACAAATTCACTAATTTTATTGGAAAAATTTTAAGAAATCAACGTAGAAAGAAGAACCCTCTTAAGTGTCGGTATAATTTCAATCTGCTTCAGACTGTGATTGTCTTATTTTCTTTTTTTATATTTAGTGGTTAGGTGATTTTCAGAAAAATGTATATCACCGTGTGTTTTTATTTTTATAAAGTTTTGTCTAAAATATAAAACCTTTTCAATTTTGGTCCTAATATCAGTTTATTTATAGTGCATAGTTTTCTTTTTTCAGGAAAAGTTGAGTGTTATCTTCGATTGGAAAAGTGTGAGTGTTATCTTGGATTTCAACTATTCTCTCTAATCTCTTCATAGCAGCAGCTGCAGTTTGATAGAAGATTCTATCAAAGAGAAAACATGGCAGGTGAAGAGGCTGTTGTACCAGTGGAGGCACCTGCTGGCCCTGCTCTTGGTCAGCCAATGGACATCATGACTGCATTGCAGCTTGTGCTAAGAAAGTCACTTGGTCACGGAGGTCTTGTGAGGAGTCTTCATGAAGCTGCCAAAGTTATTGAGAAACATGCTGCTCTACTTTTTGTATTGGCTGACTGTAACCAGCAAGACTATCAAAAATTGGTCAAAGCCCTTTGTGCTGACCATAATGTCAGCTTAGTAACTGTTCCTGCTGCCAAGACACTTGGAGAATGGGCTGGTTTGTGCAAGATTGATTCGGAAGGAAAGGCAAGAAAGGCTATGGGTTGCTCATGCCTTGTGAGGGATTATGGGGAGGAAAGTGAGGGACTCCACATTGTTCAGGAGTATGTGAAATCTCACTAAGTAGTTGGTGGGAGTCAAAAACTTAGTTTTATTTCTCAGTTATCTGTTTGAGAACTTGGTTGTAGGAAATTTTGAATGGTTCTAATTTATCGAGTTTCAGATTTCAACTATTGGTTCAAGACCTCAAGGGTTAAGTGTATAATTTTAATGATTTTATATATCTTCAATATATTCTATCATTCAATATATTCTATCATGAGGATGAAAACTCATCGTAAGTGTTTTTGGTTAAGGACGGTCGATCGGTTCTATTAGATTTTTAATGATTTTTATACCATGTTTTTCTATTCATTCTTTGAGATCTATGATTTATTATTTATTGAAACCACAAACTACGTAAGCTTGGACCTTGGTAAATATCTGAACTAACCTATGATTTTGATGCAAGACAAATTCCACCGACACATACACCTAAATATTTTATTCGTTTTTGTTTGTTTTTTTTTCTTTTGATGATGCACGACACATACACACTAGCACAATGTTTTCCTTTAGTCACAGGTTGATTGGAAATCACACAAACACACTCATCACACATGATTGGAAATCACACAAACACACTCATCACACAAAGCATAATAAAGACTCATGCCTTGTCCCCATGTCTACAACTTTTGATTTTTTTAATTTAAATATTAAATTCGAATTTATTTGAATTTTTATTTAATTTTCGGAATTTAATATATTTATTTTGAAATTTCGGATTTTTTATCAAATTATATATGTATATATTATTTATTGGGATAAAAATATAAAAGGTTGAAAATTAAAAGGTTTAAATGGGTTAAAATAAAATAAAAAGCTAAAATACGAAGAAAAAAAACAAAAAAAATCTATAATTAAAAGAAAAGTAAAGTTTATAATTAATATAAAGTACAAACCTAAAAATAAAAATAAGTTTCATAAAAGTATAAGAGCTACAAATAATTATCAAAATAAATTAAGAAAATAAACCTAAAACTAATAAAATAAAATATCAAAATAAAAATAAATAGGTTTTAATAAAAAGAAAAATAATAAAAACGTTTTACTTATTGTTCAATTACACCACCAGATGCGTTTTCTACCGTGTATCACCGGTTAGATGCCTACGTGGACTCCATGTCAGCTTCAAATTGCAAATAAGAAGGATAAAATCGTTTTTTATCAAACAAAGTCACAAATCGAAGCTGTAAAACCAAAAAGGTAATAAACCCTAACCTTCGTCAATGTCTTCAAGCGGCAAACCCTCCAAATCGAAAACTTCAAACAGAAAACCCTCTGAATCGGTGTCATCTTGTTTATGTTTTCTTGAAGCTGTATCTAACTCTGAACATGCCACTCGATGCTATAGCAAAAAACCATTGAGAGTGAGAACATCCCTGGACGGTGGATAACCCTAGGAGAAGGTTCATAAATTGCCCTGACTCTTTGGTAATTCACGACTATGTATCTACTTGTTGTTTTAATTTAACCTATATGTATTTTCATTGTATAAATGTATTTACAAATTTATAATTAAAATTTTTTTATAAATAGATTCCAGGTAAGGGATGTAACTTCTTTGAGTGGATTGACCATGAAAATCACGATGCACATTTACAAATGGAATTGGAGAAAATGAGTGGAGCTTAATGAAGTATAGAGTTCTTGTAATCATTTTGATTGTAGTTGTGGTAAAATCATGATTCGTCTGTAACTGATGCACGTCTAAGGCAAGGGTGTTTTAGGAGATTAATGACAGAAAAGTAAATCAGAAGCAGTTGTAATGTACATTGCCTTTTATCTATATTTTGTCAAAAAAAATGTAATCTTGCAGCTTAATGTAATGTTCCAATGCCTTTTTTATATATTTTGGTCCGAAAAATTGTTTTGCCCCTTGCCCCTTTGTTTACTTTGTCTTTTGTTCAGATTATAGCATTTTACTTCTATTTATCATTTCATTGCAAAATATCACTATAGTTCCAAACTGATTTCTAAAAGTTTTTTCCATTTTTGGTCCCACACTCTCGGGTATTTACCGTCCCTTGAAAATGTAATCAATCACCCAAAAAGAAATTAATCACTCTCATATTCGCCAACTCCCCCTCCCATATGCAACCTAAAACCTAAAAAGTAATTGCTGAAACTAAACTATTTGCCGTCGCCGTATTGCGATAAATAAATTGCTTTTGATGATTTTAGTTTTGGAAAATTTTTCAAATTCCAAATAATGTGGAATGCTTCAGCCAGGTCGCGCGGGTATTAACCCTACCCTGCATAAAACGTTTGCTACATAGCCGAAAGAAAATTAACAGCCGCCGCCGTATTATGGCCCCCCCCCCCCCCCCCCACCAAACTGCCACCGCCGCATTGCGCGGGTACGCAGCTAGTATATATATATATATATATATATATATATATATATATATATATATATATATATATATATATATATATATATATATATATATATAGTAAAGTTCAATTGAGAACCTAAAAAAGCCTAGGAACCTAAGAACCCATTTTATGAACTTTTTTTCTACACAATATTTTTCAAAAAAAAAAAAACAAAAATTTTTGTTATGATTCATCTAGAAGATATCAAAAAAAAATTTCAAAAAAAATCATTTTTTTAATTTTTTTTTTCATATGGGTTTAGGGTTTAGGGTTTAGGTATAGGGTTTAGGGTTTAAGGTTTAGGGTTTAGGGTTTAGGGTTTAGGGTTTAGGGTTTAGTTTTAGGGTTTAGGGTTTAGGTTTAGGGTTTAGAAATCTCTTAGACACTTTAAATAAAACAATTGGATGCAAAAAAAATCATTTTTTTAATTTTTTTTCATATGGGTTTAGGGTTTAGGGTTTAGGTTTAGTGTTTAGGGTTTAGGGTTTAGGGTTTAGAAATCTCTTAGACGCTTTAAATAAAAAATTGGATGCAATTTTTTTTAAAAATATTGTGTAGAAAAAAAGTTCCTAGGTTCCTAGGTTTTTTTAGGTTCTCTCATGATCTCGACCCTATATATATATATATATATATATATATATATATATATATATATATATATATATATATATATATATATATATATATATATATATATATATATATATATATATATATATATATATATATATATATATATATATATATATATATATATATATATATATATATATATATATATATATATATATATATATATATATATATATATATATATATATATATATATATATATATATATATATATGATTGAGATCATTTGAGAACCCAAATATTCCTAAAAACCCGAGAGCTTAATATGGAGCGCATGATCAAAAAATTAAAAGACAAAGATTAAAGGTGGCATTCTTGTAATTTATAACAAATTCAGTGGTATCTTTGGTATACATAAAAACTGATAAGGGTATTATAGGGATTAAAAAAATGATATTAACTCAAATCACTAAAAATCAGCCTAATTAAAATTAAATACACACACACACACACACACACACTCTCTCTCTCTCACGTATCTCTCTCATCTCATCGGCCCTAATAGACATTCAGAACAGACATTCACATTTATTAAGCTCTTATACATATTTAGTATTCTTTGTTTGCTTCTAATGAATACCTAGTGCCGATCATCTCAAGACATCTAAAGTTCGATTGATATTAATGAAACATTGTGAATTTTGGAAGATATGTTATTTGTCAAGTCGTGAAGAGGATTATGTTGAAGTTGACACAATTGTTTTTGGTCTTTCAAGAACTGAAGCAATTGGGATTGGAATTTGGATTGGCCGTTCACCCATTCCATACATTTGTAACTTGCTGTTTTGGTGATGTGTTTTGTTTACAAGTGCATTTTTAGCATGAACTATGGTGTGGTTAGCACATGGCCATTTTAGCATAAGCAGTTTGTGTCACTCATAGGTTTATGTATTTAATTTGTAACATTCTATTATGAATGTCTATTAGGGCTGATGAGATGAGAGAGATACGTGAGAAAGAGTGTATTTTATTTTTAGTTTGGCTGATGTTTAGAGATTTGAGTTAATATCGTTTTTCAATCCCTATAATACCCGTATCTGTTTTTTGTATACAAAGAGACCATTGAATTTGTTATAATTACAAGAATGACACCATTTATCTTTGCCTTTCAATTTTTTGATTTTGTGGTCTAGATTGAGTTCTCGAGTTCTCATAAATATTTGGGTTTTCAAATAATCTCAACCACACACACACACACACACACACACACACACACACACACACACACATATATATATATATATATATATATATATATATATATATATATATATCATTTACTTTAATTTATTAATAATATTTCAAATAATAGAAACTATTTGTATCTCCTCAATGTAGTCATAAAAAGAGTTTTTTGTCGTGTCAGTTCAACAATTCCTTCAGAATAACTGGGTCTACTAACAGCTGATATGGTCATGCTGATGGAGGTCCTCGTGTATTAGAATCAAAGGCACTCGATGATGATGATGCATCACCATCCTCATTCATATGCTTCTTTCATCATGCTTTAGAAGGTATTGGGGAGGGCCCCAAGAAGCGTCATCGACTAGAAAACGTTGGAGCTGAGTATAATTGGATGGCACAATCTTTGAGTGAATCGACCTCAATCTCGATATTGGCTGATTGCTCTCGTGAAGTTGTTAAAATTAGATATTTCACTTACAATATTTATGTGACATATATGAAAAAATAATAACGTTGTTGTCAAACATACAATATTTTGACGGCGAGTGAACATCTCTCAAATCCATATATATTAAATTATGAAACAAAATAAATTAGTGTTGTAAAGCTAACAAACTAATAGTAAATAAAACTTTATTTATTTATTTTGTATCTGAAAAAGTTCAAAATTGGGAAAACGAAACTAAAGACATTGTACTTCAATGTTTTGAGTGCTTCGTCCAATGCCAACACATATGCCTAAGTTTCTCATTTGTTATTAAAAAAATCATCTTGTCCGAACAACAACTTTATGTCACTAAATAAAAATCTCAAATGTTGATATACTATTAATTGAACATCTAATTGAAACTTGTGCAATATAACCCGATGACCAATGAGTAGGTCCCCTTTGGTCGGAGATACATCTATCGAATATCATAAGACTAGGGTAAGCAATACTGAACCCGAAAACTGATAAAAACCGACAAAATGGATACCGAAAAATCGAAATCAAAACAAAAACTGACGGTTTCGGTTATAAATTTTTTAAAACCAAAAAATTCGGTTTCGGTTTCTATAGAACCCACTGACTCATTCAAAACCGAACTGACCAATTAATAAACATTTAATAGAATAGTATTTAATAATATTCGGTTTCGATTTCGGTATCGGTTCAAACCCAAAACCCACGAGTTTAAACCCAAAACCCATTAATAAACATTTAATATATTATTATTTTTCTACGGTTTTTTATAATTGTTGAAAAATGGGTTCAAACCCAAAACCCATGAACCCCTGGGTTCAACCCAAAACCGATCATAGAAACTGAATCTGAACCCAATCAGAAACCGAAATCAATGGGTTTTAGAATCCAAAAAGCGAATTGATTGCTTTGGGTTCGGTTTTGGGTCCAAAACCGACCCATGCACAGCCCCACATAAGACCATCGACTGAAATATCTCAAGCGTTCTAACTTTGTAAACAGTTTATCACTTTTCTAACTTTCTCATCAATGTTGTGATATTTATTTACCCTTTAATTGTTTCAGTCTCATGCTACATTAACAAATAATATGTTCAAATTTAATAAAAACAACAAAAATTAGCAAAAGACGAATAATACTTGAAAACATAAGATTTTTGTAGATGTTATTTGTGAAATCTTCAAAATAAATCCATGATTATTGTAAATAGCATCTGCGAAAATCATTGATTTAGTTACCTTGAAGTTTTTGGATTTTCAAGTACTATTCAATAAAACACATGTAAAATGGCGACACTATATGCATAAATCATTCAAATTCGAAAACTTACTGCAACTGTTAAGTTGTTATATATCGTCTTGATCAAAATTTTCAAAAAGAAGTCCTCAGTACATGTGAAATTATAATATAAAAATGAGAAAATGATAAATTTATAACTTATATAGGGGGACTACAGTCAAGACTTATTTCACAGATGGTTTGAAAGTTTTGTAAATCATATTTGTGAAAATATGGTAACTATTTGAACCGTTGAAGTATTTTATTATTTATATTATTTTTTAATAATTAATGGATTAGAATATAGGTGTATTTTTGTTTTTCTCTTGATGTTCCATCGCTTGCCCTCACACTAAGAACAATTCTCAATTCCGATATATTTTATTATTGAACAAAACGTCGAGGGTGAAACACTTGTTTGGTTGGCATGAAGAGAGTGAATAAGTTCTTATCCCCTACATGCGATAATCACGATAGATAAAATGGAGGTTACGCTCCTATGTTGCCATTTAGTACATGAAGGGTGAGTTGAAAAATGTGCCACAAAATTTTCCACTCTTAGCTTACATATCATGTTTTGTACTACTTTTATAAGCAGCACTCTATGCTTTCTCCAAATGAACATCATCTACTATGCTACTCATAATCATGTTTTTACTTTCTAACAGTAGTAGGGGGTACTTTTGACGATGGAATCACCTTTCCATCACTATTTTTTATCCCTTTTCAACTTTACAGTGGAGAAAAAGAGTAGGTCACGTGAGGCAGCACAGGAAGTCACGTGTAAGGGTATTTCTGGACCTGCATTTATTCATGCAAAACATTGCATTTTCTTTTATATACCGATAAAAGAAAGAAGAAAAGATAAAAAAATATAATGACTCTTTTCTTTGTTTTTTCTTGTGTGGTGGGGATGTTTTTTTGGTTTCATCTGTCGGGTTTCTCTCTGGTGGGCTCAAGTTTCGATTCATTTGATTGGGTTTAAGAACCTCTATCTCTTTCATTCTCACCCTAAACCCCACATACACACTATGTGTGTGCTTTACTGTGTGTATTAATCTTTTTCTTGATTCCACTGTTGCAAGCTTTATATAGAAGACTTGGCTCAACCTTACCTGCTCAAGGTGCGGGGTCAATGAGAAAAGCAAAGAAAGTTCATTGAAAAAGCTAAAAGGTTTTAAAGCTTAAAAGAAAGCTGATTTTTCTCAAAGCAAACTGCTTTTCTTCTATCCTCATCTCCTCTCTATCCCCCCTCATCTCAAGAACTAATAAAGCTGAAACAAACAACTACCCCCACTTCAACATCTGTACTGAATCAACTGGATTTCTGATAGATTTTGAGCTTCTTCTGTGAATTATTTCCACTACAAAAATCTACCCACATGTTAGAGAGCAGCGACCACCACCATCACCATCTCACTGCTGCACCTGGTCCATCTTCTTCTTCTGATCCTTTCCTTTCCCCAGATAATGGTCTTTCCAACAAAAGGAAAAGACGTCCCGCTGGTACTCCAGGTACCCACCCGTTAGTATTAATCTTTATGATTGAATTTCGCTATTAGATTAATATATTCGTGATGTCTAAGTATAATTTTAACAACTTATTAAAAATTGCAGATCCGGATGCGGAGGTGGTATCTTTGTCGCCGAAGACATTGTTGGAGTCGGATAGATACGTCTGTGAGATCTGTAACCAAGGGTTCCAAAGGGATCAGAATCTGCAGATGCATCGGAGACGGCATAAAGTGCCATGGAAACTGTTGAAGAGAGAGTCCCCGGAGGTGAAGAAGAAGGTTTTCGTGTGCCCCGAACCCAGCTGCTTGCACCATGATCCTTGTCACGCGCTCGGTGACCTTGTTGGGATAAAAAAACACTTTCGGAGGAAACACAGCAATGATAAACAGTGGGTTTGTGAGAAGTGCTCAAAGGGTTATGCCGTTCAATCTGATTATAAAGCTCATCTCAAAACTTGTGGCACTAGAGGTCATTCTTGTGACTGTGGCCGTGTTTTTTCCAGGTTTTTTTTCCTTTTATTTTCTCGATTAACACCCACCCACATCTATTTTTGGTATATATCTTAATTAAATGAAATCGATCTGTAAATGGGAATGACTGGAACCTAGGTCATTTTTCCTCATTGGTGTTTGTTTTTTCTGCTCATACATGAATTTCAGCAACAATCGATAAACAACAAAATTTCCTTAATGCTTTTTCTCAGAAAATGTCGACTTTTTTGTTCATTTTAATTAATTCAGTTGTAAAATCTGAGGTTTATGTACGCGTACAATATTTTTCTAGTTTGACTCTCGACAATATATAATCAAGGAATGAATAAATTCCTAGGATTCTATGATGTAATGTTTTTATATTAAAACAACAAAAAATTCTTAATATTCATTAGCCTATAGTTTAGTCTTTCTTTTCTTAGAATATTGTATAATGTAATCCAAAAACTTATTATTATACTTTGGTATTTGGATTTAGTTCATATAAATCAATTATCATTTTTATAAGTCATAATCTCAAAAACTCAATCTTTCCAAATTTGATCATTAATTTATTGTTTTCTTCATGCAAGCCCTACATGAGAAAGCTTTGATTTCTTCGGTTGATTAGATATTTTGTCCCATAGCGCTTGATCTCTGTCTCCCAACATTTATCATTACGTACTAAAAATTTTTGTCAACTTTTGAATGATTATTGTATGCTTTTGTTTGTCCTGACTCATTTGTCTTTGTAGAGTTGAGAGTTTTATTGAGCATCAAGATGCTTGTACCGTCCGCCGAGTCCACCCAGACCTACCTGCCTTCCAGCAGGCATGCTCATCTAGAACTGCGTCAAGTACCAGTCCATCAAGTGACACAAATTTGAGTACCGTCGTCCCATCGTTACAAAGAATGCCACAAATCCCACCTCCGGAGACTCTTTTTCCACAAACTCAAGACACGCGAAACAACTTGGAACTTCAGCTCTTACCATCATCATCATTATATGAACAAAGCAACAATAATCAAACCTGTTTGAAGCTCTCAATCGGAAGTGGAATCGGCTTCCACAAGGTAGAAGAAAAGATGAAGATGACGTTATGTACGGAGAAGGAGTTTGCAGAAGAGGCTAGGCAACAAGCAAAGAGGCAGATAGAAACTGCGGAGTTGGAGTTTGCTAATGCGAAGAGGATTAGGAAACAAGCTCAGGCGGAATTGGAGAGGGCTAAAGCTCTTCGCGAACAAGCTACCAAGAAAATCAGTGCCACCATCTTAGAGATCACTTGTCATTCTTGCAAGCAACGGTTCCAAGCAACTAGTAATAATGCAGCCGCAACTACAGCCGACGAGATGTCATCTGCAGTAACCGAGGGCGAAGGAGATTAGTACGTAGTATTTTCAGTCAAACCTATCTCCCTTTTTTTAATTCTTCCATCTCTCTAGAGTGTATTTGTTTTCTATGTGATTTCATTCATGTCTTTGCCGTCTGCGTTTGGAAAACAATATACATACACGCATACAATGTATGTATGTATGCATATATGTATGTATGTAAGTACGTATGTATGTGTAGATTTTGGTACTGTAATGCCATATCTAGGATTCCACAATATATAGATTTTTGGACCAGTCGTCGATTTACAACCAAATGGTTCCACATGAATTGTAATGTTGTAGCTGATGATGCTACTTGTAATTAGAGGCTGCTTGCAGACTTGATAACCACATCATCTGAATAGTAGGGCTTTTTTGTATTTTAAACAAAGAAAAGGAATCAAAGATATGGCAGAATATAATTGTCCGGAATAATTCATTTAAAAATTGGTCTAGAATAATCCATTTAAAAGAAATTGGTTATTTTCACAAAAACTTACTTTTAGATTATCTTTAATATTAACTTAAAACATAGTTATTTTAGTTAATATCCCAAATTTACATAACTAAGAACTACTTATTGCTATCGGCTAAGAGTTTAGCAATCCTTGCCCTTTATGCGGGACCTAAGAGTTTAACAATGATTGTCCTTTTGCCAATTACTTCTGCACTGATTATTTGAAATTGCATGTCTCTCAACAATTACAAGCTATTAATATGCATCTTCATTTTCTTCAATTATTCTATGGAAGGCACATAATTCTTTGGCGTTTAGAAAAGAAAGGCGAGCAATGTTATTCCTGGTTGACGACACTAGCACATACTTTTAAATAGATTAATCTCAGATCGCATAATTGTAAGTTAGATCGGTTGATTTGGTGTATTTCCCCGTTTGATTACTTTTCTTGTAATATGCCTTGAGCTCTTAGTTTGAGTTTTTTTTTTTTTTTTTTTTTTTTTTTTTTTTTCTTTTTCCTCTAAGACCAAGAGATATGGGAACCCTTTGATGTGCGGTCTCCTATGTAGTACTATAAACCTGCAAGAGAACACCATCCCACTTGGTGAAAACCCCACACTTTTCCTTCACATGTGGGTTTGGAAACCCGCGGAACCCTATTCCTCTTTTTACTTTACATACACACATAACATATATATATATATATATATATATATATATATATATATATATATATATATATATATATATATATATATATATATATATATATATATATATATATATATATATATATTCACACACACATATTTGTATGTATATAAGTGAGGTATGATTAGTGGTGACTATTTCTAAAATTTAAAGGAGTGAGGGTTACTGAGTATTTATTGAGGTAAAAGTGAATGGTAGTGTGTGCTCCTCTTGGTCTAATAAAATTTTGTTTGCTATTAAAAATATAGGATTGATGTTAGTTAAATATTGAGTTTTTTTTCAACTTTTTCTCTATAAAATCTTCAATACCTAATATCTGGAAACTATTGTCAAATATCATTAAGGCATGTTTCGTAGTTTCTTGATTGAAATTTAAGAGAGTCTTTTAAATTTACATATTTATAGTGTTTGGTAGTATCTGAATAAAAGCTCTTAATTTATCAAAAGCTTCATAAAAACTTAGACATCTTAAAATTTCAGATCGTAAAAAATCAGATCCCACCAAACAGCTCCTAAGATCTTGTTAGCTTATTAAAATCATAACCACACGCGGCTATGTTTTAGAGCTATTCACAAAAATGTCTGCATATACGATCTTTCTTAATGTAAACGGTCTGTTTTTTGTAATTACAAAATAACCACCAACTCCGCAAAAAAAAAAAAAAACTAAATAATTGTTCGCAAAGTTTAATTATTTCCATTTACATGACATATTTTCGCCAGAAGATGTCAATTTTGAGAAAATAATGAAAATTCGTGAACTGCAAATAATCATGAATTTAGCTTAACATAAGTAAGTAAAATATAAATAAAAATTGTTTTAGCACAAAAGATTAATGCATATGCCATCTTTGCTGTAGGTCGTGTGTTTAGAAAAATATATCATTAAAAGGTTAATATTTTATAAGGGTAATACTCTCATACCATCTGAAGTCTAATTTTTATCCGAAGTCTAAAAAAGAGAGAAGAAGGTCGTTGTTAACAGACTTTCTACTACTATTATTGAAAGGTTTTAAGCAAGTCAACTAAACTTAAACCCTAAGTTTTTTGCAACTTAAATGGATCTATGTTTTCACTATTTGAACATATAATATATACCTACGCAAGCAACAAGAAATACCAGAAAAGTAGAGAGAGATGGTGAAGTTGGCGCAGAAAACAGGTAGCCAGAAGCCTCTATTTATAGCTTTGAATGGATTAGCAGATAAGTCTTAGAGATAAACCTTTTTTTGAATTCAAACTACATAAACCTTTTATCTTTGATTCAAATCCTACTTATCTCCTATATATATTATCGAAATTTAAGG
This sequence comes from Cichorium intybus, assembly GCA_023525715.1. Lineage (NCBI taxonomy): Eukaryota > Viridiplantae > Streptophyta > Magnoliopsida > Asterales > Asteraceae > Cichorium > Cichorium intybus. Next base: position 11,412,877 of record CM042011.1, on the reverse strand, counting down.
ATAATCATATCCTTAATTTCGCCAAATTATATGCTCCTTCCATATTTGTTCATTACTCAACTATTGAAAAATTACAAATTAGCCCCTGCACTTTTAATTAATCCAATTAATCACCAAATTAATTCCAATTAATTCTTGATTAATTATTAATTAAATAATACTGTTTCTAATTAATATATTATCCATATAATATATTAATAAATTATTTATATTGATTTATTAATCAGATAATAAATCAATCTCTCTCTAAAGGTAATTCTATCAAATTGCCAGCTATGAGTGCAACCCAAAAGCACTTTGCTAATATCAATTATATATATATACTAATATAGTCATTCCTTAGACACCTAATCCAACAGTAGCGTTAGGTGTATGTTAGTCATTTGCGGCCTGTTTGTTATTATGGGCTTGGGTTTAGGTACGTCATTGTGATTATAAATAGATGCATTAATTAGCCTTAGGTACGCATCCAAAATATGGGAAACGGTCGATCTTATTGTAGATGCTAGTCTTTTAATTTGGAGCTCTATTTGTAACCTTTCTCGTGATAATAGAATTATTCGACACCGTTTTTGTTCAAAATTCTTGTTCCTTACTTTGCTTCATTTAATCTTTTTTGTGTTTACGTTTTCGTTCATTGAAATTGTCTTTACAACTAAGTTTATTAATATATCAAAGTTATGATATATTAATTAGAAACTAGAAGTTGATTAAGGATTAAAGTGTAAATATCAAGATTTTATATTTTAAATCCCTAAAATCAAGGAGTTGGATAGACACTGGAATGATAAGACTTTAAAAGTCCTATCCTTAGCCGATTATTTATAATCCATGCCATTTTTGGCTTCATAAAACCTCTCCCACATTTTCCCTTTACATGCACTAGTTCTCGCATGGTACATCTCGCAAAGGTGCTCTCAGCTTGGTAGAATCAAGTGCCAAAGGTGTTGTCTTGTTGTTGGCCATCGTCTTGGAGTGTGACTACATTAGAGGGGTTCTGGTTTGGTCCACGTTCATCATTGACGTTACAAATCATCAGAAAAGGTAACCCTTGATCTCTGTTTTAGTTTACAGTTTCAAATGTCATGCGGTCATGTAATCCATGGTGAGATACAGTTTTTAATTTTTGCTTCCGCTATGCATGTTTGTTTTGCCACCATATCCTAACAATCTACTATTCTTTTGATAAAACTGTAATTTTAATTTTGATATATTCAAGTAAACTATGTATAATTACAATTTGGAATTGGAGTATACAAAAATCTAGCCGACATTATACATAATTAATATTGTAATTATGCAACAACTAATGAATGGGTATTGTAATTGGTAGAAATTCAATCTGCTAAACTCTATTACATGACTCAGTAGCCACTACAGTGACTTCCCTCTCACTTGTTTTGTTGTATCTTTTGCCACTCCATGAATTTGTTAATTCTATTAATGGTTTTAAATACAACAATGTAACTAGTTTTGTTGTATATTGTCATTATGCAAGTAGTAGCAACTCTATCACAAAGGGCTAATTGGGGCTTGGTAAAAAACCTTGTAGGTCCCGAGTAGGGATGGCAACGGGGACGGATATATCGGGGATTGCATTCCCCATCCCCATAACCGTGTCTCCACCCCCATACCCATAACCGCCCCCAAAACCGTCAGGTATGAAAAATCCGTCCCCATCCCCATCCCCAACGGGGAACGGGGATCCCCAACGGGTAATCGGGTATTTTTCTTCATTACAAGTTTTTGAAATTTTATGTAAATAACTCCTAATTTTATAACAGCCAACAAAAGTATCTCAATTCCCGAGTGCTATCTTTAAGTTTACATATACACTCGTGCAAAACATGTTTCAATTATCTTATCAAACATATTGTATAAGACAAAACAGAGAAGCATAAAACATTACTTAATCACTCAAGATGAATTTAAAAAGTTCTTATACATACTACAATAATATTAGAGCCATAAACAACAGTGTCAGAATAAAGAATCAAAGACATTTGATTAGCAAAACATTTCTTTTTCATGACTAACTTCAATTTAATTTCTGTTTCCTCTCACTCTCTTAATCATTTTCTGTAGTCCGTCTTTGTCTCTTTGACATAAATATTACATGGCAATCAAACTATTATTGAGTAAATAACTTTCTTGATTCAAAATTTAGGGATACGTTGTATGTATGTGTCTAACTTTATGTTTCTTTTATGAGAACTGTGGTTTGTATTTGAGAATTTGAATTGTAATTTTGTGTTTAATAAATAACAATAAATATCTTTGTTTATGACTTTCTTTCTTTATGTGTGAATGGATTTTTTATCCTATTTTCTATACTTGTCACCTTCTATGGTTTATGTCATTTCTTTACATCAAAACATGAGTTTAGAATTAAAATGATTGAGTATTTTAGTTATTCTCGTGTTTTGATACCATTTATGGATTATAATTGTTATATTAGTTTAGGACTTTAAGGAGTTAGCTATTTTAAGACATTCAATAGCAGTTTTCAAAAATTAAATGGCTATTTTTAAACATTCACTAGTAGTTTTTCAGACATCTCATATCAGACTATTTGACATACAAATAGCTTTTTTCAGATGTTAAAATGTAGTTTTTTTACATTATGGAATGATTCAAACCGAGTGTTGGAGTTGAAAAAAATTAATTGCTTGAAAGTTGAAATATGAAAAGATATTGAAGAGGGCCATGAAAGAAAAAAAGGCTGAGTTAGAATCCATGCCAAAAGATATTAACAACCAATGGGAAGACTTTAAAGTTATGTGAGCATTTCTGACAACCAACAAGAAAACTTTGGTTCTATGGCATCAAAGCTTTTAGAACAACTACCTATTAAAGGTGGGGAGTTCCTATCATGAGTTATCATCTATGGTTGGTACAATGTATGCCATTATTACTAATTATTTGGATCTTTTTGCTATGCAAATTGACTTATCTTTTATTATCTTTGTAATTGTTAAGGTATATTATTACTAGTTTTTTGGATTTTTTGATATAGACTTAGTAATCATTACCTTTATGATTGATTGGTTACATCACTATTTTAAATTCTCTTACGATTTCATGACCTATTTCATGTGTCCAACATGATACTTTTATTGGAGAATATGATTGGCGAGTGGCATTTTGAAAAGATGATCAAATTAAACAACTATCTTACATGAAAGAATTTTATGGTTGTTATTTTGAGTTTATATATATATGTGTGTGTGTGTATATATATATATATATATATATATATATATATATATATATATATATATATATATATATATATATATATATATATATATATATATATATATATATATATATATATATATATATATATATATATATATATATATATATATATGTGTGTGTGTGTGTGTGTGTGTTATTATTGTTATGGTGTGATTAATTTAGTTTTGCATATTAATAGCAATTGTACTGCTTGAAACAATGATGTTATAAATGTAATAAAACGTGTGTCTGTATTAGCAAAAAACCTTATGTTAGCACTAATATATTGAAAAAGAAGGTTTGTTTAGATAGAAAATAATGTTTCATTTTCGTAACTACAATGATATAAAGTTTGCATTTGACTATAAACAAGGTTGCATTTGTTCTACTAAATTCGTAACAAAGGCTGAATTTACCTTAAAATAAGGGTTGCCTTTTTTACTAAAAACTTAACAATGGTTGCATTTGAATGTAGAAAATGTTGCATTTTTTGAATGAAACTATAATCAAGGTTGCATTAAACATAGACAATGTTGCATTTGCATGTAAAAAAAAGTTTGTGTTTAAGTATTAAGAGGTTGCATTTAACCATAATAAGTTGCATCTTAAAAAGGTTGCATTTGAGTAGTACATTCAACTCTTTCAAAAGAGGTTGCATTCCTAACAAGAAGGTTTCTTTTAAATCTAATGCAACCTCACCTGACGCAGCCGTTTGTAAAATGTTGCTTTAGGAATAATGCAACATTTTAAGGCTAAATGTAACATTCTACCAAGGCTACATTAGCTTCATTTTGTTTTAGTATTTCTATTAAAGCACTCTACTTTCAATATTGTTTTTTATTAGGACATTGTACAATGTTGTAAGATGAACATATAAAAGTATGATGTTCTAATAAACAATTAAAATTACATTGTTATTTCTTGTATTTAACCCTAAAATCATTAAATACATGTACAAAATTTGAAATTACATACTAATAGTCAAGAATCATATATACATGGCAGTACTCATTTAAGTTAGCTGTAATGTGATGTTGGAGTTGTATTTTGAAAATACAGCAAGAAAAAGGATATGAACTACTAATATACCTTGAATTTTAGACTTTATTTTCTTCTCCTTTATGTGCTAGTTATTGAGACACTTCAAGAATGGAAAAACCAAATGTAGGATATCAATAGAATATCGAACTTTCTAATCATCATTGGGTTTATAATCAATCTTCCCTCTGACCAAAAAAACCATCAACAAATTTAGTATTTCATTTGTTTGTAACACCCGGTTTCTCAATTTAAGATACACCATAATTACTAATCAAACATACACATAAGTAGTGGTGTAATCCAAAAAGTGAGTAACTAGTTTTACAAGAAAACATCAAAACCAAGTTTAAGTTTTCAGTCTAAAACATCATAAGTTACACACTAGTTCTATCAAAAACTGGTTTACATAACTACAGTCCAACATGGATAAACAGTCAAGTCCAAGTCCACTTCAGCTAACCCTCCGTGATACGCTTCCCTCGATCGCCAATACCCGCACCAAAAATACAACGACAATAATAACAATTTATGAGCTACATGAGCTCCGTGAGTAATCATTGGTTAATTGGGTTGTAATTCTCAATATCTCTTTGAACTCAATCTCGATGAACTATCTCAATTTCTCAGTAAAACCAACACATCAAGCTCTTGTACTAACTCAAAACTTGGTTATGTCAAACAAAACCAATACACAAATTAAACTCATGGAACACTCCCTTTTTATGCAATAAACAACTCAACCACTATACAATTCATCAATAAAATCGATAACTAACTACTCACCTGTGCTCCTGTCTAGCCTTAGTTGTACCACAACAGCTTAATATCAATACTCAACATTCTAAGAGCAATCTCAATTATACTCAACTCATAACAATCAAGAATTTGAAAGATAGAAAAGAGTTACAAACAAAAGATAACAATACTATCTTAGTTGTAGCTTCCAATTCTACCATTCCGACTCATTTAACCGTAGAAACGCAACAACAAACACTTTACTAGCTCGATCTAAGATTAGAATTCCCTTACATACACTAATCCAAGTAAACTCACTCTAATTCATGCTAGTTACAGGTGGTTCATCAATACCACCTGGAACCATCTCAACTCAAACAAAATCACCAACAAATTAAAGCTAAAAACAAAGGGAATTACCTTTCAATCGTAAAGTATTGAATCCTAGCTTCAATTCTTGAATTATATGCCTCAATTTCAACTTTAGAGGTTTAGGAATAAGTTTTTATGGTTTTAGAGAGAGTTTGCATGAATTGTTTTTTCCCAAAAATGAAAGAAACCCGTCTTTAAAAGCTGGGTCTGATGCGACACACGACCCGTGTGGATCCACAGCTTGCCTTCTGTTTGTCTCTGCAGGTCCTACACGACCCGGGTTAAGACACACGACCCGTGCCAGGCTGCTGCTTGCATCTGCATTCGAAACACGACCTGCGTATGCCTCACACGACCCGTGTTAGTTCCTTTTTGGCATTTATCAAACTCGAACTTTTCCCAAATAGGTTTCTAACCATCCTAACTTATATTATAACTTATTTAATCTTAATTACACTAATATTAACTCAATTTTACTACTAAATTGGTAATACGGTATTACATTGTTAAATGTAAGAGTTAGGATAGGTTTGTCAATTTTCTAATTAGAATTCTTTAGGATTGTTATTTCGTATATCCTTTTAATCTTACAATATTATGATTACTGATTTGTTGGTCACCGTTTGTTTAACAATGAAACTAATGGAAAATGAAATTGATACTTGGAACTAGAAACTATAAAGTTAATGAAATTAGAGAGTCAGAAATACTCATAGTGATGACCGGAAACGGATAACGGAAATGGGAGATGTGATGAATGAAGAAAGAGAGACGAACAAAAATGTGATTATGGTTTACATATCTCTCTGGATATATACATATTTGATAGGTCCAAACAGAGTTGAAAGGAGATGTTATTAAGTCACAAATAGAGGTTTTATCATATGTTTTTTTTCCTGACACGGTAATAGCCATGCCTGGTATCAATGGCGAAGTCGATAGGCGAAGAGAGAAGGGGTTTTCTGTAGGATGAAGGGAGAAAGATTATAACTGCATTTTCCTCTTTGTCCCTTTACCGTTACTCTTGTGTTAGCTTTGTTGTTTAGATGTGAGTTACCATGGTAGCAAAGTGTTAAAAACAGTATAAAATGGAGGGTCGTGTTGAAAATGTTTTCTTTTTCTTATGAATTGATCTTTTACACCAAAATGATAATGTTTTCTTTAAATTTTTTTGATTATACAATAAATAGTAAAAATGATAATATATATATATATATGTGTGTCCATAACCATGTTCCTCTAGTACTTTCAAGACCATGTTATCATGTAAAACCCACCATCAAATGACAAACCACTTTAGATGATCTGATTCTTGTAGTTATGATTATACCCTTCTTATATATTATCACTGGTTTAAAACCCGTGTGTTACACGGGTGAGGATTAAATAAAGTTTTATAATAAGAAATTTTTTGATTTTATATACTTGGCAGTAAAATATTTTATTGGATCATTTAATTTGATATGTAATTGAAAATATGATGTAAAAAATAATGACAAATAATATCAAGATGTACATGTTCCTTAAAATGCAAATGAATTATGTAATTTAGAGAAGTTGTATGTTCACAAAATATGCGATTAATAAACTATTTTACAAAGTTCAATGCTAAAACTGATATTTCCAGAATAATATCCAGTAAATGAGCTTTAATGTACAAAAAAAATTAAACTTTTCCAAACTAAAAATAATCTCAAAAAATTATTTTGTTAAAGTACGATGCTATTAATGAAATTTTTTGCAAAGTTCAATGTTATAAATGACTTTCGTAGTAAATTGACATATAAATGAGATTCAATGTGCAAAAAAGTGAAAATCTTCCTAATCATCTAGAAAGAATTTGAAAAAGTCACTTTTTCAAAGTACAATGACAATAATGATTTTTTTTTTCAAATTTAAATGCTATTCATATTAATTTGCAAAACCAATATTGAAAATCACAAGTTGCGTTTATGGTTTATGTTATGCCTTTAGTGTGTTGAAAATTAAAAATCATACTAAATTTTCTATTAGAATTACAATTACAGTTTAATATAACGATTGAAAATAATGTTACTTTTACATTCATAATTATCAAAACAAAACCAATTGAACAAAAGAATTTGTCCACTATCAAAGATTAGTAAACTACTTGCACATATGGGGACATCTATGGTTTAACTAAAGATGTCACGTATAGGGACATTTCTGCATATTTTGTGGTTAAATTCTATGGTCTCATTTATGCATAATTCTAATAACTACTATAGGCTAAAAGTTTAGTTCCAACATTTGGGTGAATTCTGTATCTTGACTAACTTCATAATAACATAAAATCTTTAAAAGGGTGCAAAGTGAAAACTCATAAAAAACTGCTAGATTTGGGGTTGGATGTAAATAAGCATGGACATCAGATGAATCATAGTATGTGTATAGAACCCCTAAGTTTAGGAAGGAACTTAGATGACTCATAAAGCCTCAAACCTTCAGAATACAGGGCAAATGGCATAATGGTTTACTTCTTATTCAGATAGACTTTGAAAACTTATTCGCTCAGATCTATTGGTCCGATTCAGATGCTTCAATTAAAAGATCCAAACACTCTACATCTTAGCGATTAAGAAAACGGGGTCTAACTGTACAGAAATCTCTTCTTGGATCCAAATACTAAATCCTCTTCCTACACACAAAATAACAACGATATTAGATCCAAGTGTTTTCTACTGCTTCCTTTCCATGGTAGTATGAATGTATGTTCCTTATAACCGTGTGCTTATTGAGAAATTTTGAGAAAGATGAAACAGAGAAGTAGTATATATGAAGACGTCAGGCCTAGATAGATGCCGAGATAGCAGCAAGACGTGTTTAACTTCGTGTTTGATATGAAAAAGAAATCAGTGTGGGATGTGAGTAACGATCCTCATATCTCGCATGTGACTGGTGAAAATATAAATTGTTAATGGGTAGGGGACGAATTAGAACTAATTAGCCTTTATAAACCTGGTGATCCAATTTTTGACAATATTATGGTGATACATGAAGTTAAACACATCTTGCTGCTACTGGAGAATCAAATACCTTTATTTATTCTTGAAAATTATTTAGCATCACTGTGAAATGGATCTTGAAGTCGACTTCATTAACTGAGCTTGTCTTTTATTTATTCAAATATATGAATCTTTTAAATATTGCAGAACTTGCAACAACTGACAGAATAGTAGAGCATTGTCAACTTAATGCAGTTTTCATTACAACTGCTCAGGTAAAGATAGTGTTCTACTTATCGATTGCCACATAGCTTAATTAGTGAATGACCAAAATACCCTTACATATGACAAATTGGAGAACACTTACATATGGAAAATTGGACAAAATAGCCTTGTGGCGATGATAACATCAAATGATTGCATAAATAAGAAAAAAAAACTACATGTATAATTCAAGAATTTGTCAAATGACTAAAAATACCCTTCAATTACGTCATCTAATCTATTCCCTAGATACCAAATCCTCCCACAAGATTTTGATGATAAATAAAAAATTAATGATAAAAAAATTTAAGAAGTTAGAATCGAAGTAAGATGCTAATTAAACAATAAAATGAAAGTGCAATGCTATTTCTTGCAATCACTACAAGAAAAATGGTCATCTGGGACTAATATTATTAGAGACTGAATAATAAGTACCAGATACGATGCATCCAGGACTGAAGAATCGGTCCTAAATAATATTTGAGACTGATTTTAATGTATGAATTCTAGGGACTGACCAAGTTTATTCGAGACTGATATTCAGTCCTTGATATGTCGTGCCAATTTATGATTGGAGGGAAATATATTAGGGACTGAATTTTAGTCTCGGATAGACTATCGCCAATTTTAACTTGGGGAAGATACTTATTAGAGACTGAATTTTAGTTACTGATAGATTTGTTTCTGTTTTAATTTTGTAGAGAACCTATTAGGGACTGAATTTTAGTCTCTGGTAGCATGCCCCAAGTTTGACTCCGGAGGAAAACTTATTAGCGACTAAATTAATTCAGTCTCTAATATAATGCACCAATACTGTATAGAAAAAAACTTATTAGCGATTGAAATTGAGTCTCGGGTATGTGTGTGTATATCATTTACTTATACGTAAATGAGGTAGGCTTATAACCCAGCTTTTTGCTCTATGTTTTGCCTCAGGCTCCACAAGTAAGAGTTGCCGCCGTTTCTCGTGTTTGTCTACCTGCTTCACAAGCCACCTTGGTTGCCCACCATTTTGCCCTTCGTTTTGTTTCAGCCTCGTCCAATAGGGGTTGGCTTCGTTTTCCTGCTTCACCATTTTACTTGCCTGCTTCACATGCGTGCTTTTGCTTAGTCACCATCTTTTTACCTTCTTCTAGCCACCTTTTGTTGTAGCACCGCACCGGCTTCTTCCACCAATGGTTCCCTTCCACAAAGAAAGAAACTTGATTCATTGAAATTTGTATACTGGAACAGCCGTGCGTGAAGGTTTACCGCTCCCTCAAAATAGAAGACGCCTGATTTCGATTAGAACAAACCACACAGAGCCAACGTTGTGTCTATTTAAACCATATTCGCTGCTCTTCCATATTCGTCATCACTTTCATCCGAAAATTAAAGGTGCAACTCGTTACAATTGTTAGTCGATTTTCTTGGTTCTTCTCTTTGTTAATTTTTCGTATTGAAATATCCACAGGTTCTTATTTTATGATTTTTCTCGATGATTTTTGTAAATTGGGGCTTTTAGTTTGAGAAGGACCTCTGGTCTCCACTACACTTTTCTCCTTTACCAATATACCACCATATATGAGTCATGGCTTATTTCTTCTTCTCCTTCGCCCACAACCAGACCAATCAATTGATTTTACATTTCGTCTTATTTCTAAAGAAAATCAGTTTCTCGGATGAAGAAGAATGGGTCGATTGATACTTTGATAGTGATAAACACAAGAAACCCTTCCAGGGGTTTATTACAACTTCTAATTTCCCCAACCAATCTCGGGCAAGCACCTCTCTGTATTTGACTTTTGGGTTTATAGTTTAACTATTCCTTAATTTTGATGTTGGTTTGTGGATTATTGTTCAATGCTCAGCCTTTATCCACCGGCACTCCATCGTACTCCCCAATTTTGTTGAGCCTGCTATCAGTCAAAGTCCTCGGTGTCTGTTGTGTGTCCAACCCTTGACCAAAATCAAAGTAAATATATTTCATAAGTCACTATACATGATGGATATGTTCAGCAACACTAAAACACAAAATTAAGAGGAAAAAGTCAGACCTGAAGTAAGAGTCTTTAATAGAAGCTGATTCGTTCTTAATTTTAAAAGATGTATCGTCAATTTTTCTGCTTAGTAATAATGAATAGTTGTTGAAGATGAATTGAAACTGAGAATTAGTGTCACACAGAAGAAAATCCATTGTTTTAGGGCTGCCATTAGAGTAAAAATCAAGCAGTGGTTTTTGGTTTTTATGTAGTTGTGGGTTTATTGAAGGTTTTTAGGGGTTCTTTGACTTGTTTTCTGTTCGGTATGTTTATAGATGCTCTTTCATCGAGGGTGCTGGTCTTTTCTTCAGGTTGGGATTATCATTTTGGTGGGTGTTGTTCATTGCATTTAGTATAGAAATTTACTTATTGGTTGATGTTCTAGATATTTGTCAATGTACACTCACAAATATGGACACGTACATATACACACATGGGTACAGAGTCAACAGACACACACATGCACCCTATATTCATTGACGCTTAAAGGTTGGGATTATTTGTGTCAAAAAATATAAGCTTTTATTGTATAGCATCTTTAAACATCTCAGCCATATTCAAGTGAATTTTCTATCTAATATGTTGTTTCCTGGATTATAAGGTTTGTTTGTGTATGCCTCTGTGGGTTCTAATGTTTATGTGTTGTATTTGTTCTGTTTATATTATGTGTTTGTGTGTGTGATAATTGAAATAATTTTTTGTCTAATCTATTGTTTCCTGGATGATAGTTGGAGCTTCACCTAATTTCTAATGGTGGATTCTTGTTTATCCATGTCAGTTATGTGTAATCTCAACTTCTCTTCATCAAGAACTATCTTATTTTTAGGGTTCTTTAGAGTTGTTTGTTTTTCATCTACCCACTGCTCTCTTGTGATTGGATTCTTTTGTTGTGTTTTTTGATGTTGCAGGAAATAATTAACAGAAGTAAAGGTAAGTTGATTGCAAAGTAAAAAAAACTTAGAAAGGAAGTCTGCCAAAGTGTGGTGTTGCTGCGAATTTGAGGTAGGTTTTCTTTATATTGATAAATTAATGAATAATAAGATATATATATATATATATATATATATATATATATATATATATATATATATATATATATATATATAATGAAATTGATGTGTTCATGGTTTTTTTTATGAGTTATTCGGTTAATATTATCAATTCTTTATGAAAAATGTCGATTTGGAATTTAGAAATGTATTTTGACCTAATTTAGTAAAAGTTGTAGATGTTTTGAATTACGGTAGTTAAATGCTTAAATTGAAAATTTTGTGAGGTCTATATGTTTTTATGCGTGTTTGAATGCATTGAATTGGAGAGAAATGAGTCTAATAATTTGTATCGAACGGGTTATAAGGACTTTTAAACGATCCTTTTTAGAGGGGTTTGGTCCCATGGTGTGCATTTTAGCAATGCAAGTATGTTTGACACTTTAGGTGGCGTTTGGTTCGCAGAAAGTTTTTGAAGGAATTGGAATCTGTCAAGGAATTGGAATCTATCAGGAATTGGAATCCAATTCCATATTGTGTTTGGTTGGCAGGAAATGGAATTTAAATCCAATTCTATTTTCTGTTTGGTTTTCAGGAAATGGAATTGGAATCCATGTAAATGACAAATTTGCCCTTAATGTTTTTTGCATAATATTTACTTTTTATATAACTTATTGCTAGTGGTGGATGGTAGCGGTGGGTGGTGGTGGTGGGTGACGATGGGTGGTGGTGGTGGGTGATGGTAATGGGCAATAGTGGTGGTGGTGGTGGTTGGTGACGGTGGTGGTGGTGGCGGTGTATGGCGGTGATGGTGAGTAGTGGTGTTGGTGGCAGTGGCAGTGGTAGTGGTGTGTGGTGGCGGTGGCGGTGGCGGTGGCGGTGGCGGTAGGTGACGGTGGTGGGTGATGGCGGTAGGTGGTGGTGGTGGGTGATGGTAACGGGCATTGGTGGTGGTAGGTAGTGGTGGTGGTGGTGGTGGGTGACGGTGGTTCGTGGTGGCGGTAGGTGGTGGTGGTGATGGATGATGGTAATGTAGCAGGAGGAAGTAGTTGTAGAGAAGATTCTCAACCAGCTTCAATTCCATTTGTCGGTGAAGGAAGTGTTTCTAACACAAGTAATAAGTGATTGATTTTGTGGTTCTTGTTTTTATGCTCATACGCCATGTTGGTCAATTATTTTTTTTTATAGATACACTTAATAGTTTATTAAGTTGATATTTCTTTTTGGTCTACTAATTGTTTTTATGTTCATACAACATGTACCCCTAACCATTTGACTTAATGTAGCAGGACGAAGAGGTTCTACAGAAGACTCTCAACCAACTTTGTTTCCATTAGCCGGTGAAGAAAGTGTCTCTAACATAATTGAGCGCCCGCTTGACCAAAGTGGGCATTCTTTGCCCGACTCTGACGCTCCAAGTACCTCTATACCCTATGCTGTTTTATTTATCAGACTAAAAATTATGCATACTATAGTGTATACTTTCGATTGTGTAGATCAACCACGGAGACGAGGTCCAAATCTTAATCGAAAGGCTGCACAGATTGTGGATAATCAAGATGGTGCTCGATTGACACTGACAAGAGATACTTACACAAAGAAATTCGTTGGGAAATCAGCAATGTTGTTTTCAACGGAGGTTGGAATTGTGATGCGAAGCTTTTGCCCTATGAAATTCCATACATGGGAGAAAGTAGAGAAAGAAAATAAAGAAGAACTGATTGATAGATTACGTGTAAGTTATATATATATATATATATATATATATATATATATATATATATATATATATATCCTTTATTTCTTCATTTGTTTCGAAATTCAAACTACAATATTATTATCGGTTTATGCAATAACTCTTCAATGAAGTTTTGGGTTAACATATGTATTCAATGTAGGGAAAATTTGAATTACCACACGAAGATAAAGTTATGATGGAATATGTAGATGATCAATTGAGGAGGCAATGGAAACGCACACGAAGTACTTTGAAAGATCATTGGGTGAAAAATGGAGGAATGACCGATCCAGAATTAGCAAGATCGAAAATGAAACCAAATTGTCGTAGCAAACAAGATTGGGAAGATTTATGTGATTATTGGGAGTCGGATAAAGCCCAGGTAAATAAACCTACTTAACATTCTAGCTAGGAATATGTTTGGATATTTATATATTATTAACCATGTTTACTATCAATTTTGTAGAAATATGCTAATCAAATGAAACTTAATCGGGAAAAACTAGTGATTGCAAGTAGAGGAGGCTCTCGATCGATAGCAAATCACAAGTTTATGATGGTAAGCCATCTCATCAATTTATATTTGTATTAATATATTCACCGGACACTCTTTTTTGTAATCTTTGTTATTATAGACAGATAAAGAGACTAAATTGCCGCCTAACCCAATCGAACTATATCATAAGATGCATTTTAATCTTATAAAAGGATGGCTAAATGACGAGTCACGACTTCAATATGTAAGAATGATTTCTCTACTATTATTAACTTTTAGTTATAACGTATTGATATCACTTTTATAAGTTATTATTATATGTTTTATATGTAGGAAAAAATTGTCCAATGTAAAAAGGATGCGTGTGCCAAACTTATATCAGAAGGAATAAGCATTACTCCTGATGTGGAGCGTGACATTGAGAAAAAGGCAGTCAAAAGTGTTTGTGCCAAGCATAAAACATTATTATCTGGATGGGAGGCATCAAGTGGACCAGTCATGAGGAAAAAAGATATACAAGTCTTATCAGCAACAGAACCCTCTCAATCAGCCTCGAAAGATGAAGATATGAAAAATCATATTGCTGCACTCGAGGAAAAGCTTCAAGAAAATAAGGAGAAACTCAAACAAAGTGAAGAAAAATATGAAAAAATGATGAAATTTACGATCTCAAAGTTTCCAGATTTTCAGAACGTAATGTGTCCACCCGATGAAGATGGAGATCCTACGCATGATGACATAGAAGATCTATCAGATGAGGAGTAGTAGTCATGACCTTTCTTTAACGTTTTGCATTTTGTTTTCACACGCGGTTTAGTTATTTGCATCTTAGTTAGTCTTTTTTATTATTTCTTAAAGTTAGATATGACGATGTCATGACTATTGTTCAATTTGTTATTACTAGTTTATTTCGTGCATTTCCATATTCTAGTAGGTTTGATACTTAAATCTAGTATAGAGTTGTATTATTGGCAACCGATTATTAATAATAAAAGTTTGTATCATTGTTGGGACTAAATGACATTCAATCTAAGACTGATATTTACTCACTGAAAAATCATAATAAGAACTAAATGACATAGTATCTGAGACTGATATGTAGGCATTGAAAAATCACATTAGGAACTGAATGAGACCATATCAAAGACTGATATTCTCTCCTAAATTTATAGCATTAGGGACTGAATAACATACTATCAAAGACTGATATTCTGTCCTAGAATGATAGTATCAAGGACTGATAGAATACAAAATAGGGTCTCGAAGGAGAAACATTGGAAACTGAATAATATAGTATCAAGGACTGATAGTTAGTCGCCAAAGGATAGTATCAGGGACTGATATGCCATAAAATTGGATCTAAAGGATACATATTGGCGACTGAATGAGGTATTATTAAGGACTGATATTCAGTCCTCTAAAGATAGTATCAGAGACTGATATGACGTAAAATTGGGGGATTCAATGAAAACGCATTAGAGACTGAATGTGATACTATCACACACTAAATTTCAGTCTTTGATACTTACAAGTATTAGGGACTGATTTTCAGTCATGGATATATAAAAAAACCACTATCTAGGACTAGCTATCTGGGACTAGCTAGGGACTAGCTAAATTAGTCCTAGATGCTCATTAGAGACTGATTATTTACCATCTGAGACTGATTTTGTCAGTCTCTGATACCCTTTTTTCTTGTAGTGAATTAGCGTAATATTTAGCTAAATGCAATAAATAGCGACAAATTGCATACTTTCTGATTGGTCGTACACTTGTTTCAATTAGAAAAAAGTTTTCATTGTAAGGTTACCGTCTTTCAATTGGAAAAAAAATTTGTTGATTATTGTGTTTCTCCTTACATCAATCAGTTCTTAGTTGGCATCGACGAACCATGACAGATCATCGCCCTTCTTCTTTTGATTCTAGATTTGTAGATGGAGATTCAAAAATTGATTTAGATAAGTATTTTTGTTTTAGATTAAAATTCAGAGAAAGGCTTGGGCGGGAAAAAATTTGTGGGTGAATGTGTTATAGCAACGTGGCAAGTTGGAGGTTTAGAAAATTGACATGTGTTATTAATAGCACTAAGCTGCAAAAGACATGGTCAAAGGAAGTACAGGTTACAAAATTCATACCAACTATATACATTTAAAAAAGAAATGCACCTCCGGTTAACGCAATCAAAAATGATTTGCATTTTGGTAATATTGCAAAATTTTGGTAGAGATCTCAAAGTATGATTTTATAAAAGGATGAACAAAACTAAGATACCAAAACATACAAATTAATGTAAGTACATTGCTATATTTTGTACTTGATAGTAACATACTTTCACAGACACAACACCATCTTGCACTTATCCCAAACTTAAAAGCGTTAAATGCAAGAAACTGTAATGTACTTTCATTGACACAATGTGTTCACCTTTTTTTTTATAAAATTTCAAGAAAACATGAAGCAATCAAGGGAAACATCCTGGATTATGAGAATCTATCTTTGTTGAATATATACATAGTTAGCATCTAGATTGTTTAAAATTTTAGGAAAACATTAACTTTTACATAAAAATATTTTTTCTAGCCAAACCTGAGTGCATCAATGACCTTCTCTATGTCGGATAGAAAACAACACCATACATGTAGCAGCAGCGTCATGATACTCATTCCCCCATATCTTGTAAATATGGAATATCTCGGGAAGTTTTCCAAAAGTCAAGGCTCCCTTGACTTTAACTCATAGACATGCTGTGTAGTTTTTTCTCGTGTAAGAAAAATAACGGGAATTACACATCCATGAACATACTAATGGAGAAACAAAATGGTCAAACCCTACAAATTAGATTATTTGAACAGCAAATTCAAATTTACTAACAGCCAATTCAATAAAAAGCCAAACTCCCAAATTTTGACTTTCTAAATGTTAAATCAGATTCCATGAGACTAATTTGGAAGAGTTCCTGAGTTCATAGAAACAGAGAAGATGAGGGTTGCCGAGAATATCACGAACAATCAAAATCAGAAACCCAATAAAATTGGAATTTAACCGATGCTTGCAAGAGAAGATGAGGGTTGCCGAGAATAGATTATCCGATCAATTGATCCCAGAGTTCATATATCAGGAGAAGGGCATATCATTCAATGAAATTAGACTTACGATCAATCACACAAGAGTGAATTTCGAACCGGTAGAATCACACAGCAAGGAAAGGGAGATCATGCTCAAGAAGTTGTAGATGAGGGGGTCTTCACGTACCTTAATCAAAGTTGTTAGGGGCGGAGCCCTAAAAATCTCGAAGTTATATTCGAGAAAATACGTAAAGAAAAGACCAAAAATATTTTGAAAGTTTTAAAATAAATTACTTAGAAATGTGGTAAAATACCAAAATTTTGGAAAAAGATGATGAGAAAAGGGCAAAATGGTCATTTGACATCCAAATGACTTTTAAGTATGGAAAATATGATTTTTTTGAGTTAATATGTAAAGAAATAAAAATTTTGACACCAAATAATGGTGATAAGTAATTGCAAGTTAATTCTAGTAAAAGAGGATAATTTGGTTACTTTTACCATGAGAAGGGTAATTTGGTCATTTGACCATATACAAGAATTATTATAAAAGTGTAATTCTAGTTTAGACCAAAAATGTAAGAATTTTAGCTTCATGTGGCCAAATTTAATATTTGTGTCAAAAGTCCAAGGAATGAAAGTTCAGGGACTAAAACTGTAAATATGGAAAATATAAAAATGAGAAAATATCTCATTAATCCTCATAAATTCAGAAGAGTCTAGAGAGAACGAGAGAAGAGAGCACGGGAGGAGAAGAAGATCAAACATCGTTGCAAAGAAATCAAAGGAACACAATTGGAACTAGTGATTCCAAGCTTCAAGAGGTAAGGTTTCCAAGTTCTAGGCTCCAAAATTCTTGAACGGGAATCAAGTTTTGATTTCTGATTTTCCAGAAATCATGATTCCAATGGAACCATCAAATTCATCTTGCTCAAAATCATCTATTTAACATCTTCTAGTAGTAGAATATGTTGAATAATCAAGAAAATATGATTTTTGCTTAAGAACCCTAAGTCACGAGTTTGAGAGTCCAGATGGTTTTGATTAATCTAATGTGTTAGAAAAGGTGAAAGAAACATGTAATAGTCATTAATTCAAAGGAATTGAAGCTTAGATGCCAAGAAATGATGAAATGGGTTTTTAGCTCAAGAACCCTAGAAATGGGTTAATGAGTTGAAACTGATTTCAAATGGTTCTAATGGTTCAGTTAAGTTAAAAATGTTGAAAAAGAAACAAGAAATCAATTCATAAGCTTGAAAATTCAATAAAATGATTTTTAGTAAAAAAAATGTTGTTTTCGGAAGAATTTTCAAGATTTTAAAGAAAGTTTGATGATTTTGAAGTTTAAAACTAAGTGTAAGTTGGTATTCAGGGCCTAGATATGACCCTAAACCAATTAAGTCAAGTATTAAGAACATATGTTAAAAATCATCAAAGTATGTTGCTATTGTTGAAAAATTGGAATTTTGTTCAAAAGCCTTAGAATTCAATTTTTCATGATCAAATTAATTCCAAGGGGTTTTAATGAGTTCCATATGTGGAAATTGTTGAAATAAATCAGTAGAGGTGCTTAATATTGGACAATTTCGGTTTTTGAATCAAAAATGCAAAAACGGGAATGTTTGAAAAAATAATTGAAATCCATGATTTTTATGGTTAAAAACTTGAAGTAAATGAATGGTTTTGGTCTTGGAACAAACCTTATTGATTAAGACGTGAATTAAGGACTTAATATGAGAAAATGGAAATTTGTAGCATAAAAATCGGGAAATTCTGGACTGCTGTTCAGCAGGCGCGACGCGCCCCTCACCTGGGCGCGATGCGCCATCGCGGCAGAGTGAAAATGCAGTTTTTTTCAATTAGTCTCCTGCCAAGCCCAAATGGATTTTGAGTTTTGGTCTTATACTTGTCCGTTTGACCTCAAATTTTAAACATAGGTCTATTATGGCCTAAAACTTCATGGAAAATTGTCGGAACCGAAATACGACCCCTCGAGGGCACTGTAGCAAAATACGTATAAAATACGATTTAACTAAAAGTTGGTCATTTAAAAGTTATAGACTTGTTATGACCCAAGATAGTATTATAAGGACTCTAATAAGTTATAGAATCAGTCAGCATGAATGTTAATGTATAACATGTTAAATATAGGTCCATGTCAAGTGATCATTGGATCAAAAGAGTATAAATACAAGGAACGTGTAGTCAGTCTCCTAACAATACACGAGGTGAGTACATGCAGTATTTTTACTCATTCTAGGGTACATGGCAAGTAAGTATTTTCAATATTTCTTATAAAATTTCTATATATTTGAAATTATATGCAAGAGTATTAGTTCTAATTTGTTTGTGAAAGTATATTGTTATATTTGAAGTGTGTTTTGGTCTATGAACCAATTATGTGAAAGTATGTTTTGGTCTATGAACCAATTATGTGAAAGTATATTTTGATTACAAGTTATATGTGTTTTCAAGTATGAATGGCATATAGCCACAAGATGTTTAAGAAGTATGTTTTGGTTATAAACCGTATTTGTTTTCGAGTATAAATGGCATATAGCCATAAGATGTTGGGGAGTATGTTTTGGCATAAAGCTTAGTATGTTATAAAGACATGTTTTAAATATACGGTTTTTTGTGAAACAAAAGTTATGAATTTGGCATTTAGCCATAAAGACAAGAAATTGTGAAGTTTGGCAATTAGCCACTATGCAAGTAAGTAATGTTAAAGTAAGCAGAAAATGTTTTGTATGACTGGTAATTGTAGCAAGCAGCGTTAGTAAGGGAATTATGTTCCAACCTACCCGGGTTAGGTAAGGGGTTTACTGGGGAAAAATCCCCATCGCGAAGTAGATTGCCTCAGCACTTCTATGGTGAGGATTGATCCGTTCTTTCTAGCCGTAGAGACTTGGGGTATCACTTATAGTGATTAAAGCCCTAAGTATAAAAATCCAGCAAGCTTATAAAACCAGTCAAAGAAAGTAAGAAAGATGCTATTTTTGTAAAGTATGTCATAAAATGATTTTTCAGAAGTAAAGAGTTATAGTATATTGCTATTATAAAGTTTGGAAAGAAGATATTTTTGCAAGGCATGATATGTAATGATTTTGAAAAGTAAAGAGTTATGGTATGATATTATTATAAAACTTTGAAAGATGTTTTATGTATAAGTTTTATAAAAAGGTTGGTAAAGAAGTTAAAAGTTTGAGTCTAAAACTCATGTAACTCACGAGACATTATTGTCTTACGTATTTTATGTTTTGCCATGTATTCCAGGTCAAATTAAGTTGCTATCAATGGGATGAAGTTTAGCTGGAGTGGAGCTTAAATTAGCTCCTATATTGGACTCAATGTTAAATCCTTTCTTGCTTACTATGGTTAGCTTGATATGAATTTGTACACCCACTGTTTTAAGCATTTAAATTATCGGTTTTTGATAAACCGTATTTTTGTATTCATGTATTTATACGAAAAACCATAGTATTTGAAAACAGTAAAAATGGGGTGTCTCAGAGCCGGTGCTAGGCGAGATAGGTGCCGAGACGGGGAGATCGGGATTCAAAACCCTAAATCATAGAGCAATATGAATGCGATCTATATAGAAATCGTATCAATGTTTAGATAGAAAATCGGAAGATTTGTTTCGGAGGATGAGGATATCGATTTCAAAAATAGAAGACGACAATCAAGGCAAGTAATTCGAGAAGGAGGCGATAGTGTTTTAGGCGGAAATCAACGTGGAGAGGTTTTAGAAAAACTGACACGTGGTAAATGATACTCTAAAAAAATGACATCTGCCCTCTAAAAGATTCGTTTATTATAATAGATAGATATGACTAAAGGTAAAAGATCGGGATAATAGCACCATATTTTTTTTTTTACCTACAACTTTGTTATGTGAAATGTAATAGATTATGACTTAGCGATTTAATTAAATTTACGAATTTTGTGAATTTCAAGATTCGATATTATAAGGAACATTATTCTATGGTCACTATCTTTTTGTTTACTTTTCCAGTGACCACTATTAATTTTATAGTCATATTTTTTAAAAATTGTCACCTTATATCCAATGACCACTATTTTATGATCACTATTTTTTTTTTTCATTTTGTAATTCAATGTCCGCTATTGTATCGTCGCAATGTTTGTACGTGATGCTTAGGTGGGTTTAGAAAAATGAAGAATACTTAATAACTATGTCTTCAATGCATTGATTATTATTTTGGTCATTAAACCGTTGACTACAAATTTTTTTTAATACTTGTTATTATATTAAAAAAATATTTTAATTCTATTTTATGGTTTAGCTACGAGAAAGTGACGACCATCATAGTATTGGTCACTGGATTTTTAGTATTACCAAAATTTAGTGACGACTTAATATATATGATGAGTAAATGACGTTAATGACTAGATTTCGGTTCATCTATCAAAAAATTGATCACAAACGACTTTTCTTGTAATGAAGGTTAGGTTGAACAAGATATCCATAGTTTTAACAATAAGTCTGGTTTCTTATACATCAATTATCTAACAAATTGAACTTAGGGTTATTTTTGTATTTTTAATGTAAATGGCATCAATTTAAAGTTGATCCGTTGAGATTTTTATAGTTGTTGCCCGAGTGACATATTTAAACCAACATCAAAGAAAATGATTGTCATGGTTATTAATGATCCGTACAACTGCGAGGCAACCAGGAAGAACAAAACAATGCATATATACAAGACTGTGGTCTGATTTACACGATTTGTTTTCACGTGATGCATCAAGAGGCATTGCAGATTCACTTTCACTTTCACTTTCTTCATAAATGCATGCAAAAGCCCATAACATCATGTTTTTCAGTGCCATGGTTAAATGTGAATGCAGGCTCTCGTCGCTCTCAATCTCATACAACACAAAAATACCCCCTTTAACCGCACCTTCCTTAGGCCTTCCGGTGTGCAGTGCGAGGGGAGCCCGAGCTGGTGCGAGCTCGCGGTGAACACCGCCCCCCCTATGCGGCGTCGTCACATTTTTGGGCTCGTGCGGCCCCTGGGCGTCGTGCGGCGTCTCACTCATTTTGACCGTTGCCACTTTCAACGGCTATATAGCCGTTTCAATTAAAAAAAGTTTATTTTACCTATATATATATATATTTACATATCTCACTCATTTCACAAATACACAACACATACATAACATACTACAAAAAAATGGATCCAAGATTCGAGATGCTCTTCGATTCGTCGTCTTCGTCTGAAGACGAAAGTTGGTTGCTTGAAGCTACCGTTCAAGCGGCATCATTGCTTCGACAAGCTGCGCAAATAACCGCCGACGCCGCAGAAAGTTCACAAAATGAACTTCCTTTAACAAGACGGGCAACAATAAATAGAGATCGTGAAGCTGTCCACAATCTCCTTGTCTGCGACTATTTAGCGGAACACCAATTGTACTCGACGAACCAGTTTAGGCGTCGGTTTCGGATGAACAATGGACTATTTTTGTGTATAGTTCGTGATGTGAGCGAAGTCAATCCCATATTGCGATTGCAATACGATGGTAGGAACAGAAGGGGTTTCACGGCGGAACAAAAATGTACCGCCGCGATTCGTCAAATTGCAACCGGCACCGCATTTGATTTATGGGACGAGTATTTGAAGATGTCGGAGCGCACGGTTCGTGAAAGTGTATACGAGTTCGCGTCCACTATCATCCATGTTTACGGCAAACAATATTTGCGAAAACCAACGCCGAACGACATTCAAACGTTGTACGTCGCGCATGAAAGTAAACATGGTTTTCCAGGCATGCTTGGGAGCGTCGACTGTATGCATTGGGAGTGGGCCGCTTGCCCCAATGCATGGTGTGGCCAATTCACGGGAGGCGATCATCGGCACCCTTCTATCATCCTCGAGGCAGTGGCGTCCCACGATTTATGGATTTGGCATGCGTTTTTTTGGCGTTTCGGGTGCAAACAACGACCTCAACGTGCTCGACCAATCGCCGATTTTTAACGACATTTATAGAGGCGTTACACCTTTTTGTTCGTTTCAGGTCAACGGAGCGTACTACAAACACGGGTATTATCTAGCCGATGGTATATATCGGGATTATGCCGTGTTTGTGAAGTCATTCACGTGTCCAATGGATCCAAAGCGTCAAATGTTCAAGGTCGCACAAGAAGCGGCTAGGAAGGATGTGGAGCGAGCGTTTGGAGTGTATACGAGTTCGCGTCCACTATCATCCATGTTTACGGCAAACAATATTTGCGAAAACCAACGCCGAACGACATTCAAACGTTGTACGTCGCGCATGAAAGTAAACATGGTTTTCCAGGCATGCTTGGGAGCGTCGACTGTATGCATTGGGAGTGGGCCGCTTGCCCCAATGCATGGTGTGGCCAATTCACGGGAGGCGATCATCGGCACCCTTCTATCATCCTCGAGGCAGTGGCGTCCCACGATTTATGGATTTGGCATGCGTTTTTTTGGCGTTTCGGGTGCAAACAACGACCTCAACGTGCTCGACCAATCGCCGATTTTTAACGACATTTATAGAGGCGTTACACCTTTTTGTTCGTTTCAGGTCAACGGAGCGTATTACAAACACGGGTATTATCTAGCCGATGGTATATATCGGGATTATGCCGTGTTTGTGAAGTCATTCACGTGTCCAATGGATCCAAAGCGTCAAATGTTCAAGGTCGCACAAGAAGCGGCTAGGAAGGATGTGGAGCGAGCGTTTGGAGTTCTTCGACAGCGCTTTCACATGATCAAATACCCGTCACGGGCTTGGGATCCGAGGAGAATACGAGACCTTATGTACGCATGCATCATATTACATAATATGATTTTGGAAGACGAGGGGAAAGCAATATGTACGTATGATCCGGACGAAGTTTTGCCAACATACGAGCCGCTACCAATTGGATCGGCGGCATATCTAGAGAATAGAAACGAGGTCCAAAGCAAAGAAATCCATAACAACCTTCGTGCGGATTTGGTCGAGCATATCTATCAGGCTAGAGTTGAGCCGAGGCCGGTGCCCGATATCGAGGAGGAAGAATGGGAGTGACGATCCTAGTTTTTTATAAAATATGTATTTTTTTTATTTTAAGTTTAATGTGTGTTTTAAATTTTTAGGTTTTTTTTAATGTAATTTTCGTATTTAATTTTTATATTTTAATGAATTATCTTATTTAGAAATTATTAGTTTTATTTTAATTTAAATTTAGTTTTTAAATTAAAAAGTGAGAGGTAGTGAGAGGTAGTGAAAGGTGAGCATTTCTGAGGGTAAAGCGAAAAGAGAGAAATGCTGACTGGATGCTGATGTGGCAGGCAAAAAGTGAGTTATGGTGAGAGGGCACACCTGCCTTACATTTTACTTTTTTCATGTTTTCTTCTTCATTTATGTTCAAATTTTTCATACATATATAGATACAATATATGCTACAAATCGGTTAATGAATTAAAAATTTAGAAGGACCTTCGTCTTTCATTCTACAATAAATGGTTGTTCACTACTAGACAACAAACCCATTACCTACGTAATATTGCGTGGGTTGTGTGTGGATAAACAACTTTAAAGATGCAATACTGATCGACGGAAAGTGGGGTGTCGGAAAAACCCACACAAGACTGTTGACCGTGTTTGACCTGTTACCTATGCAATATTTTTACGCAATACTCACGCGGTATATTTCCGCCACGATACCCACACATGGTTCTTGACTGTGTTTGGCCTGTTACCCATGCGATTTTGTGACAAAATATCGACGCAATTCTGACCGACACAATGCCGACGAAAATTGGTTGACCATATTTGACCTTGATATATACCGATACAATACCCACGCAATACGTTTTTTGATTAAAAAAATACCAAATTTTTATTTTTAAATCCAGATTTTTTTTGTCATTGTTTTCCTCATTTGACAGAACACATAGCGAAGCCAAAGATCAAGGAAGGCGTCGATTAGTTTCCTAATTCCTGCAACGGTAAGAAATTCATCCTTTTAAGTTTAAATCGACCGTTCTTCTTTGTAACACCCTTTTCTCAAACCATATTTAAATACAGTTTACATTACAAAATATCTTACAACTCGTGACTATGAAGTAGTCACTTATATTTTTTTTTTACAAACTTTATTCTGAAGGGGGTATTACAGACTCAATACAGAAAACCATAATTTAAACTTACTGTATATACACTGGTCCCAACTTCAACCTCTGCTCCTTTCACCTAAGTACATAGCATTTAAAAATAATAAACGTGAGACATAAAGCCTCGTGAGTAATATGAGTTTAGACCCAAAACTTTTCTGTTCAAAACTTGGAATGTTACAAGTAAACTGCTTTAAACTGACTTATGTAATAAATCTCAAAATTCCATTTCTTCTTTACTTTCAAACTCTAAAAATATTTTCTTTCTCAAAACTGTTTTCGTTTTCAAAAACTACTTCCTTTCTCAAAACTGCTTTCTTTCTCATTTTCTGGTGACCAACTGAAACTCATGAATTAGTTTAATTTAATTCATTCTACTAGCTCCCCTCGCGGGACAGAACAGATCCACCCACTAGGTTATGCCTTTTCTGACTCCCCTTTGTGACTTGGAACGGATTCAAGCACAAGGGTATGCTAAGCTAGACAACTACTTCGCGACGGGAGGTACCATCCCAGTAGTGTCTTCTGATCTCCCGATTATGTGGGTGATCCTAGTCCGGACAACTCACTCTTATTACTTTCTTTGCTTTATTTCTTCTCTTTACTTTCTTCATTTCATCTCAAATTGGTAAAAAAGGGACACAATTTATAGTAGCTCAAACTCATAAACTTTTAAACTCTTAAACAAAAATACTTTTAAAACTAACTTCAATAGCTTTAGCTCACATATGGAGCTTCTTTCAAAACTTTATAACTATACTTCTTTAAAAACTGAACTTCTTTAAAATCTCTTTTAAATACTTAGCTCTTAGAGCTACTTTCAAAACTGTTTCCAAACTTTATTATATAAAAATATTGGAAATCTCTTTTCTGAAAATATCATTTTGCTATGTACTAGAAAAATCCTCATAAAACTCACCTTGATATAACTACAGATCACTAAGCTTCTCGTACTCCTTTCCCTTTTCCGTGCTCAACAATGTTCGAAGCACCACCTATACAAGTAGCATATATATTTAATAAATGCATACTACAACTAACTCTATAGTTCTAAGGTCTCATATAATACAACTTCAGGTCATAACAAGTGTATAACCATTAATAAACTCATTTTATAGTTTTCTCCGAAATATGCGTATTTTGCTACAGTACCCCCCGAGGGGTCGTATTTCAGTTCCGACACTTTTCCATGAAGTCCTATGCTATATTAGACTTGTGTTTCAAATTTGGAGTTAATTGGACAAGTCTAGCTCAAGTTCCAAAAATCAAGTTTTGACATAAACTTAATATTTGGCCACTGCCGCTACAGTGGTTTTTCCGCAAGGTCGGATTACGAATTTGATGATTTCCCATATGTTTTCATACCATTTTAAGGCTATGGTATGAGTTACAGACCAAACGGACAAGCCTAACATCGAGTTCAAGTCTTAAAAATTGGACAGATTCAAGCTGCATTTCTGCCGCGAGATCGGGTCGCGATCTACCCTAGGATCGGGTCGCGATCTATAGTAAATTGCCATATTTGACGTTTTTTCCAAACTGCAGCTCCAATATTCACCCCATTAAGCTCTTAATACTTAACTTAATCGGTTTAGGGTCATTCTTAGGCCCTAAATACCAACTTATATCTAATTTTTACCCACAAAAACATCAAATCTTCTTTAAAATCTTAAAAGTCCTTCCGAAAATACAATTTTTCACCAAAAATCGTTTTGTTGGATTTTCAAGCTTGAAACTGATTTCTTGCATCACTTATATCATGTTTGACTTAACAAGACTATAAGAAACATATAAAATCAGTTTCATCTCTTTTACCCGTTTCTAGGGTTCTTGAGATTAAAAACCCATTTTCACAATTGTTGCATCAAAGCTTCATTTTTATCAAATTGACAACCACTGCATGTTCATTTTATCATTTCTAACATATTAGGTTCATCAAAATCGCCTGGACATTCAAACCCGTGACTTAGGGTTCTTGAACAAAAATCATCTTTTCTTGGTTTTTAACATATTCAAAGGGTAGAACATGTTAGATAGATGATTTTGAGCAAGGTAAGGTCATTAGAACCATAATCTCTTGAAATCAGAAGTTAGAGTTCAACTCCCGTTCAAGGTTCTAGACTTAAAACAAAGAAAATCTTACCTTTCAAGGCTTGGAATCACCAATTCCAAAGGTTCTCTTGATTTCTTGGCAACGATTCTTGGACTTTTTCTTCTTCTCCCGTGCTCTCTCTCGCTCTTTCTAGTCTCTTCTGAAACCTTCTACTGACTTCTGGCAAAAGAGAATGATAATTCTCTTATTTGTATTTTAATTTTATAACATATTTACACTTTAACCCCTAACCTTCTAACTTCTTTACAAAAGTGGTCCTAAGACCCAAAATCTTGCAACAATGTTCCATCAACTTCCAACTTAGCTCCTTAATGAAATTTCTTAGCATAATGGTCATTTTCATGTCAAATGACCAATTTGTCCGTTTTGGCCAAACTTCACTATTCACGCAGTAAAATTTCAAATTTCATATAAACTTTTATTTCTTATAATATTATTCCACAAATACATACTATTTTACATAATTGTCTTACAATGTGCCAAAAGACCATTTTACCCTTTTACAACTTTTGCGGGTTCTTACAGTCACCCCTCCTTAAACGGATTCCGTCCTCGGAATTTTTTCGTAATCTGTGAAGTCTGGATATCTTCTTTTCATTTCTTCCAGTGTCTCCCAAGTTAGGTTTGATCCTAATGGGTGCTTCCACTTGACTAGCACAATGTCGATCTCCTTGTTCCTTAACTTCTTAGTCTGCATTTCTAGGATCGCTTCAGGTTCTTCAATCATTCTGCTAGGGGTTTCCACCCTCAAATCTGTGTAAGGTATAACTAGCTCTTCTTTTCCAAAGTACTTCTTCAGGTAGCATACATGAAAAGTATCATGTATTCCACTGAGTTCTGGTGGTAACTCCAGCTTGAACGCCTGTAACCCAACTCTCTTCAAGATTCTAAAAGGTCCAATGTATCTTGGACTCAACTTTCCTCTCTTGCCAAATCTGACTACTCCCTTCCACGGTGACACTTTTATCATCACTAGATCACCTTCTTGTAAATCATATGGTCTTTTCTTTAGATTGGAGTAACTCTTCTGTCGGTCTTGTGCTGTTTTCATGTTAGCCTGAATCACTCCAATCTTCTCATTGGTCACTCTAACAATTTCTGGTCCTGTCAACTTAGTCTCACCCGCCTCCAACCAGCATAAAGGAGTTCTACACTTTCTACCATACAATGCCTCAAAGGGTGGCATTTTAATGCTAGAATGGTAGCTATTGTTATATGCAAACTCCACTAAGGGCAGGTGTTCATCCCAACTGCCTCCAAAATCCATCACGCATGATCGTAGCATGTCTTCTACTGTCTGAATCGTTCGTTCACTCTGACCATCCGTTTGTGGATGATACGTTGTACTTAGTTGAATTCTTGTTCCCATTTTCTCTTGTAAAGCTCTCCAAAAGTTAGAGGTAAATATGGGGTCTCTATCTGACACGATGGACAACGGTGCACCATATCTTCTTAACACTTCATCTATGTACAACTGGGCTAACTTCTCCAATGGAGTAGTTTCTTTTATGGCTAGAAACAGTGCACTCTTGGTCAACCGGTCCACTATAACCCATATACAATCATAACCTCTTCTCGTTCTTGGTAACCCGACAATGAAGTCCATAGTTACATCTTCCCATTTTCCGGCTGGAATGTGCAATGACTGAGCATCTCCATGCAGGACTTGATGTTCCGCCTTGACTTGTGCACAAATGACATACTTGGAGATGTACTTAGCTATCCTCTTCTTCATTCCAGGCCACCAGTACTGTCTTCTCAAATCTTGATAAGTCTTGGTACTCCCTGGATGTATGGAATACTTAGACTTATGTGACTCTTCTAAAATCAGCTTTCTCAAACCTCCTGCTTTCGGCACCAAAATGCGGTTTCTAAAAGTCTTTAATCCTTGACTATTGGTCTCAAACTGTATGTCTTTTTCTAGTTTTTCACCTTTCAAATCACCACTTTCTTCAACTTTCTGTTGAGCTGCTTTAATCTGTTCTATAATACTGGATACTAATTCTATACGCATCGATCTTGCCTTGATTCTTTTCTCCGGAGCTTTTCTACTCAATGCATCCGCTACTACATTTGCTTTACCAGGATGGTACACAATCTCGCAGTCATAATCACTGATCAACTCTAGCCATCTGCTCTGTCTCATGTTCAACTCTTTTTGAGAGAACACATACTGTAAACTCTTGTGATCAGTAAATAGCTTGCACTTTGTACCATAAAAGTAATGTCTCCAAATCTTCAAGGCAAATACGATCGCTGCAAGCTCTAAATCGTGGGTTGTGTACTTTGTTTCTGGGTGTTTCAGCTGTCTGGAAGCGTATGCTATAACCTTCCCTCTCTGCATCAACACACAGCCAAGCCCCCGATGCGAGGCATCGCTGTATACTTCGAAATCTTCTGTCCCATCTGGTAACGTAAGAACAGGCGCGTTACATAACTTCTCTTTTAATGTAGCGAAAGCTCTTTCTTATTCTTCTTGCCATCTAAATTTCTCTTCTTTCCGGGTTAGTCGTGTAAGTGGCACTGCTATACGGGAGAAATCTTGGATAAATCTCCGGTAATACCCGGCAAGTCCGAGAAAACTTCTAACTTCAGTTGGCGTCTTGGGAGGCTCCTATTTCATCACTGCTTCAACTTTTGCTGGGTCAACTTTTATACCTTGGATAGAAACAACATGTCCAAGGAACTGCACCTCTCGCATCCAAAACTCGCACTTGGAGAACTTTGCATATAGTTGTTCTCGCCTCAAAGTCTCAAGTACTGTTCACAAGTGGCTTGCATGCTCTTCTTTGTTCTTTGAGTATATCAGTATCTCATCAATGAACACTATAACAAATCGGTCTAGGAACGGTTTACAGACCCGATTCATTAAGTCCATAAAAACCGCTGGCGCATTGGTAAGACCGAATGGCATCACTAAGAACTCGTAATGCCCGTATCGAGTACGGAACACTGTCTTCTCCACATCACTTTCTTTCACCCTGACTCGGTGATATCCGGATCTCAAATCAATCTTTGAAAAATAATCTGCACCTTGTAGCTGATCAAATAAATCGTCTATTCTGGGCAACGGGTAACGATTCTTGATAGTAATCTTGTTCAATTCTCTGCAATCAATGCACATCCGCATTGATCCGTCTTTCTTCTTTACAAACAGGACTGGAGCACCCCACGGAGAAGAACTAGGCCTGATGAAGCCTTTATCTAGTAACTCCTGCAACTGGGACATTAATTCCCGCATCTCTGTTGGTGCTAACCGGTACGGTGCTCGTGCTATTGGGGAAGCTCCTGGAACAAGATCTATCCGGAATTCAACTTGCCTTTCTGGTGGCAAGCCTGGTAACTCATCTGGGAAAACTTCTGGGAATTCTTTTACTACTTCTATGTCTTTGTACTTCTGTTTTACTTTGTCTTCAGTCATCACATAAGCCAGGAAAGATACACACCTTTTCCTGATACACCTTCGGGCTTTTGCCACACTAATGAGACTTGGCACATGCTTTCTTCTTTCTCCATATACGTACACTTTAGCTCCTAGGGTTTTAACAGACACCCTCTTCTGTCCACAAGCTATCTTCGCGTCGTTGGCACCAAGCCAATCCATCCCAATTATCACATCAAAGGACTTAATTCCAATGGGAAGAAGATTAAGTTGAAACTTCTTGCCATTGATATCAAGTTCACAATTTCGGTACATGTGCTGAACTTCCACAAACTTCCCATCTGCTACTTCCACTTCAAAAACTATGTCTAACAATTCTAACGGAACTCTCAATCGGGCTCCAAATCCATGTGACACGAAGGAATACGTAGAACCGGAATCAAACAACACATATGCAGGTGTTGAGTTGATCAGTAGTATACCTGAGACGACATCGTACGCCTCCTTTGCCTCCTCTCTGGTGATCTGGAAGGCTCGAGTCTTCACCTTCTGGGGTTCCGTCTTCTTCTGAGCTGTGGACATCACAGTCTCTCCTCCCTTGTTTGGGCAGTTGAAACTATAGTGTCCAATCTGATGGCACGAAAAACACTCCACTTCACTAGCTTTCTTTGCCTTACAGTCCTTCATTTTGTGACCAAGTCCGCCACAATTAAAACAGGCGTTTGATCCCGCACGACATTCGCCACTATGTTCTCTTCCGCACTTGTCACACTTCCTTACATTCCCCTGTCGAGTCTGACTAAGGCTTGTTTTCCCTTTCTTCTTTGAATTCCCGCTGCTGCTCACTGTCTTTCTTTTGTCACTAAAATTGGGTCTTTCATCGTTTCGTCGTTTTCCAACATCTTCCACGTTACGGGCAGCAATGATAGCCCCGTCTAAAGTATCAGCTTTCTTCACTTCCAGCTCATAATTCCATGGTAGTCCCCAAACATAGCGGTTAATTCGGGACCGCTCGCTAGGATAGGATTCCCCCACAAAAGGCAGCATGTCACAAAACCTCTTCGTATATTCGTCAATCGACGAGTCTCCTTTCTTTATCATCAAGAAATCTTCGTTCATCTTCTCTAGATCTCTCGTGGGACAGAATTTATCTTTAAGACACGAGACAAACTCCGCCCACGACCAGCCATAAATAACTTCTTTTCCCAAACTCTCGTATTTGGTATTCCACCACACTAAAGCATCATCTTTCAACTGTCGGGACGCATAGTTGACTTGGTCTTCTTTACTACATTTACTAG
This sequence comes from Cichorium intybus, assembly GCA_023525715.1. Classification (NCBI taxonomy): domain Eukaryota; kingdom Viridiplantae; phylum Streptophyta; class Magnoliopsida; order Asterales; family Asteraceae; genus Cichorium; species Cichorium intybus. The sequence continues at coordinate 11,381,004 of CM042011.1, read as the reverse complement.
CTTGCATCACCTGTTCGATTTCCCGGATCCATCTCATTGTCACCTTCGGCTCAAAACTGCCGTGGTATTCTGGCGGATTACAAGCCATGAAAGACTTAAAGGAACAGCCCTTCTCTTTCTTCCTGTTTTCTACGCTGGCTTCTTCTTCGGTCGTCTTTTTAGAGACTTCTTGTGAAGAATGGGCACTGGGTTCACCCATTCAACTATCGATAATGTTATTCACATCTTGCTTTAGCTCATTTCGTAAATTATTGATCAGGTACTAAATTGCTTCCATAGTGACAGGTTGTGGTGGTGGGTTTGGCTCAGCCCCATCATTTCGGATAACATGTCCGGGTCCACTTCCCCTTGAAGAAGTGTGACTGCCCTAACCCTGTCAGCTGATGGTGTCTGTCTTCCTCCTTCCATTACTATATAGATAAACAAAATTTCTGTTTAACACACATTTCTATATAGTATTTCATAAGCGGTAGCATGTTATCTCGCTATCTTGACTGTACTTTTATAGCAGTCATACTCACTCTATAACTTCTATAAGTCTAAGTGTACCTCTATATTACTAAGGCACCTTACTACTACTCTTGCTAGCTTAAGCCTAGGATGGTATTCCAACCTAATTCGCTTAAACTATGGCTCTGATACCAAAACTGTAACACCCCTTTCTCAAACCATATTTAAATACAGTTTACATTACAAAATATCTTACAACTCGTGACTATGAAGTAGTCACTTATTATTATTTTTTTTACAAACTTTATTCTGAAGGGGGTATTACAGACTCAATACAGAAAACCATAATTTAAACTTACTGTATATACACTGGTCCCAACTTCAACCTGTGCTCCTTTCACCTAAGTACATAGCATTTAAAAATAATAAACGTGAGACATAAAGCCTCGTGAGTAATATGGGTTTAGACCCAAAACTTTTCTGTTCAAAACTTGGAATGTTACAAGTAAACTGCTTTAAACTGACTTATGTAATAAATCTCAAAATTCCATTTCTTCTTTACTTTCAAACTCTAAAAATATTTTCTTTCTCAAAACTGTTTTCGTTTTCAAAAACTACTTCCTTTCTCAAAACTGCTTTCTTTCTCATTTTCTGGTGACCAACTGAAACTCATGAATTAGTTTAATTTAATTCATTCTACTAGCTCCCCTCGCGGGACAGAACATATCCACCCACTAGGTTATGCTCTTTCTGACTCCCCTTTGTGACTTGGAACGGATTCAAGCACAAGGGTATGCTAAGCTAGACAACTACTTCGCGACGGGAGGTACCATCCCAGTAGTGTCTTCTGATCTCCCGATTATGTGGGTGATCCTAGTCCGGACAACTGACTCTTATTACTTTCTTTGCTTTATTTCTTCTATTTACTTTCTTCATTTCATCTCAAATTGGTCAAAAAGGGACACAATTTATAATAGCTCAAACTCATAAACTTTTAAACTCTTAAACAAAAATACTTTTAAAACTAACTTCAATAGCTTTAGCTCACATATGGAGCTTCTTTCAAAACTTTATAACTATACTTCTTTAAAAACTGAACTTCTTTAAAATCTCTTTTAAATACTTAGCTCTTAGAGCTACTTTCAAAACTGTTTCCAAACTTTATTATATAAAAATATTGGAAATCTCTTTTCTGAAAATATCATTTTGCTATGTACTAGAAAAATCCTCATAAAACTCACCTTGATATAACTACAGATCACTAAGCTTCTCGTACTCCTTTCCCTTTTCCGTGCTCAACAATGTTCGAAGCACCACCTATACAAGTAGCATATATATTTAATAAATGCATACTACAACTAACTCTATAGTTCTAAGGTCTCATATAATACAACTTCAGGTCATAACAAGTGTATAACCATTAATAAACTCATTTTATAGTTTTCTCCGAAATACGCGTATTTTGCTACAGTACCCCCGAGGGGTCGTATTTCAGTTCCGACACTTTTCCATGAAGTCTTATGCTATATTCGACTTGTGTTTCAAATTTGGAGTTAATTGGACAAGTCTAGCTCAAGTTCCAAAAATCAAGTTTTGACATAAACTTAATATTTGGCCACTGCCGCTACAGTGGTTTTTCCGCAAGGTCGGATTACGAATTTGATGATTTCCCATATGTTTTCATACCATTTTAAGGCTATGGTATGAGTTACAGACCAAACGGACAAGCCTAACATCGAGTTCAAGTCTTAAAAATTGGACAGAACCAAGCTGCATTTCTGCCGCGAGATCGGGTCGCGATCTACCCTAGGATCGGGTCGCGATCTATAGTAAATTGCCATATTTGACGTTTTTTCCAAACTGCAGCTCCACTATTCACCCCATTAAGCTCTTAATACTTAACTTAATCGGTTTAGGGTCATTCTTAGGCCCTAAATACCAACTTATATCTAATTTTTACCCACAAAAACATCAAATCTTCTTTAAAATCTTAAAAGTCCTTCCGAAAATACAATTTTTCACCAAAAATCGTTTTGTTGGATTTTCAAGCTTGAAACTGATTTCTTGCATCACTTATATCATGTTTGACTTAACAAGACTATAAGAAACATATAAAATCAGTTTCATCTCTTTTACCCGTTTCTAGGGTTCTTGAGATTAAAAACCCATTTTCACAATTGTTGCATCAAAGCTTCATTTTTATCAAATTGACAACCACTGCATGTTCATTTTATCATTTCTAACATATTAGGTTCATCAAAATCTCCTGGACATTCAAACCCGTGACTTAGGGTTCTTGAACAAAAATCATCTTTTCTTGGTTTTTAACATATTCAAGGGGTAGAACATGTTAGATAGATGATTTTAAGCAAGGTAAGGTCATTAGAACCATAATCTCTTGAAATCAGAAGTTAGAGTTCAACTCCCGTTCAAGGTTCTAGACTTAAAACAAAGAAAATCTTACCTTTCAAGGCTTGGAATCACCAATTCCAAAGGTTCTCTTGATTTCTTGGCAACGATTCTTGGACTTTTTCTTCTTCTCCCGTGCTCTCTCTCGCTCTTTCTAGTCTCTTCTGAAACCTTCTACTGACTTCTGGAAAAAGAGAATGATAATTCTCTTATTTGTATTTTAATTTTATAACATATTTACACTTTAACCCCTAACCTTCTAACTTCTTTACAAAAGTGGTCCTAAGACCCAAAATCTTGCAACAATGTTCCATCAACTTCCAACTTAGCTCCTTAATGAAATTTCTTAGCATAATGGTCATTTTCATGTCAAATGACCAATTTGCCCTTTTTGGCCAAACTTCACTATTCACGCAGTAAAATTCCAAATTTCACATAAACTTTTATTTCTTATAATATTATTCCACAAATACATACTATTTTACATAATTGTCTTACAATGTGCCAAAAGACCATTTTACCCTTTTACAACTTTTGCGGGTTCTTACATTCTTAATCTTAAATTTGAAATCACTCAATCAGATTTCTCTCCTCTCATCTTCTCGAGTTCAAATCATCAAATGTTGAATCACTTCTGATACATTAAGTTTCCACTGCTTAAATCGAGTATCATCTGTTTAAGTTTAGGGTGTTTTTATTTGTTGACTGATTATTCACTTTTACAGGAAAAGGAAACAAAGTAAACCACCAAAGAAAACAAAAGGGTCAAAGGATTGAAGGAACACTACAAATCAGGTGTTTTCTTTCTTTTTCTATACTTTAGTATGCCTCCTAGAATAAGAAAACATGAATCTGGATATGCAAAACGAAAAAAAACAAAGAATAGAATAATCTACTAAAGCTCAAACAGGATCTATGCATAAGTTTCTAATAAAACAAACATCTAACAATCTGGAAAATGAGAATGAAATTGTTAATGATGATAATTTGTGTTCAAATGATGATGATAATATGTGCTCAAATGCTAATGTTGATTTTTATTATGCAAATGTTGATTTTGATGATGCTAATATTAATGATGCTAGTGTTGATGATGCTAATGTTGATGATGTTAACTTTAATTTAAATGATGATAATGTTGATGATGCTAATGCTTTCCATACATTTGATATATTTGATCCAAGAAATTGGGATAGACTTGACTCTAACATGGTAAATATTTTAGCACTAAAAGGTCCCAAGAGAGATTTATCCATTCAAAAAGGTCCTAAAGATAGATATTTAAGAAGATTTTCTGCAAAATATTATTCTAAAGGATTACTAAATGGAGAAAAACGTGATAGAGATTGGCTTGTTTACTCTAAAGTACTTGATAAAATATTTTGTTTTTGTTGTAAAATTTTTAGACAATGTTGTGGTAAAAATCAACTAGCAAATGAGGGTTTTGGGGATTGGATACATCTTAGCACTAAAGTTAAAGAGCATGAAATTAGTATATAACATGTTAAAAACATTCGTAATTGGTATGATTTGCGTCTAAGATTACAAAATAATAAAACTATTGACAATTGAAGACATAATTGAAAAGTTTATTTCATCGAATATTAGAAGGATGGCTATTTTCAAGTAGAACCTAGTTTTTTTTGTATGTTATTTGAATGCAAGTTTGAACTTATTTATAAAAAATATTAGAATTTTTTTGCTTTTATAATTATGTTTATGAAATGTTATGTTTTAGGGCCTCTATTTTTAATTTTGCACAGGGCCTCTGAAATCTCAGGGATGGCCCTATATATATATATATATATATATATATATATATATATATATATATATATATATATATATATATATATATATATATATATATATATATATATATATATATATATATATATATATATATATATATATATATATATATATATATATATATATATATATATATATCATAATACTAAAACACAACTAATTAAACATTACAATTAAATTTGTTTAACATACTTAAAAAGTCAAATTGTACATCTAAATTTTTCAAAAACATATAACTAAGAATCGAGATCACATTGATTCATTTGTATCATCATTTCTTCCTTTCTTTTTTCAAACTCTTGTTGCGCCTGTGCCATTTGTTGTTGTCTCCGTTGGAAAGCATGTTGTATTTAAGATTGACTTTGTTGCAAGCTTTCCACTTGTGCACATAACCTTTTGACCTAAAAAATGGTAACGACATATTATCAATTTAATCTATAATAACAACATACAATCAACTTTACATAACAAAAACATACTTTATATTCACAATCCATAAGAGAAACATACTTTTTATCAACTATAACATTCTACTTTATAATTACAATCAATAATAGCAATGTACTAAAATATCCAAAATACCAACATACTTTAGTTTTCATCCATGATAGCATTGAACTTTACATTTATTATGCGTAATAGTAACAAACTATATTTGTCAATCATAATACCATTTTTTACTTTACCTTTAATATACATAATAGCAACAAACTTTTTTTCTCATCCATTAGCAATCTGCTTAACTTTACTATCTATAATAGCAAGAAACTTCCTTTTTCATCCATATTAAACATAATGCATATAATGAATAAGTGTACCTCTTGTTGCGACTGTGCATTCTCGGAGGACGGTCCAGGCGCAGAAGAATATGAACCGGTCACCAAATAGTTGGCATATGATTGTCCTACTCCATATATATGAACCCTTCTCTCGGATCCACGCCTCTGAAGCTAGGCCAGTCTCCACGGGCCAGTCTCCACACCTCCAAAGCATCCTCTACAATCTGTTTGGTTCATTCTTATACTTCTCGGCCAAGGCAATTCATATAAGTATCCTACAATTACCAAAACAACATCATTATCAATGTACAAAAAATCAAGACAGACGATCAATAAAACTGATAAAGATAACTTACATAAGCGTCATGAGACGTCTTCGAGCAAAACTGTAAATTCTCACGCTCTCCTTCAAAATACATTTTCTTCGATTCAGCAGTGAGATGGGTCTTCACACACACATACACACACAACACACATACACACACACACACACACATATATATATATATATATATATATATATATATATATATATATATATATATATATATATATATATATATATATATATATATATATATATATATATATATATATATATATATATATATATATATATATATATATATATATATAACCAAATGGGCCTACTACCTAGTTTTGTTGCCTACATAAACAACAAAGTATAATTGTAGTTAGTGTTAAAATAAAATAGATTACTAAAGGACGAAGCATGATTACTTACCAATCTCCAACTATGCTCGGAGTATCCGGTGTTGCCACCGGTATGTTTAGATATAACCCATGACGCATGGAGGATGCGTGGGTATTACATGGGTAAATTTGTGAAGGTAATGCATGGGTGTATAACATTTTCCAAAAACGTAAATACTCTATTTATTATTATTGTTGTTATTATTATTATTATTATTTATTGTTATTAATATTGTTATTTTCATGAAGATTATTATTCCAGTTATGTTTATTAATATTATTATTTTAATAGTTAAATATTTTTATTCTTTTATTTTGTTTTTATAGCCAATAAGCAATGAATATTGTATTTAAAAATTGAAAGTGTGTATAATATTATGCAGATTAATTAGAAGAAGAAATATTATACATACTCTTAAATATTTACCAAAAAATTAAGTATTATATTTATTATCATTATTATTTGTATTATTGATTATTTTTATTATTATTTTGAAAATTATTATTTCAATTATGCTAATTATTATTATTATTTCAATACTTAAGTGTTTTTATTCTTTTATTTTGCTTTTATAGACAATAATAAGTTAATATTTTAATTTAAAAATTGTGTGTGTATACTATTATCTATACTAATTATAAAAAAAATATTATACACACACTCGTTTTTAAACACATAATTATTATTATTGTTATTATTATTATTATTATTATTATTATTATTATTATTATTTATTGTTATTAATATTGTTATTTTCATGAAGATTATTATTCCAGTTTTGTTTATTAATATTATTATTTTAATAGTTAAATATTTTTATTCTTTTATTTTGTTTTTATAGCCAATAAGCAATGAATATTGTATTTAAAAACTGAAAGTGTGTATAATATTATGCAGATTAATTAGAAGAAGCAATATTATATATACACTTAAATATTTACCAAAAAATTAAGTATTATATTTATTATCATTATTATTTGTATTATTGCTTATTTTTATTATTATTTTGAATATTATTATTTCAATTATGTTAATTATTATTATTATTTCAATACTTAAGTGTTTTTATTCTTTTATTTTGCTTTTACAGACAATAATAAGTTAATATTTTAATTTAAAAATTGTGTGTGTATAATATTATCTATGCTAATTATAAAAAAAATATTATACACACACTCGTTTTTAAACACACACACACACACAAATTTATAAAAGAAAGAACAAAAAACACATATCATATGTAATAATAATAATAATAATAATAATAATAATAATAATAATAATAATAATAATAATAATAATAATAAACAATACAAATATCATTATATTGTGCATGGTTAGATACCCATACAATATCGACGCAAAGTGAGGGTACGTGGGTATTGTGTAGGTAAAAGTTTTAAAAATATAATAAGAAATAAATGGAATGATATGTTGGATGAAGCTTCCAGCCGACATGCTAGTTGTGTTTCCCCCCACATAGGAGACTCAAAGTGAGGGTACGTGGGTATTGTGTAGGTAAATGTTTTTAAAAATATAATAAGAAATAAAGGGAATGATATGTTGGATGAAGCTTCCGGCTGACGTGGTAGTTGTGTTTCCCCCCACATAGGAGACTCGGGTTCAAACCCCAGCTCTTTTTTTTTTTGGTGTTTTGGATTTGTTACACAATGGAGGATGTGTGGGTATTGAATGGGTAAAATTGTGTGTGTATAGTATTTTCCAAAAAATTAAATACTCTATTCATTATTGTTGTTGTTGATGTTGTTGTTGTTGTTATTGTAATTATTATTATGAATATTATTACTTCAATGATGTTTATTAATATTATTATTTTAATAGTTAAATATTTTTATTCTTTTATTTTATTTTTATAGCCAATAATCAATTAATAATTTATTTAAAATTTGAATGTGTGTATAATATTATGCATACTACTTTAAAAAGAAATATTATGCACACTCCTAAGTGTTTATCAAAAACTTAAATACTATATTTATTATCATTATTATTTGTATTATTGATTATTTTATTATTATTTTAAAGATTATTATTTCAATTATGTTAATTATTATTATTATTATTTCAATACTTAAGTACGTTTATTCTTTTATTTTGCTTTTATAGAAAATAATCAGTTGATATTTCATTTAAATATTGTGTGTGTATAATATTATCTATACTAATTAAAAAAATATATTATACACACACTCATTTTAACCACACTAATTAATAAAAAAGAACAAAAAAATTTATCATAGGTAATAATAATAATGATGATAAATAAAACAATTATAATTATTATTATATATTGCGTGAGTAACGCGTCTGAATATACCGAAACAATTCTGACGCAATTCGGTTGCGTCTCTAATCCGTCATAAATGTATAGGAAAGTTAGGGTTTCAGTATGTGTCTTTTTTGTGCCGGAATTCTATCAGTATTTACCTACGAAAATTTTGCGTAGGTAATATTCGTGGGTATTTACTTTTTTTTCTAATAGTTGTTGAATCGGTTAAAAGTGTACTGAAATAAATGGTATTAGGCGAGTGTGCTTGATAGGAGTGGAAAATATCTTCGTGGACTTAAATAATTGTGAAATTAATTGTTTTTTTCTTTCTTTGTTTATACGATTCATATGGTACTCTAGAATACTTTTCTCTGTAAGATCATTTTCCTCCTATTTTCCTGGACCGAAAAGATTGTGAAATTAATCTTTTTCTTTCTTTCTTTGTTTGTACGATTCATATCGTACTTTAAAATTCTTTTCTTTGTAAGATCATTTTCCACTTGGTCATATCGTGACTCATGAATATGGACCATTGTATCTAGAATCCTAGACATATGTTTTTTTTCCAACTGGGATTACCTTGTCTCATGCTTCATCTTTCTTTAACAAATAAAAAAACATCTATTTTACTTTTATCCCACTACCACTTTCCAGATATATTGTAAATAAAAAAAACCATCATTTTCTTTTCAACAGTATCATATTTTTCTACTTTAATAAAACTTTTGATATATAATACCCTAAAAAAATCTAAACAATCATATGATTCATATATAAAAATCTCATATTTAAATGTACCATATATTAAAAGGATTGAGATAACTTTTGCCTTCTTTTTATATGCATGAGACGTGGTGCAGTTGCTTTTGTGACCTTTAAAATGCATGGTAAGATGAGATGCTTGCAAAATTTGGCATTTGACTTTAATATATTCCACTCATATATACTTCTCTATGACCAAAAGGTGTGCATATTTTTTATTTTTTATTTTTATTCTTTTATATCTTTTAGTGCCATTTAAGCATTATATTAGCTTTTCCTGATTTTCCTTCATTTCTTTAAACCTAGAAAATAGTTATCCTTCATCTTTCTTTCACTTTTTAAAAATAATAAATAACAAATATAAATAAATGAATTTATAACAAAAATAACTTAATTAATAAAACTAAAATAAGATAAATTGCACAAAATACACAAGTATTTACACAAACTCGATTTTGACATCATGTTATTTCTACTAGATGAATCAACACTTTTTCCCCCTTCACTCATATTCTCTCAATAATGTCAGGGATTTTGGTGGCAAATCAGGATTTTGGATTAACCATGTATAAGAAAGATACAGATCATCAAAATGAATACGAATCAGGAGATCTAAACGCATGATTTCCACTTAAAATTGCTAACAATTGTTTGGATTTTGGATTAACCATGTAGAAGAAGCAAAGATGTTCGATGAAGTAGTAGGGTTGCAGCAGTAGAAATCTGATTAGAGAGTCATCTTCCACGCGGTTCTGTTCCCCAACCCTTACGCTTCCAAGCACGTGATTAAAGCTAACAATCCAAGGCTAGATTCTCTCCTCTATAGATTTGGTGCGATTCTCTTCCAAGGCTTCCATGTTTCCACCGCTACAGACTTCAACGATGTTGTTGACTCCTCCGGCTACGACGAATCTTCTTCTGTGAAGTGAAATGTTATTCTGTGAAATTGAACAAGGACAAAATTGTTATTTTCCTACGACGCCGGTGGCTTAGGAACCTTGGACAAAATTGTTCAAGCGGAGGAGCCATGTGATTTACGAGAAGATGAAATGGAAGCATTCAAAACTTGTTCACCTATCGTAGACCTATTAAGTGGATCTAACAATCAAACCTAAGCGATGGCAGCATTGAGGGTGGCGAACAAAGCTTCGATCTTGAGCGACGGCTGTTCAAGACTTAATAGATTGATTGAGAAGATGCAAATGTGATTTGGGTGAGGAAGGGAACGAGGGGGGGGGGGGGGGAGAGATAGGAGAGGACCGGTGGTAGAAGGAGATAGTTTTCTTTTTTCTTTTTAATTTAAAAGTATTAAAATAGGTATTAAAAATGAAAAAAGAATTAAAAAGAGTAATTCAGTCTTTTCAAGTGTGGCAGTGACCTAAAACGCGAAAAATACTTGATTTTGGACCTTCCATACAAATTGGAAAATTTTTGGACCCAATCCACAGTTTTTGACAACCCACGATGACCAATTTTTACAGTTTTTTCTATTAAACGAGTGGGTCACCGTGCTCCGCACGGGTTCCTTTTCTTCTCTTATAAATTTGAGCGAGTGTTTAAGGTGAAAACGTTTGGGGCCAATCGGTTTAAGTCCTTCGGTTGTCATTTTCCTCTCGATCGAATTCTTTTGGGGTTTTCGTTCTTGGGTTTTTTTTTCTTCCACGTTTCGTTCTTGGGGTTCTCAAGCAATCCCAGAAGTGACATCTCAACCACCATAAGGAGATTATATATAAAAAGTAGACCTCAAATAACATTATTTCATAGAAATATGTTGCTATTATGGATAAAAAATAAAGTACATTGTCTATTTTAATAGAAAGAATAAAGTACATTGCTATTCCTTACACTTAACTTACTTTTTGAGATATGGTGAATGAAGTCTTCCGAAGTCATTATGAACAAAACCGTAGTTGTTCATTGTATTTGGTCGCATTGTTGATAATTTTGTTTCGACAATCCATTTTTCAAGAGTTTCAACCTAATGAATCACAAATAAGAAAAATCCATTTCTATTTTTTTTTTCCTTAATAGCATTGTACTTTGGTTTTTTTTAAATGGCATTGAACTTTGGTAAATCCGTCAAACACTAGATTTACCAATGTACTTTGGTATTTCAAAACAGAAACCTAAAGTACATTGCTATTATGGAAACAATTTGGAAAAACAAATTTTTTTGACATATCTATTTTTTTATCCTTAATGACATTGCACTCTAAGTTTTTGTTCTAAAATACCATTATACTTTGGTAAATCTTTTAAAAACAAATTAGCCAATGTACGTTGGTATTTTTTTACAAATACCCAAATTGCATTACTATCCATTTTAGGCACCACCATGATGTTATTAATAAGAAAATTAAAGATTATTGATTAGAATAAATAGATTACTCATTTGCAACCAATGCCGGAGTGGAATGCAATTGGATGCCAATCCCAGAATGGAATGGAATTGGATTCCAATTCCGGCATGCAATGGAATTGGAAAAAAGAAATTACCATCTAAAACAGCATTGCCAACATCGGTTGCTTCAGCACGAGTTGCTCTTAAATTGTCAGTCATGCTGTCAACCAGACGTGTAACCACAGCTGGGTTACCAACGATGTTTCACTTATAAAGAGCTGCTTTCTGGAATAAAAACACCAGCAAAAATAAAAATAAAAAGATTAATTTTTTCCTTACATCTCATTAAAAGACAGTATGAAAGTACATTGCTATTTTAGCAGATAAAAAAAAGTTGGTTACCTTAAAAGTAATCATATTGAACAAAGAGATTTTCCCGCCAGAAGCAGACATGACATATGAGTCATTCTTGTACAAAGCAAAACACGGGACTGCATCTTCAGGGTTGGTCTCGCTGACATCGTTTGTCATTAATATACCGCTTGTCGGTTGCCATAGTTGAGGTATGACATTCGCGGTAGCCTAAAGGAAGGTAAAAATGTAAATGTACAGATAGTGGGGTTTGGAAATTGGAATGGAATGTACCTTTCCGGTTGAATTATTATCGGTTCTTTGCCATTTCCATAGTTTGTGGACCGCATTGGCTGCTAGAGCTAATATTGCAAGTCCTGAATTTGTGTATATCAATCTTGAAACCTGTAAAATGATAATAAAAGTTGGATATGTTTTTCATATAGACAATAAAAATGATAAAAATAAAAAATACCTGCATGGTAGAAGATGTAGTATCGGGAAGTCTTAAAGATCGACATTGTGACGGTTCGGTAATTTCTATTAATTTCCAGTTTTTAGAACCTTCATCACCGATTCTTGGTTTTACATCTATTGGACTCCGGTTTTCACCGTTCTAGTGAGAAAATATTGAAATTAATGAGAATAAATTTTGGAAATATATATATGTAATCAAGAAATGAAGAAATACTTACCATCGTCATCATGGAGGGCATTAGTGGAACTCTATCCATACTACTTGGGCCCACACCGACATATGTATTATTAACACCACCAAACATGCTCATCATTGGCGGCTGTAGTAAAAGAAATTCAAAACGTGGTGATGTGGATTATTAAAAAGAATAAAAGATATAAGAAATTAAGAACTAATTTACCTTTACAACAGATGTAACCCTTGAAGGATCAATAGGTCGATTTTCCATGGTTCTTAGTAATCTAATTCCATCTGGATTTGCTAAGATTTTGATTCCATTGTCGTTTGTTGTAACCGCCATTAGTATTCCTTCTTTGTTAAATCTTATACATGGAGAAGCCTGTAATTTGCAAATACATCAAGATTTAATAATAAGTTAGAAAAAGTTTATCTAATCCCGTGTAATAAACGCAACCTAAACGAAAGTATATGATAAAGTACCGGTAAACCACCATCAGCATCTGTTGTTGTCAATAAATTAACATTATCCATGTCCCAAAATTTAACCATAAATTCATCACCAGCAGCAAGAAAACGGCTCTTGGTAGTATCAAACCGTACAACTTCAACGGAGCGTTTTCCAAGCACGTTATAAGTTCTTTTAACAGCTCCTTCACTTTCATTTCATTCAACAATGTAAGAATCACCTTCTTTATTTGTCCCACACGAGAATAACCTATCAGTTTCACAAATATAGTCACAAGGGTATTTTCGGTATTTTTTAATGTAGAAATATCGGATTAAGTTTTGAACCTTGTTCCATCAGCACTGTGTGTCATAGTGGTGGATGAATGACCAGGTGCATCATAATCCACTCTTGATCCCATGTTGTCATACAACCATGCCTTTATTTTTCCATCAGTTGCTGTTGAAAAAATAAACTGGTACAAAAAATAATATTATTATTATGGAATGGTGATTAAATTAATGAATTTCAATAATATCATATACCTGGATATTTTCCTTGAAATGTGAACATACAGAATAAACAGGTGCTTTATGACCCTCGAATGTGTACTGTTTTGCCCCTGTTACTGCATCCCATACCTGTAAAAAAGCTTCATCTTTATACGAAAATATTTCAAAATCGTTTTATTTTAAAGAAATTACTTCTCTTCTTTATGTTAAGTACTAAATGTCAACAAAGCAATAACTGCCTTCAAGTGCAACAATGAGAATGAATGGTGTAACCTGTAAGAACGATGCTTCTATTGCAAGAGAATCCCTCATACCAAATCGGAAATAATCACCTTTCCCTACTACTTCCATATTTGGGACAGCAGGAGCTAGCTCTGTCTATCAGCAATGGCAGCAACATCGGATCAGTATAATTCGTATAACATTAGGAAAACTTTGAGAAGTAAAACATATCATTGACAACTCACCGTTTTCTGCCATTGGAACCTTCGAGAAGTACCATCTAACATCACCGCCATCCGACGGACAAATTAAGATTCTTATACATGCAATTACTTTCTCTGTTGGTCGATCAGAAATTATGAAGAGAAGAAACCCTCATACCAAATCGGAAATAATCACCTTTCCCTACTACTTCCATATTTGGGACAGCAGGAGATAGCTCTGTCTATCAGCAATGGCGGCAACATCGGATCAGTATAATTCGTATAACATTAGGAAAACTTTGAGAAGTAAAACATATCATTGACAACTCACCGTTTTCTGCCATTGGAACCTTCGAGAAGTACCATCTAACATCACCACCATCCAACCGACAAATCAAGATTCTTATACATGCAATTACTTTCTCTGTTGGTCGATCAGAAATTTTGAAGAGAAGAAACCCTAGCAGAACCCGATAATAAGTAATAAGGGACGGAAAATCCAGACAGTATGGAGTACTCGGTAGGTTGGGGGTTGACGGTGGGTGGAGGGAACGCAAGGAGCGGAGGAGCAAACGGTGGTGGCGGATTACAGCAGGAGCGAGATTGACAATCGACAGAAGATGCTGAGCAAAGCTGGCTTGAAGCGTGAGGCTGATCTTTTTCTGCTCAATCGAAGGAACTGAGAAGAAAGCGGTGGAGAAGACGATGAATTGTAAAAGACGCAAAAGCGAGGAAGCCTAGAGTAATCGAGAAAGAGGGAAGATCCGCGTGGAAATAAACCCGACCCGAACACGGACGCAACCCGCGTGACACAAACCAGGGAAAAAACATACACTACAAGTTGAAAAATCACGACAATTAATTAATAGGATAATAATACACATAAATAAACCAAGGTGCGTATTGGTGAAGACTTTAAAGACCAACTCAAACAATTATCTTTGGCGTTACTTTTTCTTTAACAACATTATTACTCCTTTCAATACCGCCGCATGTCCTTATTTGCTATTCTTAGACCAAGAGGAGTCGTGACCTCTCACCTCGAGGGGTTGGAGTGCCACGTAGGCGCCACCTCACCTTCCCCCACCCCTTAAATTCTAAGAAATATTAACCCCTCACCAACCACTCACTTTTTTTTAATTAAATAATTTAAATAATTTAAATTAAACCATACTATTTTTTTAAATAACATTTCATCAATTAAATGAAATTAAAATTACAAACGTAAATAAAAACGACCAACGACAAATAAAACTAACGAAAATTAAAAACAACACACGATAAAACATGAAAAAAATAAAAACGTCAATCCTCCAGACCGTAGGAGTCGTTGTCGGCTTCTTCATCTTCGTCGTCGTCCATATACTCCTCCGATTCTTCATCTGTCGACAAGAACAATTCTTCGTCTTCTTCAATATTGGTGGCTTCAATTGCGTTTGGGTGGACATGCTCTGACAAGTCCGCTCGAACGTTGTTGTGCAACTCGCGGCTACGTACCTCCGCTGTATTTGCTCGATATTGAGCCGTCTCAAAACCGAAAGGTTCACGATGTGGCAACACTTCATTTTCATCAAATCGGCAAATAGCCTACCCTTCATGTTCTAAAATCATATTGTGTAGAATAATGCACGTGTACATTAAAGCCTTAATTTTTCTGTCGTCCCAAGTACGTGTCGGATTGTAAATAATGTTGAAACGTTTTTGAAGAACGCCGAACGCTCTTTCTATATCCTTCCGAGCTCCTTCTTGGACCGCCTTAAACCTCAAACGTTTTTCGTCGTTCGGATGGGACCACGCCTTCACAAAAACATAGTACTCCGGATAAATCTCATCGGTCAAATAATAACCACGTTTGTAAGTAACGTCGTTCACGACAAACGGGACGTCATGAGATATACCCTAAAATATATCGTTGAATACGGGCGATTGATCGAGCACGTTGATACCGTTATTAGACCCGGCAACTCCTAAAAAAGCATGCCAAAACCAAAGATCCATCGATGCGACCGCTTTTAAAATTATTGTCGGCTCTTTGTGGTCACCCCGCATAAACTGACCAAGCCATGCATTTGGGCACATCGTCCACGACCAGTACATGCAATCAATGCTGCCGATCATCCCGGGTAAACCATGCCTTCCTTGGTGAGCCGTATATAGTTGATGCATGTCGTTCGTCGTTGGCTTACGTAAATATCAGGCACCATAAACCGCGATGATGGCCTTTGAAAACTTGTAAAGTGACTCACGTGCCGTTCTCTCAGACATTCGTAGGTACTCATCCCACGAGTCGGCTCCTGAACCCGTGGCTAGTTGTCGGATAACCGCTGTGCATTTTTGTATCGGCGTAAACCCTTTTACGCCTCTTGCATCCCACTGTTGTTGAAAATACGAGAATCGTGCTTTCAAATCACCAACAATGTGTAAAAACAATTGTTTATCCATTCGGTACCTACGCCGGAACTTGCAAGCGTATACGGCGTCATCGGCAAAATAATCTATTAAACGATTATGGTCGTCGTCACGTTCTCTACGTAAATCAAGACCCCGTCTTCTAGGCACATGTGAACTTCCCACTTGGTTTTCGTAGTACGCTAGCGTGCATTACATTATATTACCGATGAATTGCATTTCATTGAGTTGGGCGTTATCCTCGTTTGACGACGTCGATGACGAGTTTGAAGACATTTCAAACATTTCTATGTTTTAAAAAAATATATATATGAAGAGGAGAGGATTTTGTGTGTTAAAAATGGTTGTATGTGTGTGTGTGTGTGTGTGTGTGTGTGTGTGTGTATATATATATATATATATATATATATATATATATATATATATATATATATATATATATATATATATATATATATATATATATATATATATAAATGAAAAGTTTGAATTTTATTTTAATTCAAACAGTCATATAGCCGTTGGAGGGTGTTTTTTTAAATTCTTCCAAAATGCAGGGGCCAAAACTGTAAAATCTTGCCTTCAATACCGTGCGGGCTTCAAACCCCTTGCGAGATCCTTCACCGCAGGTCACAACCAGGTGGGGCGGTGTTCCCGTGCGATGATGCCCTCCACCGTGGACACCGCTGCTCGACCCCGTTTGGGCTTCCTTTGGTCTTATTAATTTTGATGTTTATCTTGGGAAGGATTAAACAACATATTTTTAGGATATTGATGTTTACGAAAGCCACATGTCCTTATAGTGATTTTGAGGATTAAACAATATAAGTTATAGGGACTATACTATAAAATAATGTAACGATATTTTTGTTAGAAATAAAAAGAGTATGTAATTTGAATCATAAATAAGGAGCTAAGGAGTAATCAAGAAAATGAGAAAAAAGGTATACCATCATCAAAAATCAATTTTTATATACTTATCATGGATAATAGCTTATTTTGTAAAAATAAGTTTGTAATGTATTGATAAAGGTAATAAAACGAACAATCAATGAAACACTTTATATTTGCCATACTAATTTTTTGCAATGATAGATAAATATATTAGATTTCACAAATAGTTCGCGAGATTCTTTGTTTTCGTGAAAATACAAATTTCTTTACTATGCAAGAAGTTGCAACTTCTATAAGAACTTACAAAAAGCCTCCATTATATTACTTGTTTTTTCGGTTTTTATTGTTATATCAAGAGATCATTTACAATGAGTCTCGTTGGCCCTTCTGGCTTCTGATTCAAATGCTCGTGTTCCGTCCCTGGCCATGAGGCAGTTGCTCTACATGTTACCACCATTGTTGTGTTTTATTTCTTTTTGCATTTTTCAATTTATGGCTTGTTTTAGGGCTATAATTACACAAAAAAGGCCACGAGGCAGTTGCTCTATATGATAAAATGTTCAAAAGTGGAGTAAAACCCTTTGGAATTGAGAATGTCATCGTGTCTACCCATTGCTAGAATGATTTAGGACTTTCTATTGCTAATACTTTAGAGGCAAGCTTACATAATCTTTGTTTTTATTTTGAATTTTATTTCATATGGTAACACATTTGGTTTCCAGGGGGGCTTACAATGGCGCGAGACCCGTCGATGCAGGTATAAGGCGGTCGAGCGCATTGTCATGGTTCAAATTATAAATACTATATAACATTTTGAGAAAACTAAATCAAATCAGATTTGTAAAAAGTTTGCCACTTTTATGACTTAACAAAATGGCATTTTTTATTCTTTTTCACAAATAACCTGCAATTATACTATTTGTTTACGACTTTTTATATGGTCCCATCAGAAAATAAATCTTAAAAACTAAAAGGAATTTATAAATTGGGAAAATTTTCTACCTGTATAATGAAATTGGTTTTCAATTCATATATTGTGGAATTTTTATATTATCAAAAATCCTAGAATTTTGAAGTTTTTTATTGTGAGAATCTTCAAATATATTCATGAAATTGAGTCTTACATTGACATTATAAGAAGTAATTCTTATGGATTGCTTCTACAAATACGAAAACACGGTTAGTTAAGTTTCAGATTGATTTTTTTCAAACATTTTTATCATTAATATTTTCATTATGCATGTATAAACAGAGTATGTGGTGAAAAAGTCATAGTGATGGAGGAAATGCAGGTTGCCCGGAATTATATTGTTTTGAAAAACCTTGAATTAACTATATATATGTATTATCAGTAGTGTTTTGGCCAAAGTGTTGCATTGGAATTTTTTGTTTCACGGGTATTAAACAATCACCATTTTTCTTTGTAGGAACTAGTTGTTGGTGCAAGTAGTGGATTGTACGTGGTGCGGGTGGCAATAATGGTGGAAGTTGGGGGCAGAAGAATAGTGAGTCTTCTAGTTCAGGTGACGCCAACATGGATGCAGATAGCATTAGGTGGAGTGGCAATCTTAAATGTAACGATATTTTAATAATTTAAAATGTTTATTATTTTGTAATTGATATAATAGACATTATGATTTGGTAATGGATTGGATTTGTATTAAAGATTTATTATTTTATAATATAAGACACCAAACTTAATGTGTGATTTAATTTTAATATTATATATATATATATATATATATATATATATATATATATATATATATATATATATATATATATATATATATATATATATATATATATATATATATATATATATTGTTAGGTTTAAATGACACTATGAGAGTTCGTGAGACGGATAGATGCAATCCTAACCATTCATTTTTGGTGTAAAAAACAAAAAATTAAAAATTAAAAATGCAGAATAAATGAAAAAATATATTTATTTATTATTTTCTTCATTTTTTATTAAAAAAATTTAATTTTTTTCATATTCTAGTAAAATATTACACTATTTTGTGTAATATTCTATTAGAATATGCAACATCCAGCAACATTCCACTCGAATATTTTTTTGATTTTTTCAAGTTTTTTTTCGATTTTTTTATTTTAAAAAAAAATAGATAGATTAAATAGCAAAAACTAGTAGAATTTTTTTTTAAAATTCTCATTATTTTAGTCTCTTTTTTTATCTCCAAAATAAGTGGCTAGGATTGTGTCTCCTCATCTCACAAAATTTGCCACGGTCTAATTTGAACTTTATATATATATATATATATATATATATATATATATATATATATATATATATATATATATATATATATATATATATATATATATATATATATATATATATATATATATACACATATACATATATATATATATATATATATATATATATATATATATATATATATATATATATATATATATATATATATATATATATATATATATATATATATATATATATATATATATATATATATATATATATATATATATATATATATATATATAGGACTTCAATTTGGTTGAGGACTGCGAGGACAATTCTCGTCCACGTTATTTCCTTAAGGGAAATAACGTCAAACGTAATTATTGGATTTGACGTAATCTCATGTGGCGTTCGTCCATGGAACGTAATACGGACTCGAGGATATAATCACATGTTACTCACGTCCGTACAACATAATTTAGCCGGGTTTTTTTATTTTTATTTCGCTTTTTATTTTTTTAAATATTATTTTTCGTTTTTTTTTCAGTTTTTTTTCTTTTTTTCTAGTTTTTTTTTTCCTTTTTTCCTTTTTTTTTCCATTTTTTTTACGATTGTCGTTTAAAAACCGTTTTGCATCATATCTCGTTTTGCATCATAACTCGTTTTGGATCTTGGATCATAACTAATTTTGAATCTTGGATCATAAGTTTTGGATCATAAAACATATTTTGGTTTTAATATTTTTGAATCATGTATATTTTTTTTGCTTTTTTGATAAGTTTTGATTCATAAAATAATAAGTTTATAACAGTTTGAATCATTAAACATATTTTGGTTCTTAATATTTTTGGATCATGTATGTTTTTTTTGCTATTTTGATGGATTTTTTACTTAAAAATATAAAAATAAACACTTAAAAACATTTTTCTCAAAAATTTCTTTTTGCAAACTAACTAATATAATGTCTACAATGTCCCCTTAAATTTTCATAATTTTTGGAGAATTTTTTTTATTTTTTTGATTTTTTATAAAAATAAAAAATAAAAATAAAATTTCAAATTTTCATGATGGTGCTTGTTTTGTAGAGAATTAAATTTTAAGAACTTTAGTTTTTTCAGATTTTTTTTTTACAAAGAAAAAAAAAAGTTATGGCCCAAAAACTAAGTTGGTGGAATAAAAAAAACCCGACAAACGAGATTGTGACAAGTGTCGCAATGAGTGGGGTACTCGATCAGATTACTATATTACCCTTCTTAATTTGTATTACTCACCCATTAGTTTTAATTTTTAGACAACTAGCCCCCCAAGCTTTTAAGATGTGTCAATTTTTTCACAATGAATCGTAGCCACCCATTTTTCAAGATTGGAGGTCCAGATTTGTCCTCACAGTCCTCACCGAAATTGGAGTCCTCACCCGATCCTGATTATATATATATATATATATATATATATATATATATATATATATATATATATATATATATATATATATATATATATATATATATATATATATATATATATATATATATATATATATATATATATATATATATATATATATATATATATATATATATATATATATATATATATATATATATATATATATGTATATATATATATATATATATATATATATATATATATATATATGTATATATACATATATATATATATATATATATATATATATGTATATATACATATATATATATATATATATATATATATATGTATATATATATATATATATATATATATGTATATATATATATATATATATATATATATATATATATATATATATATATATATATATATATACACATATATATATATATATATATATATATATATATATATATATATATATATATATATATATATATATATATATATATATATATATAATCTCGATCTGGTGAGGACTCTAATTTCAATGAGGATCGCGAGGACAAATCTCGATCTCTAATCTTGAAAAATAAGTGATTAAGATTTAATGTGAAAATTTTGATATATCTTAACTAGTGGGTGATTAACACAAATAAAGAAGGGTAATATGACAATCTAAACGCGACCAACCCCCTTTGCGACAATTGTCACAATCTCATGAACTGAGTTTTTTTTATATCCCCATTTTGTTTTTGGGCCATAAATTTTTTTTTTGTGAAAAAATCTAAAAAAATCAAAGTTTTTTAAATTTAATTCTTTACAAAACAAGCACCATCAAAAAATTTTAAAAAATAAATATTATACACACACTCATTTTTAACCACACACTAATTAATAAAAAAGAACAAAAAAACATTTATCATATGTAATAATAATAATGATGATAAATAAAACAATTATTATTAGTATTATATATTGCGTGGGTAACGTGTCGGAATATATAGACACAATTCCGATGCAATTTGGTTGCGTCTCTAATTCGTCATAAATGTATAGGTAAAATTAGGGTTTCAGTATGTGTCTTTTTTGTATCGAAATTTCGTGGGTATTTACCTACGAAAATTTTGTGTAGGTAATATTCGTGGGGTATTTACCTTCTTTTGTAGTAGTTGTTGAATTGGTTAAAAGTGTACAGAAATAAATGGTATTAGGCGAGTGCATGATAGGAGTGGAAAATATCTTCGTGGACTGAAAAAATTGTGAAATTAATCTTTTTTTCTTTCTTTGTTTATACGATTCATATCGTACTTTAGAATTCTTTTCTGTCTTTGTAAGATCATTTTCCTCCTATTTTCGTGGACCGAAAGGATTGTGAAATTAATCTTTTTCTTTCTTTCTTTCTTTATTTGTACGATTCATATCGTACTTTAGAATTATTTTATTTGTAATATCATTTTCCTCCTCGTCATATCGTGACTCATGAATATGGACCATTGTATCTAGAATCCTAGACATATGTTTTTTCTAAGTGGGGTTACCTTGTCTCATGCTTCATCTTTCTTTAACAAATAAAAAAACATCTATTTTACTTTTATCCCATTACTATTTTCCAGAAATATTATAAATAAAAAAGGGTTGTGTTATAAATAATCCTCCTATTTTGTATCTCTCTCTAAAATCATCAAATCAAAAAGGATTTTAATTAAATTAGTTTTAATTCATACACCTCCTGATTTGACTAACAAATTTGTTTTATCCCAAATTTGTCTTTTATTGTCTTTTCTTTTATTATTATTATTATTAGCTTTTAATAAATTATAACTGTTCGTATTTATTGATAATCTAATGTTTTCTTTTTTGTCGTTCGAATTTATTCAATCATTTATAAACGAAGTGGTTGTACATATAATTTATTATTTATAAAATTTTCGGGTTTATACCGTTTGTAGGTAATCAAAATTCACGTTATTATTAGTCGGAAATCGTCATTCTTGATCCGTCGACCCAACTGTACATCATATCCGTTTGTCTAGGCTTCTGCGTGCTCAGAACATTCTACTGAATAGGAAACATTGTAAAGTGATCGATTAAATATTTATGTTCTTTATCCATATAACGCACCGTGCAATTGTAATATGGACCAAACTTTGCATTGTTATTATTATTTATATTGTTATTTTTTATACATTCGTTCAACCATTTTGATATAAGTTGACATAATTTTATAAAATTATAAACGTCGTTCGTTGTGTCGTAATTATTTTAAAAAAATTATTGTTTTATTGTTACTCAAACGTAAAAATTATAAAAGCTAAATTTAGTAATTCGACATTTAGTCAAATTTAACATAACAGTTTTGATATAATTTGACATAATTTTATAAAATTATAAACGTCGTTCGTTGTGTCGTAATTACTTAAAAAAACTATTGTTTATTGTTATTAAAACGTAAAAATTATAAAAGTTAAATTCATTGCTATTGTTTTTCTAATAATAATAATAATAACAAATAAAAATACTATTAATAAAAGAAAAGAAAATGAAATTGAAATTGACAACAAACAAACAAAATAGACAAAAAACAAAAAAGCAACAAAATAACAAAAAAAATCAAATCAAGAGATATAACTATACTATATGGGGTATGTATAGATTCACTCATAAAAAAACTATTGTTTTTTTTTCAACAGTATCATATTTTTCTACTTTAAAAAAATATTTGATATATAATACCCTAAAAAAATCTAAACAGTCATATGATTCATATATAAAAATTTCATGTTTAAATGTACCATATACTAAAAGGATTTAGATAACTTTTGCCTACTTTCTATATAAAAATCTCATATTTAAATGTACCATAAACTAAAAAACTCTAAACATTCATATGATTCAAAACTTAAATGATCCAAAAAGATTATAAATCAAAACTTATTATGTCCTAAATATTATCATTCTTAAATATAATGATCCAAAATGTATGATCCAATATTCAAAACTTGTTATTATCCAAGATCAAAATAATAATAATAAAATAATAAAAAAACTGAAAAAAATAAAAAAAACTGAAAAAACAAAAAAAATAATAAATAATAATCGAGTTTATTAAAAGCTAAAGATTATTATAAAAAATAAATTAATAAAAACAAATAAAAAAACTCGGCTAAACTATGTTGTACAGACGTGCGTAACATGTGATTATATCATCGAGTCCGTATACGTTCCGTGGATGAGTGTCGCATGCGATTACGTCAAATACAATAATTACGTTTGACGTTATTGTTCTTGACGAAATGATTGGTGGGAATTATTGTCGCAATACTCATCAAAATTAGATTCCTCACGGGATCAAGACCATATATATATATATATATATATATATATATATATATATATATATATATATATATATATATATATACATACATACATTTTTTTTTGGAACGGCAATTGATCAACCGGAAGCCTCTCCACATATTTCAATGGAGAACTCATATATTCATAAGAACTTGAAAACTCATAGACTAGAATGACTCATATCGCATCTCATGACCCACAATCTAACAATCATTCAATCTAGATGTGGATATTCAAAAGATTCACTAAAGCATTAAGTTAGTAACTTACTAAAACATCCTTAGCAAATAGTTCCTACAACTTATGTGCTTGTATTTCTCGGTTGGAAACGGGTCTCACAATTTCTCCTTCTACCGAGAAAGATCACCGGGAACCTTCAATGCTTAACTTCCATTTTTCGTAAGCGTAAAAAAGAGGAGGTATAGAGATGCTCCACCCTTCTTGACTGCAAATCTGCACATTAATCATTGGCCTGATTCTAATCCCCGACTAAATGGTTCTCTCTAGCCCCTTCTTTGTAACACCCCATTTCACACAATTTTTTTTACTAAGACTTTATAATACAAAATACATACGGGGTATTACTCTTCCGTATCATTACCACAATTTAAACAGCACATACTTTGCACAACGAAAGCTACCGTCCCACACTCGACTCTTCTAATTCCTTGTTTGATCACCTGAGTACATAGCCTTTTAAAAACATACGTAATACATACGTCTCGTGAGTAATATGGGTTTTAGACCCAAAACAGTTTCCATATTCCAAGCTTTAAAAATTTTCCATATTATTTAATTCCCTATGAGCGCACCCATAGGTATCCTTACACGAGCGCACCCGTGTATGCCCTCCTTTGATAGCATGTCCCTACGAGCGTTCCCGTAGGCGCTTTATACGAGCGCACCCGTATAACTCCTCCCTTAATAGCATGAAACGAATTCATCCATCAAGGTACCATGAGACAACTACTTCGCGACGGGAGGTACCATCCCAGTAGTGTCTTTTGACCACCCCTACCGCAGCAGGCCGTGATCTTTATCCGGATACTTCTCAACTCATCAACAGGGCTCAATCACTTTATTAATTCTCTGTATTTCTCATTTATCATTTCTGTACACATTGTACTTACTATTTCATAGTATCATTTCCAGTTTCACAAAACCATTTCCAGTTCCATAGAATCACTTTCATTTTCATTAAACCATTTCAATTTCCATAAAACCATTTTGACTCCCAACCATTGTATATAAAATTCATTTCTTTGCATAAAACCCATTTTTGCTATGTACTCAAAAATCCACATACTACTCACCTCAACTAGTTAGAGAAGTCTAACTAGAACTATTCCCTTCCTCGTCCCTTCTATTCATTGATCTTTTACTCGATCAACCGTATTTGAACCACCGCCTATATACGCATTTAGTACACATATTTGGTTAATACAAACTACAAATGACTCTACAATACAAGAGTCCCATATTATACAGTTACAGGTCATAACTAAGCTACAACCCTTATTAAACTAACTTTCTTTAATTTGTAAACTTTCCCGAGATACGCGTATTTTGCTACAGTACCCTCCGAAGGTCGTATTTTCATTTTGATAATTTTCTACAAAGTTTCATACCATAATAGACTTATGTTTAAAATTTGAGGCCAAACGGACAAGTCTAGCATCAAATCTCAAAATCCAATTTCACTTGGCAGGAGACTACTTCATTTTACCCCTGGCGCAGGGTCGCGTCGCGACAAGGGTAGAGGTCGCGTCGCGATCTCTGAGTATATTGCCATTTTTAACAATTTTTCAACTGCAGTTTCACTATTTCCCTACATTAAGTTCTTAATACACGACTTAATCATTTTAGGGTCACTTCTAGGCCCTAAATAACAACTTACTTATAATTTTAAACCATAAAATCATCAATTCCATTCATTTGCTTGAATTTTCCCGTAATACCCATTTTTATACCAAAAACCATTTTAGTGAATTTTTAAGAAGGGAATCGATTTCTCATGTCTTTTATGACACTTTAGGCTTATTAGATCATTAAGAATCAGTTTCAAACTCATAAATTCAGTTAACCCCATAAAATCCCGTTTTTGACAATTTTCACCAAAAATACCATTTTTTTTAAAACAATCACTTAGCAATGTCTCAAAACATCCTAAATGATCTTTGGACCTTAACAAAACACTAGGAATCACTTTCAATCTCATAAACCCATTTCTAGGGTTCATGGGCTAAAAACCCATTTCTATGGATTCAACCACAATTTATGGTTAGAAATCCATTCCTTATAGAGATTTGAACTAAATGAGACATATGAATTCGTTGGGTTACTTTCATCTTTAAAAATCAGAAATTGAATTTGAAGGTTATCTACCAAAACTTGAAGAGATGAACTAAAAGTGATGAATTCTCACCTTAAGAGCTTGGAATCACTAATTCCAACTTATAAATCTTTAGTCCCCGCTTCCATTCCTTACTCACATTCTCGAACTCTCTCTAGCACTCTCTCACGATTTTTCTCTGGAGAATTCCTCCACTTCTGAACATTAAGGAGATATTTTCTCCTTTTTATACCTCCTAACTTTGCTCAATTGACAGTTTAATCCCCTCAAGTTCTACCTCTTACAATTTGACACCATAATCAAACTTTTATTACATAAAGTTCATTTTCTTACATTTTTACCCCGCATCACAAAAATTATTTTACAATTTGGTCTATAATACAACAAAAGACCATTTTACCCTTCTTGTACCAAAATTCTATTATTTCCCAAAATGGCACCAAAATTCATTTTTGTATCATTTTAAGTTTTATTTTCTTTCATTTTTATCACAACGTTACATTTTCTTTACATTAAAGTCATTAGTGTGCCAAATGACTATTTTGCCCTTTTTGATAATTTTAATATTACGCCCTCGTTCAAACCCAACTTTTCATATGTTCATTTTATGACTTTTATCAAAATTTTCAGGTTCTTACACTCTCCCCTCCTTAAGAGGATTCCGTCTCCGGAATCTTTTCGGCTTTTGCATAGTACAATTATCTTTTCTTTACTTAAACTTTTTATCTTTGAGGAAATAACCTTTTACTCCCTCAACTTTTTAATCTTTTATTTAAGATGCGTAACTTTCTGAATAATTTTCAGGATTTGTGTTTTCACAGATTATCCCACTTCCAATCTTTCTTCCTATAATAGGTATATTCATCCGAATATCCTTTTAGTAATTTACATTTATACCCCTAACCAAAATACATTTTTGGTTATTTTACCCTCTTTTCTTTATAATATTCAGAATTCTTATCATAACATATATAATACTTTTATAAATGACCAAAATCCCCTTTTAGTCATTTTATCCATTTTCTTAACTTTTTAGTCACTCACTCGTACTTCATACTCTATGTTTTAATTACATTCCTTTTTATCTCATTTCATTTGTATGCAAATCTCTTAGTGAAACTTATTTTACAAAGTAGTTTCATACTTTCATACTTTTATCAAAAATAACAGTCTACTTTGTAATTCTTCTCACATCTTTACCAAAACACATAAGATTATACTAATCATATTCTTTTACTTGTAAAACTTTTTCCAAATACAATTAAACATAATTGGTATTTATACGAAATTCATAAATACACTAAATCTTTTCTTGTAAAATTTTGTCCCTCAGTGGACATTTTACTTGAGCAAAATTTTTTTATCTCCTTATTCCTTTTCACTCTTCACTTGTAATACTTCATTTATTTTCATTATTCTCGTTTCCTCATTCCTCTACTCACTCATTATTACATTAATAATTTACTGTTATCCCTTCTTTTTAGAAGTTTTACAACTTCTTATCTTTACATAGTTATTCTTTAAATCTTTTAAACTTCAATTTTGTTTTTCTTTTTCTCTACTAACAATCTTCCGGTTCATTACCATTTATAAGGTATGTATTATCTTTTTTTTTCGTTACTCTTTACATCCTCACTTTTCTGTTTGGGACAGAATCTGTTGAAACAGTACACCTCACACGAGAATTTACATATCTCACTCTAGAAAAATCAAAATAACATACCGCTTTTTGTTTTAAAAACTAGACATCCGTAGGTTTCTTTCTATGTATGATACATACTTTTTAGCCTAGTAGATTTGTACAGTTTTACTGTTGAAGTTGACCTATTGTTGCTGTCAAACTTCATTACTCTTACTTTCATCACCTTTACTACGTAATTATAGGATTTATTAAACTTTATACTATCGTTCATACATCCTCATCATATTGTTATCTTCCTCCTTTTATATTTCACATGGGTTATTCTCATGAATACTTATATTGTATCCCGTGGTACTCATGGTATCTTTGTATCTTGTTTTATTAATAATTCAAACGTTACTCCCATTCTTCTTTCATGATTTACGAAATCTCAATTTCACGTGCCTCTTACTCGTTCCCTGTACATTATATGCATTACTTTTACAATTACTTACCCTATATTACTCTCTACTTGTATCTTTTTCACATTTTGACATATTAGTAACCAAGATACTTCTTTCATCTTCCTTTACTATTTGTGAGATCTCGGTCTCACTCACTCATTATACTTACTAATATAACCATATCTTTTTCATGTTTCAGCTTTCTTACAGTGCTCCTATGAGTACACTTCTTATCTTCTGTGGTACCCTATGTACCATTCTTATCTCATTACACTTTTATGATATCATCATATTGTTGTGCACTTGGGTTTCACAAATCATATTTATTAACTTCTTGATCACAAATTTAAATTCTCAAACTTTTGTCCCACTTTAGACTTTTACAAGTAAATTTTGTCTTTCTTTTACCTCTTAATTACTACTTGGTAACCCGGCTATACTATGTTGATTCTTTGACGCTTCTAGTTTATTGCATATAATATTTCATAATTCCAAACTCAATTTCAGTATACTTTATACATACTTCAAATAGTTTCGTGATTACATTCTGTAACGCCAAGACACCCTTTTTATGTAATTATAATAAAAGGGTAAAAAGGTCATTTTACCTTAGAAGGGTAATTTGGTCTTTTGGACAGAAAAGAATTTAGTTTGAAATAATATTTTGAGTTTTGGACTTAAAATGTTATAAAAACTGAAATTTGGTCGTTTTACCACAAAAGGGTATTTTGGTCATTTGACCATGTGAAGGACCAATTGTGTAAAAATATTGCTCCTTGTGGCAAAAGTATAAGAAATGAAAGTTTTATTGTGATAAAACTTGATATTGGTGCCAAAAGTTCAAGAAATGAAACTTAGGGACCAAATTTGTAAAATTGGAAAATATAAAAAGGGAAATACCTCCATTAATGTTGGCTGAAAAATTTAGCAGCATCGGGAGAGGCTTAAAGGTGCAATTCCTGCAGAGATCATGGAGATTGAAGCATGAAATTGGAATCATAGCTTGGAATTGGTGATTCCTAAGTTAAATAAGGTTAGTATTGAATTCTAACCTAAGTTCTTGAGTGTTCTTGATGAAATGAACTTGATGACTGAAATTTCAGTCAAGAATTATGTGTTGTAATAGCTTAATGCTTCCAATAAGTCATACTAATAAGGGCTTAATTCAAGAAAATGGAAGTAGATTGCTATTATTGATGAATTTGAAGTTTTAGGGTTTTTGGAACTAAGAACCCTAATTCTTCCTTGAATGATTGAGTGGGTTTTAATGGTTGAAAACCTTGTCTTAATAGAAGGTTTTAGCCTAGGAACAAACCCCATACGATTAAGAACTGGATTAAGGACTTAATGGGCCAAAACTGCGTGCTACAGTGCACAAATCGCGACTGATCAGGAGACTGCCCAAGCGCCAGGCGCAGTGCGCCCAGGACCAGGGCGGGGTGCGCCCAGGCGCAGTGCGCCCAGCCCCTGGCGTGGTGCGCCCACCAGACAGGGACTTTAAAACGCTAACTTTTGTTTGGCTTGTCCGATTTAGCTCAAACTTGAACCATAGGCTCGTTATGGTCTGAAAAGTTTTGGAAAATTTTTATATTGAGTTTCCGACCCCTCGGGGGCACTATAGATCGATTTGAATGCCTCGGTGAATAGTAAAATTCACATAAAGATAGTAAATGTAAAGTTTATTATCTAGGCATTGTTTATAATGATATAATATTGGACTCTTACGTATTAGAGTCAATTTAGATGATTATTAACCTATTATCATTTGGTATATAAATGGATAAATAGGTATGGGACAAAATGGTTGTGGTGCACGCAAAGGCAAGAAACAACCGGGAATTAAATGCAGCTAGCATCCAGGTGAGTAATCTCACTAATATCATATGTGATATATGATGATTGAATTGTTACAGGTTGAAACGGCTTCGAGGGACGAAAATGACAAGTGTAAAAATATATGTAAAAGACAAGACCAGATAAGCCGTGAGTCATTACGATGACAAGAACGGAGCTGTGAGTCAATACATATATATATACACTATGATATGACAATACCAGATAAGTCGCGAGTCTGATAAAGACAAGAACGGAGCTGTGAGTCAACAATAATGACATGACAATACCAGATAAGCCGTGAGTCTATTATAGACAAGAACGGAGCTGTGAGTCAGTCAATATCAATGATATGACAATACCAGATAAGCCGTGAGTCTATAACAGACAAGAACGGAGCTGTGAGTCAAACCTATATAGACAAGACCGGATAAGCCGTGAGTCATTGCGATGACAAGAACGGAACCGTGAGTCTAGGCAACAGCGGGCTAACCCGTGAGCCAAGGCAACAACGGGCTAACCCGTGAGCCATAATTGATCGTGAAAGAAACTGTTAATAGATGGTGCGGCCACTTGTGGCTATGATATTGGATGCTATATCCAACCGGTGCGGCCTATACGGCTATGATATTATTACAGGTACATGGTGTGGCCTTTTGGCTATGATATCGGGTTATTGAACCCAGCTGGTGCGGCCTGCGGGCTATGATATATATATTGAAAATGACATGTTACGGCTGATATAGCCATGACATATGATGCAGTCCATTGTGACTAAGAAACATGAGACAGAATTGGTTAGACATGAGTATATGTGCAAATAACTGACGTGACTTGATAATTACAGGTTATTGTGATTCAGCCGGTAAGGCTACAGATTAGGATGTGAAATCCTAGAAGATATTTGGTCAGCCAGTAAGGCTAGGAGTTTGGATTTGATATCCAGACAAATACATGATTGTATTTTTATATGTGTTATTTGCAGAAATGATTACTCACTGAGCTTTGTAGCTCATACCGTTTGTTAAATGTCCCTGCAGGTTAGCATGATCCTGATAAGGGAATAGATAGAGTCCGTGACTCGAGAAGTAGGACTCTTAGATGCTGTCAGTAGCAGCCCGGCTTCAAAGGAGACTATGATATTATATACTCTCCTTGATACACTTGTACCCGTTTTTATTAAAATATACCCCTTTGTTATGGTTTTACGTAATGAAACCTTTGTTTAAAATGAAAAATTTTCAGGGGTGTTTTTGTTTTAAAAGCCGGGTGTTACAAGTTGGTATCAGAGCCGAGGTTTAAGTGAACTAGGTGTCTATAGAGTAGATTCCTGGACTTAAACCCTGAGATAGTAGACATGATGCATAGTTAGGTGTATATAGTTGTTATTATACATATATAACCTGACTGTTGCTAACTTCTGACGTATAAGAAGTATGAACTATGAATCTTCTTGGAAGACATTTAGGGCGCGAAGCTCTAGGAAATAGACCAGCCCTTTTGCAAGGCTCCGTGGTATGAGAGCCAAAAAGGGGACGAATAGCAGAAAATCCACATGATGAGCAATATTGGCTGATGTGGTCAGAAAAAGAAATCGGTTGCTCACCCTGATTGATATTCAAGGTGAAAGAACAGCAGTTGAGACTACAAGAAAAGCAGAAATAAAATTTGTGGACTTCTTAGAAGAAGTTAACACGATTCAGGTCTAGCCTTGAAGGGAAGAGACCAGAACGAAAAGATGATGTGGTGTAAGAAGTACAGGAAAAGCGCTCAGAACATTGTAGAGTTGAGACTCTACCTTTGACACACTGAAATTGCAGAAAATGGGAGCATATTGCTCGAGTTTGTTGTATGGGATGGAAGTGGTTCCAGCGTGGAACTATAGATCACTTCCTTATGAAATACTCACATGCTAAATGTGGAGTAACGGGTGATGAACCCAGGAATGGAGAAAAAGAACCAGTAATACCTTGAGCATTCCAGCAGATTGTGGAAGAAGCTCGTGAGGAGGCTGATATAATCTCCAATATAAATGTTCTGAATATAACTCGTGTATGTTATATTTGATCCAAGAAGCTATGCTTTGGATCGGTGACACTGATGTCTTGATTGGATGTTTCATCAACGATTATGGATGAAATTTTGGAAGTAGCTATAGCAGATAGCAAACATGTTCTAGATATTGAACACCTGGAAGGTAGTTTGCCTAGGATTTACGGGACCATTTTTCCCTAAAAATCTGAAGCCGATAACTACCAGTGAATCTGAAGCAATTGTGCTTATGAATTGGTTAGCAATGAATTATGCTAACATGAATTGTAGAAATAAGAACATTATGGTTCTTAAAACATAAATGAGCGGATGAACATCCATAGTAAATGACCGTTGTTGAGAATACCGGTTATTTTCTTTGCTTAATCTCGGAAAAGAGTTAGTAAAAGAATGATGTTGTAATTGGCATACATGGTATTGGCCAAGTTAAATGAAACAGTGATAGTAGTATACTGCTTTAAATAAATTCTCAGATGTTTCTTTTGAAAAAGAACTTCCAGAATTTCTGCCAGACTGGTGAGAAGAGCTTATTATTTAGCTAGTCTTGGGAGCCGTTCCTGTTATTTAGGCTCTATGTGGATTAGCCTCTGCAGAGATGGCAGAGTGGTAAAATAATTGGAAGAAATTGTTTTGAATTGGGGTCTCATATGGCCAAATGTGTCATTATATGGAGCCCTATCTTGCTTGAAAAGTAGAAAGACAAGTTGATGCATATGTGCATTGACTACTGAGAATCTGATATTCTCGAGACCAGATCGAATATGAGGTACATTTGTACCAGATATTGGAGTTAACTCACTAAGTTAAGTGATATGTAAAATCCTCCAAGTATGAAAATTTGGATAAAAGAAGTTTCATATTCTTTGGGCATGTAAATAATGCCAGAGATGATAAAGTAGATCCAGTGGAAATGATACTGTGATAAGACAGAAACCGCCTTGGAATCTGACTGAAATTAGTAGTAGTTTCCTTGGATTGGCGGGTTAATTTAGGAGAGTTGTAGAAAACTGCTCCTTGATTGCTATCCAGTTGACCAAGGTTGACTAATAAAAGTATAAAGTCTGAGTGGTAGAAAGACCACAAGTGTCTTGTAAAGGTTTGGAATAAACCTTGTGTGAAACTCTGATGTTAGCATTATTGCTAAGCGGAGAAGATAAATTGTTTTATAGAAATGCATCCAGGGTTGATTTTGGATACATGATATTGCAGTAGCAATTATGACTTTGACATTGAAGCTTTGGAGACACTACTGATGTGGTGTAAAGCTTACTGTTTATATGAATCATATAAGTTTGAAGTACTTAGTTGATCAAAAAGAAGCTAAACATGAAATAGCAAAGACAGATGGGTTACTTAAAGATTTCGGTTATGAAATCTTGTACCATCTCGGAAAGGCGGAAGTGATTATAGATGCCTTAAATTAGAAAGAATATCTTTTGAAAGATACAACCACATGCATGAGTGTGGCGAATTGAATACCTGAGTTGATTCGGGTAGCACAGAAAGAAGTGTGCAAGTCTGAAAACGTGAAAGGTGAATCAATGAATGGCTATTGAAAGAAGCTAGATAAAAACTCACAGTGATTGAAAACCCTTGGTGGTTGTATATGTGAGTTCCAAAGCAAGGTGAGATATGAAATCTATCTTTAAAAGACGTATATTGGGGTAGATATGCTAAATGCCCGGGGCAATACCAAACTGTGTAGGATGATGTAACCTACGCATTGGTGGCCGGGACTAAAGAAAGACATTGAAAGACATGTGAAAAGTGTTTGACTAGTTGACAACGCCTAGTGATATCAAGTATTTTAGGCGTTGTTGAGCCCTGTTCTTGGTAAAATTATATCATATATGCATGGGTATTCTCACTTTTCGTGTCAGGACTTGTCTGGAGAAAAAGAACAGAAACAGGGACTAAAAGTGTACAAAAAGGAAAAAGTATGGAAAGAATGAAAAATCAAGAGAAGACGCACGCGCGCCGCGGGTTTTGGACTTGCGCGACGCGGATGTAAGGCGGTGGAACACATTTAAATGACGAAAAAACGGGGAACGGATAAGTACGCGCGCCGCGGATTTCACATTTGCGCGGCGCGGTCACGGGAAATTTGCAACTATAAATAGAGGCATTTCCGGCCGAAAACCCTAGCAAAGATCAGGTGTAAACATCGACCTAGAAGCTCTTTGACTCGAGGATTCATTTCAGCAAGCTCATAATTGGTATTTCATGTTTTTGATTTAATTTCCTTTTTAGTAGTGAATAGTTTTGTGGTTAGAGTCTTTGGGAGTGACAACCACTGACTTTGAGCCTTTAGGTTTCTGATTTTGAAGCATTTGGTTACTGATTTTGTAATTGGATTTTGGTTTTGGTGAATGCAATCATTCGGTTAAGTTAATATTGGTTTTTCGGTATTTCGGATGTTAGTTTGTGTGTTTTGATTGTTGGATTATGTTTGGATTGTGTTTTGGACTTGATTGGGACTGTTTTCCTTCGCTGAAAACAGTAGCTAATTAGATTAGGGTCAAGCATTAAACCTTGGCTGGTAACTGTTCTATTGGACTGTAACTAGCGGTAGTTTTGTGCTGCTTGGTTTTGCTAGGTTGAATGCCTTCAATTGCTTCTGATTCAGAGATGCACTTCTGAGTTCAGAAAGTAACTAGGTTATTTGGACATAGCTAAGCTTGGCTTGGGTGTTTGAATATTGCTTTGAGGTAGTCAGATAGAAATTAATTCCTCCGACTATAGCCGTGACACTATCAGTTGGTCATCTCTCATCTAGGCTGACCACGTAGCTCCTGTGGATCGACCCTGACTCCACTATACTAGTGAATGTTAGGATATTTCTTATTTTTGACCGCATAACGACCTCTGCGTGCACGTCAAATTTTGGCGCCGTTGCCGGGGAGCTGTGAGCTTAGAATAGGTGAGTAGTAGGAATTTGTTTCTTGCTTTTTGAATCTTCAATTTGGTGTAATTTCATTTTTTGGTTTTGATTCTTGTGGGCGTATTGCACTAGTGTATGCGTACCCGCAGGGGAGAGCAAGCATCCCCATTACAGTTTGATTCTGAAATTGAACGTACTGCGCGCAAACTCCGTGCCCGTAGGCGTTTGAGCATCATGAATTATAGTCAAGTCAGCAGTAGTCCGGTTAGTGTTGCCCAGGACCCAGCAGGTGAGGCAACTGGGAGGTTTTCTATCCCTCCCCTTTCAGAATTTCAGTTTGGAAGTTCGAGTGCGTCTTGTGGTGTAGTTTCAGCCCCTGCACCCATACCATCATGCACTCCACCATCTATTCCACAATTTTTACCCGCTTCTCAACCACAATCCACCAATCCCTTCACATCTGCTATGACTTGGGGAGAGCCGACCCGAGATGGCACCCCAACTCCTAGACAGCATACACCAACATCACAACCACAACCAGCCCTCTTTAAACCTCAACCTACATACCAACCAACACAACCTATACACTTTCAACCACCGCATCAACCGCAATACCAATACCCGGAGACGGAGGAAGTGTACGACGAAGAAGATGAAGGATGGGTGCCACCGGCACCGCAACCACAATGGAACCGAGGTCGAGGACCTCCCAGGCGAGCACCACCATATCAACCAGGTCAGCGGGAGTACAATGATCATCTTTACGGTAACCCCGCTCAACCCTTACATTTTGCACAACCGAGACGGCAATCGGTTGCATCACATTTCCAACGGCGGGAATATGATGACTCGTCGCCGATCTATATTCCTGATAACATAGATTCGCAGGTAGAGATTAGACCCCAGTTATTAGGAATATTACCAGAATTCAGAGGATATAAGCAGGATGATCCCTATAATCATTTGTATGAATTCTTAGCGATCGCTAATGCTAACAATCCCAGAAACACAAATAGAAATATTTTTAGGCTTAGACTATTCCCGTTCACTCTCAAGGACAAAGCCAAGTATTGGTTTACATCCTTACCATCAAACAGTATCACTACGTGGGATCAACTCAAGGCGAAGTTCCTTCAAGAATTTTACCCAGCGAGCAAAACAACTGAAATCAGAAGAGTTATTCAGGATTTTCAGCAAAAGCCTGGAGAGGCTTTTCATGAAGCTTTTGACAGATTGAAGGAGCTGCTGCGATCCTGTCCACATCATGAGATCCCCAGATGGCAATTGGTCAAATTATTTTTCGAGGGAGTTAGCGAAACACACCAAGCCATGATAAATGCCTCCTCCAGTGGGACATTTATGTGGCAAGATCCAGAAGAAGCTTGGAGATTTTTGGAACAGTTAAGTAATGGCTCAAAAGCAAACTTCTCCACCAGGAAGACTACAAGTACGGCGGCAGCAGTAGGGGTTGACGCTGATTGGAAAAAGGAAGTGAAAAAGGAAATCAGTGAATTGAACAGAAAGTTTGATAGACTTATGGCAACATTACAAAATGGACCGCCAAATTCATCACAAGAAAGCCAAGGAGGATCTAGGATGCAGGAAGCTAATCAAGTTTATGGCCAGGGTCAATGTCAACACAATAATGGACGACCTTACAGGCCATACAACCAAGGACAACAACAAAATTTCAGGCAGAACAATTATCAGAATCAATCGAATAGTCAGCCTAGAAACCAGCAGCCAGCAAACAATGGAAACAACAACAACAACAGGGGACCCACCAACGCTACCAACAATGCTCCAGGGACCCAAGAAGAGATGATATCAAAGATGTATGATATGGTCACAGCAACACAACAACAATCTCAGGCGAACGCAAAGGCCATCGCAAATATGGAAAGACAAATAGGTCAAATGGCTGCAGACCAACAGAAGAGAGATAATGGCAAATTACCTAGTGCTACTGAAGTCAATCCTACTCATAACCAACGTCCTGGGAAGGAACAAGTCAATACTGTTGAATCAGGATGGCGAAAGGTTACTCTGGAGGATTTGTTCGAGGTAGGGAATGAAGTGGAACCAGA
Organism: Cichorium intybus; assembly: GCA_023525715.1. Classification (NCBI taxonomy): domain Eukaryota; kingdom Viridiplantae; phylum Streptophyta; class Magnoliopsida; order Asterales; family Asteraceae; genus Cichorium; species Cichorium intybus. Next base: position 11,343,479 of record CM042011.1, on the reverse strand, counting down.
GGAAGAAGGAAAGGCTTTAAAGAGCGAGGAAGGTGAAGAAGGAAGAGTTCCGGTTGAGAATGGCACTCAACCCAAAATAGATGAAAAGGTCCAAAAGGAAGAGCAACCAACGATTGCAGGGATTAAGCAAAAGAAGAAGAATAAGAAAGAAAAGAAAAAGCAGGAAGCAACTAGATCAACGGGACCCTTAATGAATCATCCCCTATGGGATGAGCTTAAGGATGCCCCCGAGGACACCAGGATTTTACAAGAAATGTGCAAACAAAATGGGAAGAACAAGGTACCTACACCAAAAACGGTGAGATTGACTGTGAGGGCTAGCGAGGCATTATTAGGAACACTACCCAAAAAGGAGAAGGACCCCGGGTCACCATTGATCACTACAACCGTAGGGGACGTGGTTATTCGAAACACCTTACTAGATTTGGGAGCAAGTGTTAACATCTTGTCAGGATATCTGTATGACAAATACAAGAATGAAGAAATCGAGCCAGCTGAAGTTGTACTGCAATTGGCTGACCAATCAACTAAGGTATCTAGGGGAAAGCTAACCAATGTCATAGTCAAAGTGGGCGACTTTTTCTACCCCGTGGATTTTTTGGTGATGGAATATGAAAGTCCGGATGATGCACCTGCACTTATCTTAGGACGGCCATTCCTAGCTACTGCTGGCTCAGTGATCGACTGCAAGACTGGAGACATGGATATTTTCTTCGGGACCAGGAAAAGGAGATTGAATATGTTTGGGAACCCAATTTCGTTACCTTCGGAAGATAACGGCAAACCAGCAGACAGAAAAACTTTAATGGATCCAGGAACCAGAAGTAAAGAAAAGATATGGACACGTACGTGGGAAGGTGGAAAGGAAGAAATTTTAAAGGAAACCAAAAACCACCCGCTGTCCGCCATCGACAAGCAACAACTGCTGGAAATGATAGAAATGATGGAAGCGAGACATCAGCAATATCAAAGAGAATCCAGAAAACGTGAGGCGAATGTTTTCGAGCTATTAAAATCTCAACAACAATGGATCAGTGGTGTGAGTGATCGGATGACCCAACTCACATCCCTTATGACGATGATGGCCAATAATTTCATGCCGGAATATCAGCAAATGTCATCAAGAGGCCAAGAAGAAGAAGAAGGGTCAACTTAGAAGCAGAACGTCTGGCTGAAGACGTTAAACTTAGCGCTTGTTGGGAGGCAACCCATCGTGCCATAAGTAGGTTTTATAGTTCTTAGGATTAATTTAGAAATTACATCAATCGTTCGCAGGAATTAGTGGTCTGAAGCAAGTGAGGGGTCGTGTGAAAAGGTTTTGAAAATTTTAAGACCGCGCCGCGGATTTTTGTATTGCGCGACGCGGGGTCGGAACTCAACCCGATGCGCAGGGGTTGAATTGGCGACACGCGCGCCGCAGAACAGGGAAATACGCGCCGCGGGAAACGATCAGTCGGTTTTTCGCCTTTAACCGGTGAGCCGCGGCTCACAACTCAAATCACACGACTCGGAGCTCTGGTGATCAACAATTTTTCGCATTTTTTCTTGCTTATTGTGTTGCTACTACCAAGGTACACTCTTTTAACTATCTATTAGCTGTTTAAACTAGTTATTAGGTAGTTAATTTTAGGGTTTAGTCCAAAAAGTTCAAAAACTTAGAATCACTAATGCTAGCCCGTAGGGTGTTTGTTTTGCCAAATGGACACCCTAGATGAGTTAATCGGAACCTAGACTACCTTGTGGTATCATGGAATTGAGATTTAGCAGGTTAAAATAGGGATTTGATCCCGGGTTTGCAAACAGGCGTACGCCGCGCCGCGCCCTTGCTCTTGGGCCGCGCCGCAGTTCGGTAGGGAAGAAAAAGGACTGATTTTGTAAAAAATTTTGTTTTGTGGCTACATTTTTCTTTTGCAGATGATGTTCAGACGAGACCATGCTTTCCTTCAGTTTCCCGCAGAGCTTGACTCTTCGGTGGAGTATACCTCGCGGAGGGACGCTTTGATTCATCGCCGGGTCCTTGAGGCGACGGTTATAGATCGAGACATCCTGAGGGATGCTGGGCTCTGGGAGGCGATTGAGCCATTCTTACATCGCACCTGGACCCACGAGGAGGCATCATTCACATGCCGTGGCTGGGACAGGATCATGGCCACGGACGAGGACGTGGTCTATACGGAGCTGCTACTGGAGTTTATCTCCACTGTCCATTTCGCTCCCAGGGCGGGAGACCCGCGCTCCAGGATGGTACGTTTTCGCTTGGGGGGTGTGCACCGGGAGTGCAACCTCCGGGAGTTCGGGAGGCGCACAGGCATCTACACGCCAGCGGACCTCCAGCACCGTTTCTTCACCCGATTCTTCGGGTCATGCATTCAGGGGGAGCCGGAGCGCCCCCCCAACATGGAGGTTTGGGCACCGCTGTCCAACGTCAGGTATGAGGCAGGGGCCTCGAGGGAGAGCCACTTGCGTGATCCTCTTCACCGTCTCATGCACCGTATCGTCTCCACCTCCATCATGCATCGGGAGGGGGCGAGAAGGTGTCGGGCGATGATATGACATTCTTGTGGGTTCTCCTCGACCCGTCCCGATTCCTTCATCTTCCCTTTGCCCTCGCGATTGCCTTCTCCACCCACGCGACCGGCGCCTCCTCCAGCAGCCCTTTAGCCAGGGGGTACTTCATTACCCGCCTGGCCCGTTCCTATGGCATTCTTACTGCCCCAGTAGCTGCCTCTCTGACTGCTCTGCCTCCATCGCGCACGCCAGCACGCACTTTGGAGAGGATGTTGCTCATTGAGCAGCAGCGACCAGGGCAGTACATCCGGGCTCCGATCGAGCCTCCTCAGGCACCCCAGCCTGCATACGCCCAGCCCGGCAGGAGACGCCGGAGGCCAGAGCCACCAGCACCAGCGCCGCAGCCACAGCCGGATGACTCATCAGCCCTCAGCCGGCTGGAGGCCAGAGTCACGCAGATTGAGGGCCAGCTCACGAGAGTCTTGGACCAGCTCGAGTGGATTGGGGAGGTACTTATTCAGACTGCATCTGCGCAGGGACAGCGCCCCCGACCATTCCCAGCCCGGTCTCACGATCATGAGGCTGGACCCTCCAGGCCGCCTGGTAGTGATTGATATATTTTTCTTTTTCTTTCTTTCTTTCTTTCATTTTCTTTTTATATGTATAAACTTATGACACATCTGTTTGTATATTATTTTATTTTTTCTGTCATGTATGTTTTAATTTATTGTTAAGTTGTGCATGATATATCAAATTGAGAGGGAGTTGTCTCAGAAAAGTGTGGGGTCACCGTGCCCCTCCACTTGTCTTGACCACCGGCGTGTCCTACTGTAGCGCTACAACTCCAGCAGATGAATCGAGGATCTTTTTGTATGCATTATACCTGTGATATTGAGCACCAAGCAGTCCATCGTCCAAAAAGGGGTAACTCTTTCTCCCTTGTTTTAAACTAATTTTTGTACAACGGGGACGTTGTACGGTTTTAAGTGTGGGGTGTGGACGGTCGAAAGAAATATTTTTGAAATTTTTGCAGAACTGATCAATTTTTCAATTTTTAGCAATATTTTTCAAAAATTTTTAATGAATTGCAATTTTGAAATGAAGGGTTGTGATTGTGATAGCATCAGTATTTTTCAAGAAATACTGTTTAGTAGTGATCATGCTATTAGTTAGTCAAATAAGTTGAGTTTTACGAGTTTAGAAGATTGAGCCGTTTTAGAATTGGAATTTAGGAAGGAAATGTCAATCTGTGGCCTTTGTTGTTCGAGCTGGTAAGTCTAAAATGGGTGGGCCTTATGCACCTTACCACCTAAGATCGTCTGGTCTGGGATGGTATTTCTGAAAGCTCGTTACACGGACAACATCGAAAGTCATGGACAATTCCTTAATGGCCTTTAGAATCTGAATGAGTAAGTACACTTCATTGTGGACAGAAAGTTTGTAGTCAAGGGTTCTCTAGAAAGCCATGAATTCCAAAGAACAACTCAATTATGTTTTCACAAACTATTCCATTCTAACTCGAAGAGCAATAAGCTTTGAAACTAAACACATTCAAAAACTGTTCAATTCTCTATTATAATTTGTTAAAAACTCTCTTGCTTGGGGACAAGCAAGGCACAAGTGTGGGGTGTTTGACAACGCCTAGTGATATCAAGTATTTTAGGCGTTGTTGAGCCCTGTTCTTGGTAAAATTATATCATATATGCATGGGTATTCTCACTTTTCGTGTCAGGACTTGTCTGGAGAAAAAGAACAGAAACAGGGACTAAAAGTGTACAAAAAGGAAAAAGTATGGAAAGAATGAAAAATCAAGAGAAGACGCACGCGCGCCGCGGGTTTTGGACTTGCGCGACGCGGATGTAAGGCGGTGGAACACATTTAAATGACGAAAAAACGGGGAACGGATAAGTACGCGCGCCGCGGATTTCACATTTGCGCGGCGCGGTCACGGGAAATTTGCAACTATAAATAGAGGCATTTCCGGCCGAAAACCCTAGCAAAGATCAGGTGTAAACATCGACCTAGAAGCTCTTTGACTCGAGGATTCATTTCAGCAAGCTCATAATTGGTATTTCATGTTTTTGATTTAATTTCCTTTTTAGTAGTGAATAGTTTTGTGGTTAGAGTCTTTGGGAGTGACAACCACTGACTTTGAGCCTTTAGGTTTCTGATTTTGAAGCATTTGGTTACTGATTTTGTAATTGGATTTTGGTTTTGGTGAATGCAATCATTCGGTTAAGTTAATATTGGTTTTTCGGTATTTCGGATGTTAGTTTGTGTGTTTTGATTGTTGGATTATGTTTGGATTGTGTTTTGGACTTGATTGGGACTGTTTTCCTTCGCTGAAAACAGTAGCTAATTAGATTAGGGTCAAGCATTAAACCTTGGCTGGTAACTGTTCTATTGGACTGTAACTAGCGGTAGTTTTGTGCTGCTTGGTTTTGCTAGGTTGAATGCCTTCAATTGCTTCTGATTCAGAGATGCACTTCTGAGTTCAGAAAGTAACTAGGTTATTTGGACATAGCTAAGCTTGGCTTGGGTGTTTGAATATTGCTTTGAGGTAGTCAGATAGAAATTAATTCCTCCGACTATAGCCGTGACACTATCAGTTGGTCATCTCTCATCTAGGCTGACCACGTAGCTCCTGTGGATCGACCCTGACTCCACTATACTAGTGAATGTTAGGATATTTCTTATTTTTGACCGCATGACGACCTCTGCGTGCACGTCACTAGTGTGTAACTACAGTCAAATCATTAGAAACATACGGAAAAATTTAGCCGTTGTCGATTCCAAAGAAGATGCCACAAAAAATTATAGACTTTGTAATAAAGTCTTTGCAAGTACCGCATGGGTATGATACCATATGGGTAATTGCAGGTTGATTGATGAAATCAGTATAGATTCATACTGACTAAAGAAGAAATTAAGATCGGAAAGTAGTGAAAAACTACATAGAAAAAGAAAATTGTTGACGTGCACTACAGGTGTCGACTGTATCGGATCGAGACACTAGAATTATTTGTTGAATTTAGCATTAATTCCTAGAATTGATAGCTCAAAAGTACTAGTAAGTACTATATAGGAATTACAGAAACGATAGACAAGGCGAAATAATGACGCAAAATTTTAGAAGATGTGCTTGAAGATTGCACAACAGACCCTAGTGGAAGATGAAAAGATTGCCTATCTTTGATAGAACCCGTATATAATAATAGTTTTAGTACCAGCATTTAGATGACTCGTATAATGCATAGTATGGAGTATCGTGTTGTACGCTGATTTGATAGACAGAAGTTGGGGAGAAGCCGTTGACTAGACCCGAGATTGTGCTTCAAAAAGAAGAAAATATCAGGCAAATACGAGAAAATTGGAAAATGGCTAATAATTAGCAAAAGTGGTATGCGGATCAGCGAGTAAAACTGTTGAAACTCCAAGTAAAGAAAGATGGTGGAACTCAAAGTATCCCCCCAGAAAGACTAAATTGTTTTTGGAAGAAAGGAAAGTTAAGTCCTCATCTATTGGACTTTTCCATATGTCCCAAAGAGTAAAAACTGGGATGTATCGATCGAAGATTCTTGATGAACTTCGAGATATTTGTAATGTTTTCTATGGGTCTCATAGTTCTGAGAACATAGACTGATGAATTCCAACGAATCCCTCATGTTGAAATGAGGTAGATAAGTTATTAAGGTGCCCGGGACAACCGGAGGAATGATAGACGAACAGTGATATAACCGTGAAATAAAAAGACTAGTATGGTTAAATGCTTAGACAATACCATAGAGGTTTCCATATGATATGGGAAACCGAAATTGAAACGAGAAAGTCATAACCTCAACTCCTTGTATGATTTCGGGGACGAAATCTTTTGAAGGAATGGAGAATTTGTAACGCCAAGACACTCTTTTTATGTAATTATAATAAAAGGGTAAAAAGGTCATTTTACCTTAGAAGGGTAATTTGGTCTTTTGGACAGAAAAGAATTTAGTTTGAAATAATATTTTGAGTTTTGGACTTAAAATGTTATAAAAACTGAAATTTGGTCATTTTACCACAAAAGGGTATTTTGGTCATTTGACCATGTGAAGGACCAATTGTGTAAAAATATTGCTCCTTGTGGCAAAAGTATAAGAAATGAAAGTTTTATTGTGATAAAACTTGATATTGGTGCCAAAAGTTCAAGAAATGAAACTTAGGGACCAAATTTGTAAAATTGGAAAATATAAAAAGGGAAATACCTCCATTAATGTTGGCTGAAAAATTTAGCAGCATCGGGAGAGGCTTGAAGGTGCAATTTCTGCAGAGATCATGGAGATTGAAGCATGGAATTGGAATCATAGCTTGGAATTGGTGATTCCTAAGTTAAATAAGGTTAGTATTGAATTCTAACCTAAGTTCTTGAGTGTTCTTGATGAAATGAACTTGATGACTGAAATTTCAGTCAAGAGTTATGTGTTGTAATAGCTTAATGCTTCCAATAAGTCATACTAATAAGGGCTTAATTCAAGAAAATGGAAGTAGATTGCTATTATTGATGAATTTGAAGTTTTGAGGTTTTTGGAACTAAGAACCCTAATTCTTCCTTGATTGATTGAGTGGGTTTTAATGGTTGAAAACCTTGTCTTAATAGAAGGTTTTAGCCTAGGAACAAACCCCATACGATTAAGAACTGGATTAAGGACTTAATGGGCCAAAACTGCGTGCTACAGTGCACAAATCGCGACTGATCAGGAGACTGCCCAGGCGCCAGGCGCAGTGCGCCCAGGACCAGGGAGGGGTGCGCCCAGGCGCAGTGCGCCCAGCCCCTGGCGCGGTGCGCCCACCAGACAGGGACTTTAAAACGCTAACTTTTGTTTGGCTTGTCCGATTTAGCTCAAACTTGAACCATAGGCTCGTTATGGTCTCAAAAGTTTGGGAAAATTTTTATATTGAGTTTCCGACCCCTCGGGGGAACTGTAGATCGATTTGAATGCCTCGGTGAATAGTAAAATTCACATAAAGATAGTAAATGTAAAGTTTATTATCTAGGCATTGTTTATAATGATATAATATTGGACTCTTACATATTAGAGTCAATTTAGATGATAATTAACCTATTATCATTTGGTATATAAATGGATAAATAGGTATGGGACAAAATGGTTGTGGTGCACGCAAAGGCAAGAAACAACCGGGAATTAAATGCAGCTAGCATCCAGGTGAGTAATCTCACTGATATCATATGTGATATATGATGATTGAATTGTTACATGTTGAAACGGCTTCGAGGGACGAAAATGACAAGTGTAAAAATATATGTAAAAGACAAGACCAGATAAGCCGTGAGTCATTGCGATGACAAGAACGGAGCTGTGAGTCAATACATATATATATACACTATGATATGACAATACCAGATAAGCCGTGAGTCTGATAAAGACAAGAACGGAGCTGTGAGTCAACAATAATGACATGACAATACCAGATAAGCCGTGAGTCTATTATAGACAAGAACGGAGCTGTGAGTCAGTCAATATCAATGATATGACAATACCAGATAAGCCGTGAGTCTATAACAGACAAGAACGGAGCTGTGAGTCAAACCTATATAGACAAGACCGGATAAGCCGTGAGTCATTGCGATGACAAGAACGGAGCCGTGAGTCTAGGCAACAGCGGGCTAACCTGTGAGCCAAGGCAACAACGGGCTAACCCGTGAGCCATAATTGATCGTGAAAGAAACTGTTAATAGATGGTGCGGCCACTTGTGGCTATGATATTGGATGCTATATCCAACCGGTGCGGCCTATACGGCTATGATATTATTACAGGTACATGGTGTGGCCTTTTGGCTATGATATCGGGTTATTGAACCCAGCTGGTGCGGCCTGCGGGCTATGATATATATATTGAAAATGACATGTTACGGCTGATATAGCCATGACATATGATGCAGTCCATTGTGACTAAGAAACATGAGACAGAATTGGTTAGACATGAGTATATGTGCAAATAACTGACGTGACTTGATAATTACAGGTTATTGTGATTCAGCCGGTAAGGCTACAGATTAGGATGTGAAATCCTAGAAGATATTTGGTCAGCCAGTAAGGCTAGGAGTTTGGATTTGATATCCAGACAAATACATGATTGTATTTTTATATGTGTTATTTGCAGAAATGATTACTCACTGAGCTTTGTAGCTCATACCGTTTGTTAAATGTCCCTGCAGGTTAGCATGATCCTGATAAGGGAATAGATAGAGTCCGTGACTCGAGAAGTAGGACTCTTAGATGCTGTCAGTAGCAGCCCGGCTTCAAAGGAGACTATGGTATTATATACTCTCCTTGATACACTTGTACCCGTTTTTATTAAAATATACCCCTTTGTTATGGTTTTACGTAATGAAACCTTTGTTTAAAATGAAAAATTTTCAGGGGTGTTTTTGTTTTAAAAGTCGGGTGTTACACATTCTAAGTTTGACTCTTATAAAAAGTCAAAGTTGTCAAGAATTTAATTACCAACTTTATATGCTTTTGGTCATATCATGATTCCAACTTAACAATGAGATGCAAACCATGGTCTCAAACCACTTCTTAACACATATTTACAAGTTTTTTTAATTGTATAATATACCCGTATACATATACATATACTAATTCTCTTTTGGTTTAAGAACTCAAATTAAGTACTTCATTCATTTTTGTCCCATGACAATTACCTAACTCAATACTCAATTTACCGGTATCACTTGTTGATAAATTTTCATCCTTTCGATCTTCTTACTAGCATACATTTAAAGATTTTCAATCTTATGTTCAATCTCTTACTTTTATCTTTTTTTAGACATTATAAACTTTATCTCACATACTTTTACTTATAACTTCCTAGGCTTTAGGCCCAAATTTTCTTCCATTATATCTTTTACCATCTTTTCTATGTGTTATAAGGCTACATGCCTAACACATTACATTATTCTTTCGTTTACACCTCATTCCTTTACAGTATTATATATATCGTATTCCACGTCATACTTTCTTCTTATGTGTTTTATGATGAAACACTGATACCATATATATATATATATATATATATATATATATATATATATATATATATATATATATATATATATATATATATATATATATATATATATATATATATATATATATATATATATATATATATATATATATATATATATATATATATTCTATATCATTTATTCTCTTGTATTTTGAGGCTGTATGCCAAATACTTTATCTCATTCTTTCGCCTCCTAATTTATAGTATTCTAATTCGGATACATATTTCATATCCACTTTTACACTTATATATCATATAAGTTTCATACTTACTCATTCTTTCACACTCATACACGTATATATGTATACTACATTTCATGAATACTGGCCATGCACTGACCATTTTTCACAATCATTGAATATTTTTACCCGTTATATTCATTCACATTCGGAAGTAGCAACTTCCTGTCCGTTTATTATAGTCCTTATTTTCATTCTTTTATCTTATCTTCGATTCTTTGCCTAGTACTTACTTAAGCATTCTCTCTTATTCCTTATTTCACATTGATTATGACCTTTAGTCATGTTTCTTACATGCTTTTGGTTTTCCTCGGTTAACATACCCCGATATACCCTTTTATTATTTGTATTTCTTTCTTATACTTCCTTCATGTGGTTGCGGACTTTAATTCCAAACAACCAATATCTTATCATCATTTTCTTTAATAATTTTTTTATATATCCCACTGTTTATTCACATCATTTGTCTTATCTTCACTTTCTCGCCTAACACTTGTTTAGGCATTCAATCTTTATTTTTATTTTTTTTTTTCATTTCTTTCTCATTCGGGTATCTTACTTTATCATATTACCCAATATAGCACTATACTTATGACTTAGCTATTTGCTTCAACCATTAGATGTCTTTACTTGTCATATTTCCTTCGGGTTTGGAAGTCACGACTTCCCATTTCTCAAATTTCTTTTTATTCCTTACTTAATACTTGATTAAGTATTTTACTTTCATTTTATATTAACATATTCGATCATAACTTTTAGTACACATACTTCAATTCCCTGGTTGTCCCTGGGAGACGTATCATACTACCTCTCAATATTTATTCTTTACCCTTTCATACAGTCATTGGGTTTTATTGACATATATGTATTCATATTCTTTCCAATCTTACTTTCTTTGGTCACTGTAGTGACACTACTTTTATCTTTATTCCATGATCATAATTCAGTTCCGTTAGACAACGGAATTTTCAACTATACATTTCTTTTATATTTATATTATATAACCCCATTTCTTCTATTTCAAAATTCTCAATAGATTTATACATTCTTGTCATCTCTTTTATCGTCTTCTATCATACTTTCTCATGTTTATTACATATACTTTACATTATTCCACATAAGGGATAACGGTTACCACAACCGCATATTTGGATTTTCCCTACTACTTTTCACACACTCCTTATCTTATTTTTAATACTCTTCATTCATACTTGGTTTTATTACATAGGTATATTTATCCTATGTCACTCACACCTTCCATACACATCCTTTACAGATTCCCATGATTCCCTTGTGGTTCCACCAAACTCAAATATATATCCTGTGATTATGATAGTACGGGCCCATATTATTATAACCACCTATACATATTTGCTTCCGGTTTCACCACCAGGACTCATGTTCCACTGTTTCAGGTTTACCTATTCTTACTTACAGTCTTATCTTTAGTCTGTATCTCTCTTAACCCCTACACAGTTTAAGTCTAGGTTCAAGTATTGACACCTAGTTCGCTTAAACTATGGCTCTGATACCAAATTGTAACACCCCATTTCACACAATTTTTTTCCACTAAGACTTTATAATACAAAATACATACGGGGTATTACTCTTCCGTATCATTACTGTTAAGGGTGTCAATCCCTAACAAATGTGATCGGAAATAGAATCCGACCAGTCACTGCTCAACTGCACTGGATTAGAGTACAGGGTAAGCAGGGTCGAACCTCAAGGACACGGAGTTCAAGGTTTATGCCTTAAAACGTAAAAATAAAGGAGGGTGGGGGGGTTGAGTAACAAATAATAATAATAAATTGCAGAAACATGCAAATAATAAAGCTTGACGAAAATCAATAATAAAAAGGCCTAGTCCCGAGTCTTCAATGTTCAGCGTAATAAAATGAATCCGGTCGACGTGCTTGAAAATACAATTCCAAGTTGGCTTTTAAAATTCATAAAATATAATCTTTATGAAAATAACTTGCTAAAATGTTTAGATAAAGGTCCGCTTATTACCTAAACCTAGTTTCATTTTACCCGACCTAAGGTCCGCTTATAGGCCGAATGCAGAAACCGCATAAGGTGTGCAAGTACCAATCAATGTCCAATTCTTCGCGTCCGCTGGGAAATGTGTGGACATATGACCAGATTCTAAACAAGGAATTGGGCGCTTGTTTTTGTTACCAAACATCAACTGTGTTCAGCGATTAGGTGCCTTACACAGTGGATTAACAGCGTTTGAAAAAGATCCAATTAAGATGGCCAGTCAAAAGTAAATCAAATTCAAAACTCAGATTGAAACAAGAAAATGATCATTGGAATTATTCAAAAGCATTCATCGAACCGAATGTTTCAAATTATACACCAAACATATCCAAACTCAGGACTAGAATGCGGTTTCTAGCCAGACATGGCTAGAAATGAATCAAAAATACAAAATTATAATCGAAAACGTCTTACAAATGATAAAAATACGCAACCGAATCTCGAGAGTCGTGATTCGGGCTTCAAAAACCTTCTAAAAACTGCTTGGAAGTGTCTCGGGGTCGTGGCTAAAGTACTGGGACTGAACTCCCTTTCTGGCAGGCGAAAATGGCTATTTATAGGCTCCAGGCACATTAGCGTCGCTAATTTTGGGGATTAGCGTCGCTAATATTCGAATTCCCCAAAACTCGTTCGCTGGTCAAACGCGAATCTCGCCCGCGGATTTTTCTCAACAGCACGGATTAGCGTCGCTAATCCTTAATATTAGCGGCGCTAATCTTCAATTTTCACCATTTTGACATTTTTGGCCCTTTTTTCCCATTTTTCGCGATTTCAGAAATTAGCGTCGCTAATGTGAGAATTAGCGTCACTAATATGTTAGAGTCGCTAACTATAAAAGTTAGAGTCGCTAATCTTTAAATTCCAGCATTTTCATTTTTAGTCCCTGCTTGTTCCAACTTTGGTCCTTTTTCGCCCATTTTGCTCCTTTTTGCTTAAAAACCTGCATAATTTATATTTTCCAAGTAAAGTGAGTATTTTAGTCCTTTTTAGCTTAATTTATTTATAAAAATACCCTGATATCATATAAAATATGTACGAAATACGCACGATATCAATTACCACAATTTAAACAGCACATACTTTGCACAACGAAAGCTACCGTCCCACACTCGACTCTTCTAATTCCTTGTTTGATCACCTGAGTACATAGCCTTTTAAAAACATACGTAAGACTTACGTCTCGTGAGTAATATGGGTTTTAGACCAAAAACAGTTTCCATATTCCAAGCTTTAAAAATTTTCCATATTATTTAATTCCCTATGAGCGCACCCATAGGTATCCTTACACGAGCGTACCCGTGTATGCCCTCCTTTGATAGCATGTCCCTACGAGCGTCCCCGTAGGCGCTTTATACGAGCGCACCCGTATAACTCCTCCCTTAATAACATGAAACGAATTCATCCATCAAGGTAGCATGAGACAACTACTTCGCGACGGGAGGTACCATCCCAGTAGTGTCTTTTGACCACCCCTACCGCAGCAGGCCGTGATCTTTATCTGGATACTTCTCAACTCATCAACAGGGCTCAATCACTTTATTAATTCTCTGTGTTTCTCATTTATCATTTCTGTACACATTGTACTTACTATTTCATAGTATCATTTCCAGTTTCACAAAATCATTTCCAGTTCCATAGAATCACTTTCATTTTCATTAAACCATTTCAATTTCCATAAAACCATTTTGACTCCCAACCATTGTATATAAAATTCATTTCTTTGCATAAAACCTATTTTTGCTATGTACTCAAAAATCCACATACTACTCACCTCAACTAGTTAGAGAAGTCTAACTAGAACTATTCCCTTCCTCGTCCCTTCTATTCATTGATCTTTTACTCGATCAACCGTATTTGAACCACCGCCTATATACGCATTTAGTACACATATTTGGTTAATACAAACTACAAATGACTCTACAATACAAGAGTCCCATATTATACAGTTACGGGTCATAACTAAGCTACAACCCTTATTAAACTAACTTTCTTTAATTTGTAAACTTTCCCGAGATACGCGTATTTTGCTACAGTATCCTCGGGAGGTCGTATTTTCATTTTGATAATTTTCTACAAAGTTTCATACCATAATAGACTTATGTTTAAAATTTGAGGCCAAACGGACAAGTCTAGCATCAAATCTCAAAATCCAATTTCACTTGGCAGGAGACTACTGCATTTTACCCCTGGCGCAGGGTCGCGTCGCGACAAGGGTAGAGGTTGCGTCGCGATCTCTGAGTATATTGTCATTTTTGACAATTTTTCAACTGCAGTTTCACTATTTCCCTACATTAAGTTCTTAATACATGACTTAATCATTTTAGGGTCACTTCTAGGCCCTAAATAACAACTTACTTATAATTTTAAACCATAAAATCATCAATTCCATTCATTTGCTTGAATTTTCCCGTAATACCCATTTTTATACCAAAAACCATTTTAGTGAATTTTTAAGAAGGGAATCGATTTCTCATGTCTTTTATGACACTTTAGGCTTATTAGATCATTAAGAATCAGTTTCAAACTCATAAATTCAGTTAATCCCATAAAATCCCGTTTTTGACAATTTTCACCAAAAATACCATTTTTTTGAAAACAATCACTTAGCAATGTCTCAAAACATCCTAAATGATCTTTAGACCTTAACAAAACACTAGGAATCACTTTCAATCTCATAAACCCATTTCTAGGGTTCATGAGCTAAAAACCCATTTCAATGGATTCAACCACAATTTATGGTTAGAAATCCATTCCTTATAGAGATTTGAACTAAATGAGACATATGAATTCGTTGGGTTACTTTCATCTTTAAAAATCAGAAATTGAATTTGAAGGTTATCTACCAAAACTTGAAGAGATGAACTAAAAGTGATGAATTCTCACCTTAAGAGCTTGGAATCACTAATTCCAACTTATAAATCTTTAGTCCCCGCTTCCATTCCTTACTCACCTTCTCGAACTCTCTCTAGCACTCTCTCACGATTTTTCTCTGGAGAATTCCTCCACTTCTGAACATTAAGGAGATATTTTCTCCTTTTTATACCTCCTAACTTTGCTCAATTGACAGTTTAATCCCCTCAAGTTCTACCTCTTACAATTTGACACCATAATCAAACTTTTATTACATAAAGTTCATTTTCTTACATTTTTACCCCGCATCATAAAAATTATTTTACACTTTGGTCTATAATACAACAAAAGACCATTTTACCCTTCTTGTACCAAAATTCTATTATTTCCCAAAATGGCACCAAAATTCATTTTTGTATCATTTTAAGTTTTGTTTTCTTTCATTTTTATCACAACGTTACATTTTCTTTACATTAAAGTCATTAGTGTGCCAAATGACTATTTTGCCCTTTTTGATAATTTTACTATTACGCCCTCGTTCCAACCCAACTTTTCATATGTTCATTTTATGACTTTTATCAAAATTTTCAGGTTCTTACATTCTTAATCTTCTTTGTTTGTTTCTCTTTCTCCGAATCATCATTAATGGAAGACGCTGACAAAGAAGACGAAGTGGAAGAAGACGATGAGAGAAAATACTCTCGTTGTTTCTTCAACTGTAACTGGTACATTTCTGAGAAGAAAAACCCCAAACTGAACTGATATGGTCTCTCACCGAATCGATCTCCCCAACAATCAAAACCCTAAAATTCCAAATAGCGATTTGATTAGGTGGAGATCATCACAATTTATGGTTGGAGACTCGTAAGGAGGTGGAAGCGAATCTTTACCGTCAATTGAAAGATAGCTCAAAACAATTGAAGCTCGATTTGATTATGTGGAGATCCTCCTCCTTCTATGGTGATCGTGTGGTATTCTGCATCACTTTCGTATCATTTCCGGTTAAGAACACCGTTGGTGTTCTTAAGATTTGACTTGCAAAAAGGAGCTGAGCGTTGATTCCAGAGAGAGAGAACCATATCCAAAAAAAACTTAACAAAAATACAAAAGTTTAAAGCAGAACCATAAAAACACCAACAATATTTTTTTATTTTTGTGTTTTCAAGATAATTTAAACGTTGCCCTTCGATCTCCAAATGTTCCACATCCCTTCAAAAACCTTTGGGGTTGACTAATTATACCCCTTTTACTTTTCAAAGTTTACCCCTTAATAAATGCAACAACTTTTTCCTAAAATACCATAATGATTACATAAGGGGGGGGGGGGGTGGAGGAGTAGGGTCCTGATTTGGTGGGAGGTTTCTTTTTAATTTGTTAGTTTTTATTTAATATAAATTGTTAAAATAATTAAAAATAATAAAAAAATAAATTAAAATAATAAATTAAATATTTCAATTTGGATAGAACCATATCCAAAAAAAACTTAACAAAAATACAAAAGTTTAAAGCAGAACCATAAAAAACACCAACAATATTTTTTTTATTTTTGTGTTTTCAAGATAATTTAAACGTTGCCTTTCGATCTCCAAATGTTCCACATCCCTTCAAAAACCTTTGGGGTTGACTAATTATACCCCTTTTACTTTCTAAAGTTTACCCCTTAAAAAATGCAACAACTTTTTCCTAAAATACCATAATGATTACATAATATTTAATTACTTTATAATCACTATACAACTATTAACTAATAATAATTATATTTATTTTTCTTATTAATATTAGTTATAGCTATTTTATATATAATTATTATTTATATAAATTATTAACTAAAAATTATTAGATCTATCTTTTACTATACAAATTAATAATTTTATTATATACAATTAATTAAATAAAATAAAATTTTACCGCGGACACAATACCATCGCATCGTGGGCATACAATAGATTCATTGTCTCATCGCCGACACACCATCGTCTCACCGTCGGCTCACCAGTGTCGGGTTTCAGTCTCATATCGTCGATCGTCTCTCACACTCGACCTCACCACCGATCGATCTCATCAGTCCGACTTTCTTCCGATTTTACCGACAGTCATCACCGGTGAAAATTATTATTGGAAGATAAAACATATATTGTAATTCATAGATGTTGAAACGAATATTATACATAAAATATTTATTATATTTAAAGTATAATATTAATATTTAATCTTTAAATATTAGCGTCAATGTTGAAATCTATGGAATTCGGCCTAGCTTAACTTCATTCTGGAATTTTACTTTCTAATAGATCACCGATAGGTGATCTGCATGATGTTTTAATTTGTAACAATTAGTTCAAATAGTGTTGGATAAAAAAAGATAATGTTTTGATAGGCTTTAGCTTTAAAGTTATTTGTTGTTCCAAAAATAAAAAAACAAAAAATTATGTCAGATATGTACAACTTAAAATAGCAGTTTTATATTTAATATTTTATCATTACTATTATATATATATTAATTACTAACTTCCAATCCACTCACAATATTACTGTTCATTTTATTTTTTCTTTTTCCAGATACATATTTACTAAATTAATATCATAGTATAATTATTAAAACATATGATATAAATTACAAATAAACTTTTATTTGGAAATAGCAATTTTGATTCTTCTTATAGCAAATTTTTATATTTACCGTTTTTTACCCTTAACTAATTTCGAATTAATTGTTTTCATCCCTATTTATTATAAAGTTATATTATTCGTATTTCATAAGTTACGATTTTGGTCCCTTATTATATTTTAAAGTTACATTTTTCGTCCCCTACATAATTTGTTTTTTAGTCGAGATGCGTTTTTCAATATACCGGGCTTCCGCAGCATCGCGCGGACAGTTGAAAAACTAGTTTATATAATTTATGATGATATCCCATTATAATCCATTAAAGAACTTGTATTTGTCAAAATGAAAGCCGGCGTTTAGAGTTTCAAGAATTTAGAGTTTCAAGAAAAATACTTACCAACTATTTCATGATTAAGGGGGTAAAGTAAGTGTTTGAGGGGTAAGATTAGTAGGACCCATATTTCAATTTGGATAGAACCATATCCAAAAAAAACTTAACAAAAATACAAAAGTTTAAAGCAGAACCATAAAAACACCAACAATATTTTTTTATTTTTGTGTTTTCAAGATAATTTAAACGTTGCCTTCCGATCTCCAAATGTTCCACATCCCTTCAAAAACCTTTTTATCTTCTCCTACCGCTGCACTTAACTTACACTCTTTGAAGACGGGATGTCACGTACCATTGGAACGACATCTTCACCACGTGGATCCACAACGTTTACAAGTACCATTTGCCAAGAACAATCGGTGACCGAGGTGGGAGGCGCTTTCCTCTTTCGCCAGCGATTTAGGGTTTCAATTCTTCCTCGGTATACCATCATTCCCATGACACTACCACATGCTTTACCTTTCTCAATACATCGCGAGTCTTTGGGGCTTGTTTGCAGTTCAAATGAAAGTTCATTACGACCACATCGCGAGTCTTTGGGTGCTTGTTTTCCGGTCAAATGAAAGTTCATCACGACCAGTTTTGTGCAGATTGAAAGACAAAAATTATTTATTTACATATTGAACAACGAATTTTTGAGTTTTGATTGATTGGTTTCTCTTTTTAATCAAGAAATCGCACTGCCATGGGAAAGTTTGGTGGAATCTTAGATGTTAAATGGGTTGTAGATAAAGAACTCAGACGACATATCTCCTCTCCGTAATTGGCTTTTATGCATTTTCTTATGCATCGTGACTCTTTTACTTCCTTCTAAGGACTTCAATTAGGAGATGTCACCACTTAAACAACGTAAGTAACGATTTCAATCATTACTCATCTATAATTTTACGGGTTTTGGATATATTTGCATCTGTTAAAGGGATATATCGGCTTCAAATTGAAATAGGTTTATTACAATCCAGGTTATTTTGTTTGAATAATTGGTTTTCAACTAAAAGGGGTATACACATATATCCATATCTTGAAGTTGTAATTACTTATCGTTTTGATCATACAAACTTCTACTTGCCCTAATCGGCTTAAACTAAACAATAACACACTTTATTTTGGTCATTTAAAATTGATCAGAACAATAATGAGAAGGATGACCATTAATAGCATTTTTTTGCAGCTAATTTTTTAATATCAAAAACGGAAATTACCTTGGAGTTCACTATTCATAGCATGTAACAATTTCATTGTGAAGGTAAAATGTTTTGAATTTCACTCTCTAACGAAGAAATACATACAGTAAAGGGTTATCAATATTGTTATTGTACATTATAACAGCGTATTCTCAGTTTTTTTACAGATAATAGCAATGTACTTGCATTTTCTTTACACATAAAAGTAGCATACTTAAAGTCTTTAGTCATAATAGCAACATACTTGCATTTATTTACCAATAATAGCAATGTGTAACTAATAAACTACATCAACATTACCCATGTTAGTAGCAAAATGGAAGTATATTGCTATTTTAGGAGGTAAAGGACATTGCTATTATCAGTAAAGAAATGTAAGTACGTTGCTATTACTGGTATAAAAATAAAGTGCATCGCCCATACTGGTAACGGGAGCAAAGTACGTTGCTATTCTCCACATTTACCCTTTTATCTTTTATTACCATATTTTGGTCATTATCTGTTATGCAAAAAATGATAAAAAAATGTTTTAATTTTTCAGGTGAGCATGACAAGTTTGGAGGAATATATTAAGCTTGTGTTGATGCGTCCATAAATTCTGGAATTATGAAACAAATAGAAGCTTTTAAATTCACCCTACTTTTAAAATGTTTTTCTTTTTTGCGACTATTTTTTGGCAGCTTTGTGATAAAGTGGTAGATGCGGATCTTTCAAGCGTAATAACATGTGCTAGTTAACTGAAATTGCCTCCGTATTCTTCCAAGGTTAAATAAAACATTTTTTTCTGATGTGGTTTATTATTTGGAACGACTAAATAAATAACCACCCGCCATTCTTTAAAAAAAGATTAAATAAAAACCCCATTATACTTGATATACATGCACCTCTATTCAAAGTCAACTTCTTTTGATTTGTTGAAACTGCATTGTTTTCTGAAAAAATTAGGACCTTTTTGTTGTTAATCCTTTGAGTAAATAATTTTTTGTAGTTATTACTGTAACCTTTGGTTATTCAGTATAACAACTCATCAAATTTGGTTGTAAGATATATGATTTTAATTTTGTGTATTTTTAATGCCTGTAAAAAACTATGTGTTAGCAACATACTTTTTCTTTTTATACATTATGGCATCCTACTTTTTATATACTTTGTGCATACATTAATGTAGGGAAGTTTGAATCTTTTTTGTACAGTTACCTTTGTGGCACTTAAAATAGGAGAAGCAAAGTTTCAAAGTTTGGACTTTTTCCTTTAAACTGCAAATGATCCGTGAGCTTGGAGGTTTATATCTTATAAATATGTACTTTGCTTAATTTGTTGATTACAACATCCTACTTTGAATGAGGATTGTGTTGATACAACATTGATTTAAACAAGGATTTTGATTTTGTTTTAGAATTATAGAGTTTGATTTTAAAGTACATGATTATTTTTTAATTTTCTTAAAATGTCAAGTCAGCACTTATGGCATGCGGGGGTAATTGTTGGAGTTTGGTGGCAGTGTAAATCTCTTTATTTTGTTTTAATTGTTGTTAAATTCAAGCAAGCTTTCTGCCTTCTCATATGCATGCTTTGAATCTGATTAATTTCTTAACATTTGATGAATTTGTATTTAGAAAGAGAGATTATTTATACCGTTTGGCATGTATTTCTGCAATAGTCACTTTTATCATGTGGAAGTAAAAGTTTATTTATATTTAATGTTTAATAGTTGATATTTTTATTAACAATATGATACCTGTATTAACATATTTCATAAATAGAGAAATCATATACAATTTAATTTTGTAATGGTTGTCTTAATTGTTTTAAATTTAATATGTTGGTTAACTAAACAATGGAGAGAGAGAGAGAGAGAGAGAGAGAGAGAGAGAGAGAGAGAGAGAGAGAGAGAGAGAGAGAGAGAGAGAGAGAGAGAGAGAGAGAGAGAGAGAGAGAGAGTCATCGACTACTGGTAATGAAAAAAATATTTTGCAGAAAATCACAAAAATGAATCTTGAGGTTTTTTTCGGAGTTTTTTTATGAATCATGTGTTTTTGTATCTTATAATGATTCATTTTGTTGGTTTATCAAAATTAATACAAATAAAGTACTTCTAATCTTTTTACCAAAATTTTTCGTTTTTATTAGATCTTTAATGTGTGTATGTTTGCTAAAGCGGTATTTTTAAAACGTGACATCAACTATTGGTAATGAAAAAAACATGACGTGCCATTTAAAACATTACATAGACCCTACAAAAATCTAATTCAATGCTAATATAATCAGAGACTCTTAATTCTTAACTTTTTTTAGAAAAAAAATGGTTTATTTCATAAAAAACATTATATTTTCAATTTTTTTTCTGATTAAACCTAAAACATTATTATTTTTTTTTTCAAAAAAGACATAAATTTTGGAGAAACTTTTTAATTTACCCCTTTAACCGGTTTTACAGGTTATACATATTTTTTTTTTCAGAAAAAACCCTAATTTCTTTTTTTTTTTCCCAAAAAAACCCTCAATTTCAGTGATTTTTTCACAAAGAAATTTTTTTCTTCGTTTTTGTAATTGACATAACTTTCATATACGCTGTCCAAATTCTACCAACTTTATATCCCTGGAAAGGTCGTAAGTAATACTACAACTTTGCTTTACTGACTTTTGTTTTCAGATATTTCGCTACACTGACTTGTTTTCTTATAATAAATGTATCTTTTGCATACGAGCTCTGTTTTCGATGTTCTATAAATCGATGGATTCGTAAACACGAATGCATCGTGTAATGAATATTATTTAAACCAAAATATTATTTGTATGATTTATCGAATTTTACGCTACTATAGTCTATTATTCGAAATTATATCGTTTACTCGATAATTGATTGGAATAACGTATTGAAGTATTATAATTTCCAATAATACATTAGGAAAGTTATGAAAATTACATTTCAATGCATTATCCTAATTTGCGCTCTGGTTGACCTTTGTTGACCAAATTTGACGGATGTCACAGACGGGGTCGCAAGAAAGTGACGGCGTGGCACTTATGTGGTTCGAGTTTGAACGGTACAATTTAAACCTTCACGAGCAGATGGAATTTGAAAAGAAAAAGCTTACAAAGACAAACAATGAGCCCGCCATGATCGACAACGAGCCCGTAAATAAAAAACAACGACTAAAAGACATAAAGTTTTTGTCGTAGAATCCGGAGGAGGGTCTCGAGGGGGAAGCACTCGAGATGGTTTTAAAATACAAAGCTGATATCATAAAAAATATTGCCTGTGGTTTCGTTTTCTTTACGTTTGTGGTTTGTCGTATTTTTTAAATTGTAATTTGTCGTTTTAGTTTATGTTTGTAATTTTATTTTCTTAATTAATGAAATGTTTTATTTTAATTTAATTATATTTAATGTAATTAATTTTTCACATTTAGTTATATTTAATTATATTTATGCTCATATTTAAGATACTGTAGCGAAAGATTTGAACATATTCAAACAAAGTCAGTAAAACAAAGTTGTAGTATTACTTACGACCTTTCCAGAGATAAAAAGTTGGTATAATTTGGATATCTTATATGAAAGATATGCCAACTACAAAAACGAAGAAAAATAATTTTCTTTGTGAAAAAATCCCTGAAAAATCGTTTAACTTGCGGATAAACTCGTAAATGGCCTAAATTAAAAAGTTTTATGAAAAAGAAAAAATTGAGGATTTTTTCGTAAAAAAAGAAAAAAATTTGGGGTCTTTTAGTCGACGACAAAAACTTTATGTCTTTTAGTCGTTGTTTTTCTTCACGGGCTCGTTGTCGATCATGGCGGGCTCGTTGTTTGTCTTCATAATCCTTTTTATTTCAAATTACATCCGCTCGTGAAGGTTTAAATTGTACCGTTCAAACTCCAACCACATAAGTACCACGTCGTCGCTTTCTTGCGACCCCCGTCTGTGACATCCGTCAAATTTGGTCAACAAATGTCAACCAGAACGCAAATTAGGATAATACGTTGAAATGTAATTTTCATAACTTTCTAATGTATTATTGGAAATTATAATACTACAATATGCTATTTCGAATTAATTATCGAGTAAACGATATAATTTCGAATAATAGACTACAGTAGCGTAATATTTGATAAATCATACAAATAATATTTTGGTTTAAATAATATTCATTACACGATGTATTCGTGTTTACGAATCCGTCAACTTATAGAACGTCGAAAACGGAGCTCGTATGCAAAAGATACAACTATTATAAGAAAACAAGTCAGTGTAGCGAAATATCTGAACATAGTCAAACAAAACAAAGTTGTAGTATTACTTACGACCTTTCCAGGGATATAAAGTTCGTAGAATTTGGACATCGTATATGAAAGTTTTGTCAATTACAAAAACGCAGAAAAAATTTTCTTTGTGAAAAAATCACTGAAATTGAGGGTTTTTTTTTGGAAAAAATAAAAGAAATTTGTGTTTTTTTCTGAAAAAAATATGTATAACCTGTAAAACTGGGTAAAGGGTCTAAATTAATAAGTTTCTTCAAAATTTAGATATTTTTTGAAAAAAAATTAAGTTTTAGGTTTAAACAATAAAAAAGATAAAAATGTAAAATTCTTTATAAAATAAACCAAAAAAAAAAAAAATTGATGTTTCCAACCCAATTTTGATAATGTTTAGCAATAATTGGTGGAGACTAAAATGAGCCCACGTGATCTCATAGATCCAGGGAGATTTGTTGGTGGGTTAACAACTCTTGTTTGACCGCTCCACTAAACCCCAAAATCCCAAAAATAGATGAGGAAAAAGTTTTACACTCACCCTCCTATAATTACTTTCGATTTTTTTCTAATATATTTAAGTTTTAGAAATATTTTATATCTTTCTTAAATATTAGGATTAACGAAAATTAAAGTTTTATTTTTGTAATTTTTAAATTTGTTTAAATAATATGTTTGGTCATTTCAGTTTTTAGTTTAATAAAATTATAGTTTCATATTTTTTAATTTTTTTAATTTACATGAATTGTATTTTTGGTACTTATAGTTTTTAATTTAGGAAATAACTTAAATATATTTTTGGTCCCTATAATTTTTATGTGTTAATTGTAGCTTTGATCCATGTACTAAAATTACAGTTTTGGTCTATATAGTTTTTAATTTGTATCAATAATAATTTTGGTCTCGATAATTTATAAATTAGGAAACCACCTAGCATTTTTGGTCCCTCTAGTTTTTATACATTAATTAATATGTTGGTACCTATAGTTTTTTTAATTTAGGAAATGAATGAATTATATTTTTTGTCATTGATGTTTTTAATGCTAAATTACGGTTTTGATCCCTATGGTTTGCATTGTTTTGTACTTTTGGTTGAAGTATGTAAAATTCAACAAAAAAGACTAAATTATAGTTTTGGTCCATGTCGTTTGCATAGTTATGCACTTTTGGTCCATTCGTTCGATTTCAATCTCTAGATCTAAGTTCATTCTTAAATCTGGTTTTCTACTTGATTTCTGATTTTTGAAGTTTTGGCAAATTCGATTCTATTTTCAATAAAAAATCAGTACAGTGTAAAATAAATAAATCAACCAAGATTTTATGTAGTACTATAAAAAATAATTTATATTTTTTTACTTTAATATGCTATTTAACGTGGTGTCTTGGTTTGTTTGTCAATATCTATTTAATATTGATGTTTCTATCCCGGCCCCCTTAGAAATAATGCCCATGTTCTACCCTGGGCTTATAAAAACAGTGTAAAACTTTCCAATCTTTTAATCAATTTCCAAGACAATGCACCAGATGCAGTGTAAAACTGCCCTGGGCTTATAAAAACAGTGCAATTTATGGATGGTGTAGAGACGAGAGAGGCTAGTGGTTTTTCTGGAAAATGTCCATTATCTTATTAGTTGCACTCTTTTTATGAGACTAGCATATTGACTTGGTCAATATCACATCTTTGTTCTTGTTCCGATTATGACTAGAGCTATTTAAACATATTTTGCTTTGTCTTGTCATGCCTATTTCAAATATCGAGCGCTACCGACCTAAATCATATAACTGAAAAATATTATTAGAAATGGTTTTTTCGATAAAGGAATGTAAATGCTATTGGCGAATGTCTGAGTCCGGTTGTGGCTTATCGCATAGATCGGGTTCAACAATACGGTTTGGAGTGGAGTCTAAGTTATTAGTTTATCATATTCAATTTAAATGTGTAATTATATATTCCTAATTTAGAGGGATAATAATAAGTTTTAATTGAATAAGAAATCCTAGATATATACTAAAATGTTTGTTAGTATATATAGATACCGTGAGGGTAGGATTCACAGATGATGTAATTGGAGTTTTGAGTGATTTATTCAATAGTACAAAGTTGCGTGTTTGGCATTACTATGTGATTTGCCTCTTTGTACTTGAATTGGCATCGGGGCTTGGAAAAAGCCGATGATTGGAAGGGATGTGCCACACCCGCCAGCAAAGGAGGCGACCTCCTTATCGTTTCAATCATTGGTCTTAACCTCAACCAACTACACAATATGGTGTATGCGGATGGAAGTTTTTCTCGGAATCCATGGAGTCTAGAATGTGATCAATCCCGGCTCAGACGATGCCAATAAGAACAACATCGTGAAAGGCCTTTTGTTTCAATCAATTCCAGAGGATCTTATATTACAAATAGGGAACCTTATAACCAGAAAAGAGATGTGGGAAGCTATCAAGACTCGTACTCTTGGGGTTGAACGGGTGAAGGAAGCAATACTTCAAACGTTGACGGCCGAATTTGAAAGTTTGAAGATGACGGATATCGGTACAATAGACGACTATGCAACAAAATAATCGAGCATCGCATCCAACTCAGCTACGATTGGAGATGCATTTCGGAACACAAACGGGTAAAGAAGTTTCTCACTAGCCTTCCTAGGAGATTTGTCCATATTGTAGTTTCTCCTGAACAAGTTCTTGATATTAAAACAATTGGATTCGAGGATGTGGTTGGAAGACGGAAGGCGTATGAAGAAAGGATGAAGATGACGATAAAGCAAACGATTCTCAAAGATTGCTCTATGCTAGAACCAAATCTTCAAATAGGAACCAAAGCTCGAATAGAGGGAGAGGGCGTGGCTCGTACTCTCGGGGTCAAGGTCGTGGTTGAGGTCAGGGTCGGGGTAACGCTCAAAACCATGGTCAACGGGACTCCTTGAAAAACCTAGATGATCAGAAGCAAAAAGGCAAGTGGAACGAAAAACATGACATTTCAAACATTCAATGTTACTATTGCGACAAGTACGGACACTTTGCGTCGAGATGTCCAGATCCAAACCGGAATCATGAAGCAAACCTGAATGAGACACAGGAGGAAGAGCAAACCATGAGGAAGGTGCATTTTTCATGATGAATTTGGTTCAAAAAACTATATTTTCAAATGAATAAAAATGCATTCCTCCTAATATCGAGTCCAAAACCAAGGAAGATGACTTATGGTATTTGGGTAATGGTGCGAGCAATCATATGACTGACAATTATTCATATTTTTTGAGTTAAATAAACACATAACTAGAAGTTGGAGATTCGGTGATGGATCGTGTGTAACTATGAAAGGAAAGGGATCAATTTTGTTCAAGGGTAAAAATGGCGAACAAAAGTTGATGAAAGACATTTACTACATCCCTTCACTTCGAAGTAATGTGATCAGTCTTGGTCAAGCCACAATATCTGGGTGTGATATTAATTTGCGAGGTGATTTCCTAACCATACGAGATAGAGACGGTAGATTGCTTATGAAAGTCCCAAGAATTGCAAACCGCCTCTGTAAGACCCGACTAAAAATCGGTAAACCTTTCTGCTTTTAAGCTAACATCAATGATGAATCATGGTTGTGGCACGCACGACTCGGCCACATCAACTTTTGTGCGGTAAACTTAATGCACAAGTTAGCTAAAGGAGTGCCGGTAATCAAGCATCAAGATCAACTTTGGAGTCACGCATGGTTGGTAAACAAACGAGACACTCGTTCCCGAGGAAAGAAACATATAGAGCAACTTGTATCCTCGAAATGGTACAAGGGGATATCTGTTGGCGAATGTGTGAGTTCGGTTGTGGCTTATTGCGTGGATCGGGTTCAGCAATACGGTTTGGAATGGAGTCCAAGTTATTAGTTTATCATATTCAATTTTAATGTGTAATTATCTATACCTAATTTAGAGGGATAATAATAAGTTTTAAATTGAATAAGGAATCCTAGATATATACTAAAACGTTTGTTAGGGTACACGGAGTAGTATTCGGGTTCAAGCGGGCTCGTCAAAATTAGTGTGCGGTACCGCCGGTACCGTCGGTACCATTGGTACCACTGCCCCGCCCTATGCGGGTTCGCGAAAGATGGGAATGGGAGGATGTGTTGTGGCTTGGTGAACCCAATGAACCCATATATATATATATATATATATATATATATATATATATATATATATATATATATATATATATATATATATATATATATATATATATATATATATATATATATATATATATATATATATATATATATATATATATATATATATATATATACACACACACACACAAAAACATATATATATATATATATATATATATACACACACACACAAAAACATATATATACATACACACGTATATATATATATATATATATATATATATATATATATATATATATATATATATATATATATATATATATATATATATATATATATATATATATATATATATATATAATTAAATTATTATTTTGGGTATTATTTATTTAATTTAATATTAAGAATCTGATGTGGCATTGTGGGTTCAGTGGGTACTGGTTCCATAGGTGAAAGATTGGTAAAAGATAGGGAAAATGGAAGTGAGAGGAGAGAGAAAAGCTAACGTGGCGCGTGGGTTCAGTGGGATGGGAGGGATCTACTCCCCCCACCCTTAGTATATATAGATACGAGGTTAGGATTCACAGATGATGTAATTGGAGTTTTGAATGATTTTCTTCAATAATACAAAGTTGCGTGTTTGGCATTTCTCAGAGATGCAGTGATGTGGATCTCTGTACTTGAAATTCAATGAATATTTCGCGAAAAAATAATATTTGCAATAGTTTCATATAATGCAAGTGGCTTTTATTTGGCTAACTAAGCAAATAAAACCTAGAAACCAGACATAAATACTGTTTTTAAGAGTTCGAAATTATGTAATAACTTTTTGACTAAAAATATTAATATAATGACTTTTTAAATTATTTCATATAAATGTAATAATGTAATGAAATGTACTATTTCAACCGTTCAATATTGATAAAGCTCTATTTTATTTTGTTTGTATTAGTTGCTATTTTATTAAAAAGTTACAAAATATGTCGTCATACTTTCTATCTTTAACATTTTTTTATGATCCCTTGGTTATAAAAAAGTAAAAACGTCTTTAGTTTATTTTAAATAAATCGTGATTTATTTAACAAAACAAAATCCTCGTTCCCTCCCCGCCTCCCATTTTCTCTCTTTTCGGATAAAGTTCTTTTCTTGCTTTTATCTACTTTAAGCTTGTATTTTCTATCCACAAGTTACCGAAGTTTGCATATTTCAAAATAAGAAAATAACAAGTAACAAAACAAACTATCTAAATAACAAAAAAAAAAAAAAAAAAAAAAAAAAATCGGTGACATGGCCACTAAAAATGTGATTCTTCTTTGTCTATTTTCGCAATATTAAAATGCGCTCGATTTATATGATGGAACTAATGATATAAGTAATTTTATGATAACTTTTTTCTTCCAATTTATTTTCATCAGTTAAGCTATTAATAAAAAGAGGAAATGAGGAGAGGGTTCATTGGTAAAAGAATACTTTTGTTTGACGTAAAAATATTAATTTTATTAAGAGATGGCTTTATTTTAGAATTAACCTTAAAAAATATTCACTGTTTATGCATAAATGATTGTGGGTTAATGTCATAAAATGACAACAAATACTACGTAATTTTTTCTTTCAGTCACTTATATTTTAATTGTAATCAATAGGTCATTAAACTTTTTTACAGTATTCTCATTACATCATTGAAACAGAGTTTATCCGGATGAAACTGATACTAAATCCTACGTGTTATCAACTTTGACCTTCAATATAATTTATTCATTTAAGTCATTCTGACACTGACATTGCATCCATAATGACATCGAATTTGACAGAATACTCGATTTAAATTGCACTTTAATGGTATAATGAAAACACTAGAAAAACGTCTAGTGGCCTATTGAATACAATTAGAAGATAAATTACTTAAAGAGCAAATTATGTATTATTGGTTGTCATTATATGACATTAATCATTTTTTTAAAAACGAAAATTTTGTAGCAAATGTAAAAGGTTGCAACATATGATGATTACCCGTGCCAATCTTGTAATAAGATGCTAATTTATACAAAAAAATAGCAGGCAATTATTTGCAATGCATTTAGAAATATGCTAATCACTAAAATAACAATAAGATATAAAGATAATTGGTCAATTTTAAGACAGCTGACTCGAGTTTAAATTTAGTTCAACGTAATTATATGAAGTTCTTTTTAATGGTTTAATCATAAAGCTTTGATTAGAAAACCACTCTAACTAGGTATAAGAGGTTTTCTGATAACCATGTTAATTTAAATTTTGTAAAAACAATTATAATATATAATTTTTTCATTCTAACATTTGAAAGAATATTGTTCTGATTTAATCATCGAGACTTTGTTCTCTAAACCACTATAATCAGGACATGAGAGGTTTTTCCGAGTATATTATGATTTTTAATTTTTTTTTACAAAATATTTGATTATTAATAAAATTTAAATATACCTTTAAAAACATGTGGAATATTATCATATAGAAAAATCTTGTAATATTTTGGATAAAAACCTGTATGATGGGCAGCAAAAATCTCAGCCCAATTATAGGCCTGATGTTTAATTTTTATAATTTCATATTTTCTAAAATACATTTTCGCGACGAATTCTATCTTAAACAAATTTGAAGAAATACTATATGAAGAAAAATGTCACAAAACGACAATGACCTCTCTATTACAATAAGTTTTACTACATTTTGTAATCATTTTTTTTACATGTAATGACATATTTTTGAAGGTAATAACATTTTCTCAGTTGTTGACCGGCGAAAATATAGGATTATCTCACATTCTTGAGATTTTCCTAGATGTGTACCTGTGGAAATATCATAATGGTGAGATAATCCCACATTTTTATTTGAGTAAAATTTTAGATTCCGTGTTTTATTTTTAGGGTTTTATTGAAAGTTGGTTTTTTTTATATAGCATGTATAATTTTTTCTTGGAAGTTTGATATTGAAGGTCCATGTAGGTAATGTAAGACAGAAAGTAAATCGCTTAGGGTGGGGGGAGTAGTACACCCTGAACCCACTGAACTCACTCGTCACGTCAGTTTTTCTCTCTCTCATCACTTCTATCTTTTCATATCTTTCACCCATGGAACCAGTACCCGTTGAACCCAATGTCACATCAGATTTTCGATTTTCAAATTAATTTAAGATTTAATTTAATGATCCAAATAACATTAAATTGCACTAAAAATAAAAAAATGTCAAATAACATTAGATTAAAAATCACACCGTTACAATATTTAAAGAAAACCTAAATACAAAAATAAATCCTAAATACGAATATAAAATCCTAAATATGAAAAAAAACTCCTAAATACGAAAACATAACCTAAAATTCTCACCCGTACATCTGTGCTATTTGCTGTTTTTTCCCAAGAACCAATGCCAGTTGAGGTCCGGTCAAATGGTTATGGGGGGCGAAGAAAGAATTTTAAATCCTTTTGTTCATGTGCCCATTTGAGCGCTGCTATCTCTTGCTCAATGAGGGCTGATTTCTTCTTTAATTCCTCCTCCTGTGTAGCCAAAACAACCATTTTCTTTGCACGGTAGGTGTCTTTCTTGTGCACTTCAACCTCAATAGTCTCTGCTAGTTTGGATATATTATTCACGATGGTCTGATATCCCTCGGGCATAGATGAAGATCCAAACATATTTTCCCTTTTCTTTGCCGGGAATGTGTTGATGGTTGTGGGAAAACTTCATTGCCGTCGTCAAAATCGACTCGATGATGTGAAAAGTGTGCATCAGAAGGAGAGTTTGTGAAGTGGTTGGAGTCGGATGTCTCGCTTCGTTTGGCGGAATGATGTGAGGAATGCATCCCAATTACCTCCACCCTGAGCCATTTGGCATGGTCTCATAGTATTTCCCATGCCCCCATATGTACGAACGAGGCCCGGTGGATTTTTCGGTACTCTGAATGGGTGGCCTGTAAAACATCGACATCGCCCCTAACGCTGGCACGCATGTTCAATTTATTGTTGTATATGCAATTGAACTTGTTTACCTCCGTTTGCATGTCCTTATACTTAGAGTTGACCTGATGTCGTGTCCTATCGGAACCTCCAAGTTGCGCACAGAAATGATCCAACACGTTTTGCCAAAATGAGTCGGAGCGTTGATTGTTTCCGCGTTCTTGGTCCTTGGAACAACTAATGTACGCCTTCGCCAAGGCGATCTCCTCCTTCTCCTGCCACATTTTACGTTTCACCCGTTGAGTGTAACTCTGTTTAGTAGCACACGTAGGGGGTCTTGTTGTTGCTGTTGTGTCTTCGGGACTGCCTCCTCGTCTTCATCCTCCTCCTGCTGCTCCTGCTGCTCCTCTTGCTCCTCCTCTTCATCCTCGTTATCCGAGGGTGGAATGGTTTCATCATTGGACTCGTCTTGGCTACGGAAGTGAGAAGTGTCAGGGACGTAGCATTGGGAGTTGGGTAATAGGTTGGGGCTAAGTTGGAATGGGTTGGGGCTTTGTTGGAACTGGTTGGGGTATTGTTGGAACTGGGTTGGGTATTGTGAAAAATTTTGTTGGTATTGGGGATATTGTGTGTAATTGTGAATGTGTAAAGATGGGGTTGGTGGAACGTCTTGACGGTTTCTGCTTTGTGAGGAACCGTGTCGCTTGGATTTGCCACAGATTAGATCCATTTTATAAAAAAATTGTTTTTATAAAATAAAAGGCAAATGTTTTTAGAGAGAAAATGAGAGTAAGAAAGAAGGGTGAAGGTGCGATTTTTGAAGAAGTGAAGATGTGGTATTTATAGAGATGAGGGGAGGGTAATTTTTGAAGGATTAAAAGTTTTTTTAAATATTTGTGTGGGTTCACCCGGCTTCACCACCACACATCTCAACCCGTTCGACCCCAAACCGCGCGACACAACCACCACGGGGCAGCGGTACCGGAGGTCCGACGGTACCGCCACATCCCGCTTTCCATCTTTCATAACTTCGCTTACTATACCGTCCACCCTTAGTTGGTGAAATGCTCAAATTATTTCGATCGATGACATTTTGATTTTGGAAGGATGTACCTATCTATGATGAAGGGGGACCCGCTGCTTGTTCACGGGATGATATTGCATGAGGTGTAACAGAATGCGGAATTAATCGCACAAGAACGAGTATGATTCTTGTTTGGGGAACAACATGTGTATTTTGGGCATGATAAATTTTGTTTGCTAAGCAACAATTTCTGGATGGTTTATGGATTTAAATAAAGACATAAAACTCGTCCATTTATCATTCTGACGACATTGCTTATCGTAGAAACATATAGGTCATTGACATTCGTCTATTTGAAAAACCTTATATTTATGAATATGTTTTCCACATATCGAACGAGTATGTTGTTCAAGCATGTTTCTCGTATATTTTATGTGAGAGATTTTTAAGAAAGGAGAAAGTTGATAAAATTACAATTGGATGACTTACACCGGAGATGTTTGATCTATGGAACAATATAACTTATTTGGTTAATGTATTTATTGGAATTTGTTATTTCATTTATAAATTCTCATTAAATTCACTATGTTACACGTTTTCATGAAGAAGTTTCTTGTGGCAGCGAATTTACGCGATATGCACAAAGTTTTTACAAAACTACATCTACACATTAATCGTTTTTCATCCGAGCAACCTGTTCCACTTCATTCAATATATTAATTTATAAATTTTGTTTATATATAATTTATAAGTCTTGGAAATTAGTCTCTACAATTAGCTCGCGCGTGTACATACATACATACATACATACATACATACATACATACATACATACATACATACATACATACATACATACATACATACATACATACATATATATATATATATATATATATATATATATATATATATATATATATATATATATATATATATATATATATATATATATATATATATATATATATGGTTAGGTTCTTTTGAGAACCAAAAAAACCATGAGATCTTGAGAACTTCATATCAACCATTAGATCATTATCCATATTAATAAGGGCATGATTGTCATTTGTCTTCTAGTTTATTTTTGTTAATCTAATTAATTAAACATAAAATCATAACAGCCCCTAAAAATAAGCCTAATAAATTTGAAATATCAAATTTAAACTATCAAATTTAAAAACACATAATTTTCGTTTTTTTTATAAAACTATTTTTTCGGAATAAGAAAAAATTATAAAAAAATTATTTTTTTAAAAAAAATTCAGATTTTTAGAATTTTTCAAAATTTAAAAGACACGTATAAATTCATTTATTTGTATGTGCATACATATACATATTCGCAGGTGCATATATGCATATTTTCAAAGTTCATATATACATATTCCTATTTTTAATATATGAATACAAATAATAATAAAAAATTGATTTATTAAAAACAATAATACAACTGTTTTGAATGATACATACATAAAATATAAAACAAAATACAATATAAATTCATAAGATCTTCATTGTTAATTCCTTGACTACGATGTTTCTTCACAATCACTTTTTATTTCTTCAAAATCTGCAAAGAACAATTAAAAATATAAGTACATATTAAAAAAAATTTAAATACATACATCATATCACTTTATATGCATATGTTGTAACACCCGGCTTTTAAAACAAAAACACCCCTGAAAAATTTTTCATTTAAAACGCAGGTTTCAATACATAAAACCATAACAAGGGGTATATTTTAATAAAACGGGTACAAGTGTATCAAGGAGAGTATAAAATACCGTAGTCTCTTTTAAAGCCGGGCTGCTACTAACAGCATCTAAGAGTCCTACTTCACGAGTCACGGACTCTATCTTGTCCCCTACCAGTATCATGCTAACCTGCAGGGACAGTAAATAACGGTATGAGCTACAAAGCTCAGTGAGTAATCAAATCTGCAAATAACATGTATCAAAATACAATCGTATAACTGTCTGGATATCGAATTCAATTCCTAGCCTTACTGGCTGACCATATATACTCTAGGATTTCACATCCTATTCTGTAGCCTTACAGGCTGAATCATAGTGACCTGTAATTAACAAGCCACGTTAGTTATTTGCATCTATAATCATGTCTAACGATTTCTGTCCCATATTTCTAAATCTCAATGGACTGTGTCATATATCATGACTATATAAGTCATATCATTTGTCAAGGCTATACAAGCTGTACCAAATCATTTCAGCATATAAATCATAGCCCATAGGCCTCACCAGCTTGGGTTCAACGACCCGGAATCATAGCCATAAGGCTGCACCATGTTCCTGTAACAATATCATAGCCGTATAGACCGTACCGGTTGGATATAGCATCCAATATCACACAATACAAAATCAAATATGGCTCACGGGTTAGCCCGCTGTTGCCTAGACTCACGGCTCCGTTCTTGCCATCGAAATGACTCACGGCTTATCCGGTCTTGTCTATATAGGTTTGACTCACAGCTCCGTTCTTGTCTATTATAGACTCACGGCTTATCTGGTATTGTCGCACCATTTAAAATTGACTGACTCACAGCTCCGTTCTTGTCTATAATAGACTCACGGCTTATCTGATATTGTCATGTCATTGACTCACAGCTCCGTTCTTGTCTTTATCAGACTCACGGCTTATCTGGTATTGTCGTATCATAGTGTATATATATATGTATTGACTCACAGCTCCGTTCTTGTCATCGCAATGACTCACGGCTTATCTGGTATTGTCTTTTACATATATTTTACACTTGTCATTTTCGTCCCCCGAAGCCGTCTCAACCTGTAACAAATCAATCATCATATATCATATGTGATATCAGTGAGATTACTCACCTGGATGCTAGCTGCATTAAATTCCCGATTGTATCTTGCCTTTACGTGCACCACAACCATTTTGTCCCATACCTATTTATCCATTTATATACCAAATGATAATAGGTTAATAATCATCTACATTAACTCTAATACACTAGAGTTCAATACAATATCATTACAAACAATGCC
The DNA here is from genome assembly GCA_023525715.1 of Cichorium intybus. NCBI lineage: Eukaryota > Viridiplantae > Streptophyta > Magnoliopsida > Asterales > Asteraceae > Cichorium > Cichorium intybus. The sequence goes on along the minus strand of CM042011.1, from coordinate 11,308,216 downwards.
TAGTTAATAAACTTTCCGTTTACTAACTTTATATGAATTTTACTATTCACCGAGGCATTGGAATCGATCTACAGTGCCCCCGAGGGGTCGGAAACTCAATCTAAAAATTTTCCCAAACTTTTCAGACCATAACGAGCCTATGGTCCAAATTTGAGCTAAAACGGACAAGCCAAGCAAAAGTTAGCATTTCAAAGTCCCTGCCTGAGGGGCGCACCCCGCCCAGACATGGGCGCACTGCGCCTGGGCGCACCCCGCCAGGCTTTTGGGCGCACCGCGCCTATCGCCTGCAGGTGTCTCCTGTCCAGCCGCGATTTATGCACTGTAGCAAGCAGTTTTGGTCCATTAAGTCCTTAATCCGGTCCTTAATCGATTGGGGTTTGTTCTAGGACTAAAACCTTATACTTTAACAAGGTTTTTAACCATCCAAAACAACCAATTCAATCAAAATGAAGAATTAGGGTTCTTAGTTCTAACAACCCCAAACTTCAAATTCATCACTAATAACAACCTACTTCCATTTTCTTTAGTTAAGTCCTTATTCTAATGACTTAAGGGAAGTATTACATCAACTAAACCACATAATCATCACTGCAAATGCAGTTTTGAGTTGCTACAAAACTCATCAAGAAATAACAAGCTAGAGCTTGAAGAACTAACCTTTCAAGCTTAGGAATCAACAATTCCAAGCCATAGTTCCATTTCCTTGCTTCAATCTCATGTTTTTCTGCAGAAATCGCATCCTTCTTGCTCTCAAGAATCATTCCCGTAACTGAAAATTGGCCAGTCAACAAGAGAGTCAACTCTCTTATTTATACCACAAAATTTTGCAAATTTGGTCCCTAAGTTCATTTTCTTGAACTTTGACCACAACAATCAAGTTTTATTACAATAAAACTTCCATTTCTTACATTTTGGCCACAACCAACAATATTTTTACATAATTGGTCGTTGACTTGGTCAAATGACCAAAATACCCTTTTTCGGTAAAACGACCCGAATTCAGTTTTTATAACATTTTAAGTCCAAAACTCAAAATATTATTTCAAACCAAATACTTTTCTGTCCAAAAGACCATTTTACCCTTCCAAGGTAAAATGACCAATTTACCCTTTTATTATAATTATATAATAAAGCGTGTCTTGGCGTTACAAATTCTCCCCTTCTTCAAAAGATTTCGTCCCCGAAATCATACTATCAAGCAAGGGTATTTCTTTCTCGTTACAATTCCGGTTTCCCATATCATATGGAAACCTTTATGGTATTGCCTAAGCACTTAACCATACTAGTCTTCTTATCTCGTGGTTATATCACCACTCGCATATCACTCCTCCGGTTGTCCCGGGCACCTTAATCACTTATCTTCCTCATTTCAACATGAGGGATTCGTTAGAATTTATCAATCTATGTTCTCAAAACCATGAGACCCATAGAAAACTTATAAATATCTTGAAGTTCATCAAGAATCTTCAATCAATACACCGCAATTCTTGCTTTTGGGATATACGGAAAGGTCCAATAAACAAGGACTCAACTTTCCTTTTTATCCCTCATCAATTTCTAGTTCTTCCGGAGGGTCACTTTGAGTTTCACTATCTTCCTTTTCTTGGGGTTTTAATGGTTTTACTCGACAATCCTCATACTACTCTTGTCCATTTTGGTCTATTTCCAAGCTTTCTTGAACTTGCCAAATCTTTTCTTCTGTTTGAGATACAATCTCAGGTTTAGTCAATAGCTTCACCCCAACTTCTGTCTAGCAAATCGGCGTGCAACACAGTAGTCTATACAATACTTCCTACGAGTCAATAAAACGCTAGTATAATACCTATACTTATCTACAACTTCTACCAAGGATAGACGGTCGTATTGTTTTCCGCTAGGGTCTGTTATGCAGATTTCAAGCATAACTCCTAAGGTCTGCATCATTATCTCACCTCGTCAATCCATCTGCGATTCGCACACAGTACTTACTAGTACTTTTGAACTAATTATTCTTGAAATTTTATGCCAAATTCAAAGAATAATTCTGTTATCTATGTCCGATACAATTCGCGCCGATAACTCACGTCGACAATTTTCTTTATCTTTGTAGTTTTTCACTACTTTTCCACTCTTAAATTCTTCTTAGTCAGTATAAATCTACACTGATTTCATCAATCAACCTGCAATCCACCCATATGGTGTCATACCCATACGGTACTTGCAAAGACTTTACTACAAAGTCTATGATATTTTTCGTTCCATTTCTTCTTTAGGACGTACCACCTTATGTTTCTAATGATTTGACTGTAGTTACCCACAAGTCAAACACTTTTCACATGTCTTTCAATGTCTTTCTTCAGCCCCGGCCACCAACACATAGGTTTTATCGACCTATCCAGTTTGGTATTGCCCGGGTATGCTGCATATCTGATACAAAATGCATCTTTTCAAGATGATTTTTATGTTTCGTTTGACTTTGGAATTCACATTCACAACCGCCAAGGGTTTTAAATCACTGTGATATTCCAACTAACTTCCCCTACTTCTCAATCATTTATTCACTTTTCACAATTTCAGACTTGCACACGTCTTTCTGTGCTACCTGAATCAACTCAGGAAATCAATTTACCACATTCATACATGTGGATGTAACCCTCAAAGGTTACTCTTTCTAATTTAAGGCATCTGTAATCACATACGCCTTTCTGTGATGGTACAAGATTTCATACCCGAAATCTCTAAGTAACCCATCTATCTTTGCTATCTCATCTTCAGGTTCTTTTAATCAATTAAGTATTTCAACTTTTATGATCTTATCGCAATAAGCTTTACACCATACAAGTAGTGTTTCCAAAGCTTAAATGCCACGTTCATAATTGCTACCGCAATATCATGCATCCACAGTCAACGTTGGATACATTTCAATGATCCAATCCATCTTCTCTGCTTAGCATCATTGCTAACATTAGAGGTTCACACAAGGTTTATTCCCAACTTTTACAACCTATCTGTGGTCTTTCTACCACTCAGACTTTACACTTTTCTTGGTCAACTTTAGTCAGCTAACCAGCAACCAAGGAGCAGTTTTCTACAACTCTCCTATAGTAACCCGCCAAATCCAAGGAACTACAATGTCAGTCGGATTCCTCAGGCGGTTCCAGTTTTATCACATCATCTATCCCACTGGATTTATTTTATCATCTTTGGCAGTATTATCATGCCCAAAGAGTTGAAACTTCTTTTAGCCAAATTTTTCATACTTGGAGAATTTAACATATCACTTAACTCAGTGAAGTAACTCCAGTATCTGGTACAATGTACCTCATATTCATTCTGGTTTCGAGAATATCGTATTCTCAGTAGTCAATGTACATACACATTAACTTATCTTTCTTCTTTTCCAACAAGATAGGGCTCCATCTGATGACACCTACAGTCATATGAGATCCCAATTTAAAAACAATTTCTTCCAATTGTTTTACCACTCTGCCATCTCTGCAGAGGCCAATCAACACAGAGCCTAGATAACAGGAACGGCTCCCAATACCAGCTTAATCATAAGCTCTTCTTGCCAATCTGGCAGAAATCTTGGAAGTTCTTTTCAACAGAATCATCCGAAAATTATTTAAAGTAGTACACTACTTTCACCACTTTATTAAGCTGGGCCCATACCACGTATGCCAACTACAACATCATTCCTTTACTAACTCTTTTCTGAGTTTAAGCAAAGAAGCTAACCGGTATTCCCAACAACGGTCATTTACCATAGATTTTCATCCGCTCATTTATGCTTTCTGAACCATCATGTTCATATTTTTACAATTCATGTTAGCATACTTCATTGCTAACCAAGTCATAAGCACAAATGCTTCAATTTCACTGGTAGTCATCGGCTTCAGATTCATAGGGAAAAATGGTCCCGTAAATCTTAGGCAGACTACTTTCCAGGTGTTCAATATCTTGAACATACTTGCTATCTACAATAGCTATTTCAAATATTTCATCCAAAATCGTTGATGAAGTATCCAATCACGACATCAGTGTCACCGATCCAAAGCATAGCTTCATGGATCAAATATAACATACACGAAGTTATATTCAAAACATTTACATCGGAGATCATATCTGTCTCCTCACGAGTTTCTTCCACAATCTGCTGGAAAGATCAAGGCACCACTGGTCCTTTTTAACCATCAATTTCTTCTTTCTTTCCTGGGTTCACCACCCGTTACTCCACCTTTAGCATGTGAGTATGTCATAAGGAAGTGATCTATAGTTCCTCGTTGGAACCACTTCCGTCCCATACAACAAGCTCGAGCAATCTGCTCCTATCATCTGCAATTTCAGCATGTCAACGGTAGAGTTTCAACTCTACAATTTTCCTTAGTGCCTTTCCTGCATTGATCACAATACATAACTGCTCAGTTTTGGTCCCTTCCTTTTTAGGTTGGACCGGTCTGTGGCAACTTCTCCTGAAGCGTCCACTAATCGTTTTCTGCTTTTCTTGTAGTCTCAACTACTGTTCTTTCACCTTGAATATCAGCCAAGGTGAGCAACCGATTCCTTTATCTGACCACATCAGCTAACATTGCTCATCATGTGGATTTTCGGCTATTCGTCCCCTTTTGCTCCTCGTGCAATGGAGTCTTGAGAAAGGGTTGATCCATTTCATAGAGCTTCGCGCCCTAAATGCCTTCCAAGAAGATTCACAGTTCATACTCCTTATACGTCAGAAGTTAGTAACAGTTAGATTATATACGTATAATAACAACTATATACACCTAACTCTGCATCATGTCTACTATCTCAGGGTTTAAGTCCAGGAATCTACTCTATAGACACCTAGTTCACTTAAACCACGGCTCTGATACCAACTTGTAACACCCGGCTTTTAAAACAAAAACACCCCTGAAAAATTTTTCATTTAAAACGCAGGTTTCAATACATAAAACCATAACAAGGGGTATATTTTAATAAAACGGGTACAAGTGTATCAAGGAGAGTATAAAATACCGTAGTCTCCTTTAAAGCCGGGCTGCTACTAACAGCATCTAAGAGTCCTACTTCACGAGTCACGGACTCTATCTTGTCCCCTACCAGTATCATGCTAACCTGCAGGGACAGTAAATAACGGTATGAGCTACAAAGCTCAGTGAGTAATCAAATCTGCAAATAACATGTATCAAAATACAATCGTATAACTGTCTGGATATCGAATTCAATTCCTAGCCTTACTGGCTGACCATATATACTCTAGGATTTCACATCCTATTCTGTAGCCTTACAGGTTGAATCATAGTAACCTGTAATTAACAAGCCACGTTAGTTATTTGCATCTATAATCATGTCTAACGATTTCTGTCCCATATTTCTAAATCTCAATGGACTGTGTCATATATCATGACTATATAAGTCATATCATTTGTCAAGGCTATACAAGCTGTACCAAATCATTTCAGCATATAAATCATAGCCCATAGGCCTCACCAGCTTGGGTTCAACGACCCGGAATCATAGCCATAAGGCTGCACCATGTTCCTGTAACAATATCATAGCCGTATAGACCGTACCGGTTGGATATAGCATCCAATATCACACAATACAAAATCAAATATGGCTCACGGGTTAGCCCGCTGTTGCCTAGACTCACGGCTCCGTTCTTGCCATCGAAATGACTCACGGCTTATCCGGTCTTGTCTATATAGGTTTGACTCACAGCTCCGTTCTTGTCTATTATAGACTCACGGCTTATCTGGTATTGTCGCACCATTTAAAATTGACTGACTCACAGCTCCGTTCTTGTCTATAATAGACTCACGGCTTATCTGATATTGTCATGTCATTGACTCACAGCTCCGTTCTTGTCTTTATCAGACTCACGGCTTATCTGGTATTGTCGTATCATAGTGTATATATATATATGTATTGACTCACAGCTCCGTTCTTGTCATCGCAATGACTCACGGCTTATCTGGTATTGTCTTTTACATATATTTTACACTTGTCATTTTCGTCCCCCGAAGCCGTCTCAACCTGTAACAAATCAATCATCATATATCATATGTGATATCAGTGAGATTACTCACCTGGATGCTAGCTGCATTAAATTCCCGATTGTATCTTGCCTTTACGTGCACCACAACCATTTTGTCCCATACCTATTTATCCATTTATATACCAAATGATAATAGGTTAATAATCATCTACATTAACTCTAATACACTAGAGTTCAATACAATATCATTACAAACAATGCCTAGTTAATAAACTTTCCGTTTACTAACTTTATATGAATTTTACTATTCACCGAGGCATTGGAATCGATCTACAGTGCCCCCGAGGGGTCGGAAACTCAATCTAAAAATTTTCCCAAACTTTTCAGACCATAACGAGCCTATGGTCCAAATTTGAGCTAAAACGGACAAGCCAAGCAAAAGTTAGCATTTCAAAGTCCCTGCCTGAGGGGCGCACCCCGCCCAGACATGGGCGCACTGCGCCTGGGCGCACCCCGCCAGGCTTTTGGGTGCACCGCGCCTATCGCCTGCAGGTGTCTCCTGTCCAGCCGCGATTTATGCACTGTAGCAAGCAGTTTTGGTCCATTAAGTCCTTAATCCGGTCCTTAATCGATTGGGGTTTGTTCTAGGACTAAAACCTTATACTTTAACAAGGTTTTTAACCATCCAAAACAACCAATTCAATCAAAATGAAGAATTAGGGTTCTTAGTTCTAACAACCCCAAACTTCAAATTCATCACTAATAACAACCTACTTCCATTTTCTTTAGTTAAGTCCTTATTCTAATGACTTAAGGGAAGTATTACATCAACTAAACCACATAATCATCACTGCAAATGCAGTTTTGAGTTGCTACAAAACTCATCAAGAAATAACAAGCTAGAGCTTGAAGAACTAACCTTTCAAGCTTAGGAATCAACAATTCCAAGCCATAGTTCCATTTCCTTGCCTCAATCTCATGTTTTTCTGCAGAAATCGCATCCTTCTTGCTCTCAAGAATCATTCCCGTAACTGAAAATTGGCCAGTCAACAAGAGAGTCAACTCTCTTATTTATACCACAAAATTTTGCAAATTTGGTCCCTAAGTTCATTTTCTTGAACTTTGACCACAACAATCAAGTTTTATTACAATAAAACTTCCATTTCTTACATTTTGGCCACAACCAACAATATTTTTACATAATTGGTCGTTGACTTGGTCAAATGACCAAAATACCCTTTTTCGGTAAAACGACCCGAATTCAGTTTTTATAACATTTTAAGTCCAAAACTCAAAATATTATTTCAAACCAAATACTTTTCTGTCCAAAAGACCATTTTACCCTTCCAAGGTAAAATGACCAATTTACCCTTTTATTATAATTATATAATAAAGCGTGTCTTGGCGTTACATATGTGCACATAGATTTACGCTTATGTGTTCACATTTTCACAAACATATGCATAAATAGTGATATAAAAAAATTGACGGATATACGCACACATACACACATGCATATATGCATATACGTTTATACAAATGTTCATATATGAACATATGCGCATATGCACATAGGCACATATGCACATATGCACACACATTTTTTATGGATATACGCACACATAAAGATATGCACATATGCACACACATTTTTTCATATGTATTTTCATATGTCCATGTGTATATGTGCATGGGGTACTTGTGTACATCTATGCACAAACAAAATTATATGTATACAAACTATAAAACGAATTATCATATGCATTGACCTATGCACATATGCACATAGGCATATATGCATATACTTTTGTGCACATGTATTCACATTTGACGGATATACGCACACATAAAGATATGCATATATGCACATACATTTTTACACATGTATTTTCATATGTCCATGTGTATATGTGCATGGGGTACTTATGTACATCTATGAACGAACAAAATTATATGTATACAAACTATAAACGAATTATCATATGCATACATCAAACAAAATAAGTGAATAACCATAAATTTGATACATTCTGGTGTTTAATTTGATACATTCTAGTGTTTAACTATCCAAGATTTTAGACAACATATTATAAGTCCATAATAACTTAAATTTGATACACTCAAGTGCCATTAACTTAATCTATGAAATTAAATATGAATCAAAACATGGAATTTGTGTATAAAATGGAATTGAAAATTCAAGCTTACTAACTTGTAATATGTACCCGATAAAACTTAAGGCTTGAAGCTTGAATCGTGTGTCGATCTGGTCAAATCAGAATTAGGGCCACCACAAACCCACCCCATGAGTCTTTCAACCAGCACTACCGAGAATTGGATCAAAACGTAAGGCGACATCAGACTTGGACTAAAGTTGTAATCACCTGCAATTATGCAATGTGAATATCAGACTTGATCAAAGCAACCTCGGTATATCAAAGCAAAATCAGCTAGGGTTGGAGACCATCTTGCAGACAATCGAGCCAATCCCACGTGTACCACCGGTGACCAGAGCAGTCAATCGAGCCAGAGACCATATTGCAAACGCTAGGGTTGGAGAGATTTGGTAAAGAAGAGTGACGGGGAGAGAGGTATTGATCTGCAAGGGAAGAGGAAAAACTTGATTTCGTTTGTTGAACAAGATAATACATACCTGATGAATGTTCCAATCGATAGGCATAATGGTGAATCGTTTGTTCCAATCGATAGGCATAATGGTGAATCGAGGTCGTCGGGATCGATAGGCATAATAGTGAATCGAGGTCGTCGGGATCGAGAGGAAGACGAGAGAGGTGATGGCGGCTAGGTCAGGGAGACGTTGTGGCGATCTCCGATCAAGAGGATGCAGGTTTTTCACGGTATCGAGAGAAAGACGAGAGGCGAGTGAGAGAAAGAGGGATGATTTTTTTCCTTTTTAAGTGGGATAGAATGTGTATTTAAAATTAATTATGCTTATTTTTTGGGATTTAGAGTTAATGATAATTTTTAATTCCTATAATACCCTTGCTAGCTTTTCATTAATACCAAGAATACCATTGAATTTGTTATTAATTACAAAAATGCCATCTTTCATCTAAGCCTTTCAATTTTTTAATCTTGTGGTCCAGAATTGGTTCTCAAGATCTCATGGTTTTTTAGGTTCTCACAAGAACCTAACTCTATATATATATATATATATATATATATATATATATATATATATATATATATATATATATATATATATATATATATATATATATATATATATATATATATATATATATATATATATATATATATATATATATATATATATATATATGAATTTGGGTAATGTAGCCAGCATGTCGACAAGGATAAACTAGACGAATGGGCGGTAAATCAATACCACATATGCGAGGCTAGACTTCCATTAAGCGGGTGGAGTGGTAATATGTATGTGATATACACACAGTCACTAAGTGTTATGTTACAGAACAATGTTATTAAGTTATTTATATATATACACTATATGTATTATAAATAAATAATCTAACAAAACGATAAATTCAGGAGGGGAAATGCGCCAAATAAAACAAGAACAAGCACATACAATTTGAGAATGCTAATCAAACTGAAGACTAAAGACCAAGATTCTTACTCAATTAAAATAGTTAACTACCAAAATGAATCATCTAAAGCAAAAGCATCAAGCACACATAATAGCGTGCATTGAAAAAATGTAACATGTTTGCATAAACTAATGATGAGGAGGAGGATGCTGAAGTGGTATTATATTCTTCTGCGACCAAGTTGTTGGTCCTAGTTATTGTAGTAATTAAATTCTAACATACAATAATGGTTGAAAATGATTAAATTTTATTAAGTACTTACAAAAATATGTAGAATAATCTGAGACACGCCTTACATTAAACGAACCCTCTAGTCTCTAATATAGAATCTAACAAACAACACTCAATATATTTCACATATAAGTAGGTAATAGGTCTATTCTAAAATTACATAATACTAACTCATAACATATATTTAAATATATTGAGATGAATATGAATCTAGAAAAACTTGCTTTATCTTCACATTTGAATCTTCAATAAACTTATCTTCATTCTTTATGTAGATACACCTTGTGGAACCACCTTTTAAATAAGACTTCCAGAGCTAAGTTGGACAGACTTCAAGGTGGGCTTAAGTCGTCAAGTCAACTCGAGTTATCTAAGTTAGCCTATATAGACTAAATCTTTAACACAAAACTTAATAGCTCAGGATGACAAACTACTAGAAACTTAAAAACAATGTCTTAACCATTATTAAATCATTGAGTTCAACCCTAACCATCTCCCCATATTTGATTGTAACATCATGAAAATCTTGCATTTTGAATATTAAAGGACTTAACAAAAGATATTAGACCTCTATGATATAATCATAAAACTGTAATTTGTTATTTTGTCAAGATGTAATAAAAAGTCAAGTTATTATGAAATATATGTGTAATTATTTTTTTTGTATAATTATTATTTGCTAGATATGAATTTAGAACTAAATTTGCACATAAAATAACAAGCTATGTCTATATGTATGATATGTTCTTTAAAATGGGAGAAAAATATACAAATCCTTAAGAATAAGTATTACTGAGCAAGAACTAGAGAACATTATTTTGTCTTAATATAGTCCCAATAAAGTCTAGAATATGTAACCATAAGATAAACTTAAGGGTATTAGTACATAAGTTGAAAATGAGGTGTAAAAGATAAATTTGATGCATGTTAGAAATAACCTTAAAACTCCAGCTTTAGGACAGTGTTTTTGGTTATTCTTGAGCCTAAAACTAAATTCACAATTAGTAGAATATAATGCAAAATTAATCAAGTAAAACAGACTTAGAACAAAGGAGATATAAGCTTTTAAGTTAGTATATCCACTATAAAGGAAATTAAGATATACATGGAGGTCTAGGGGCATTTTGGTTGATTGGCACATGCTCAAGGGCTAGAAATTGGTGTTGTGCAGGAACACACTCTACTATTTTTGGTTTCAAGAATGGCCTACACAAGTTAAGTTCAATAACAGGATGTTGAAGCCTTGTTGTGCGGTCCGAAAGTTTTTATTAGGTATGGGAGTGTTCAGCTGCATGCAAGCATGAAGGGGGTTTCTCTCTATCACTCGGTCAGACAAGCCTCTCTTGTGATATCACTCGACCACAAAATAAGGAAATGGAGCTAGAAAAATTATTTTGTGCTGCTACACACTTCTATTACTACATGTTACATTCGACCAAGTATTAAGAGATATGTTCCCTTCTAGAGTGTGACAAGTGTCAAGGGAAGAGACTTGTCCAACCCTTAATCGTCCCTGACGACGAGATACCCCCTTTATGTTTAGTTTCAGTTCATTTTACCCCAAAACAAACACTTACATAGCAAAGGTGCGAAGTAGACTTCAAAAGGGAATATTAGCTACATATAAAAAGGTTTAAAGATATTTTTGAAGGGAATCAATTTTCTAACTTGAGAAATCAAATCTTTAAGGTATATTTATCATTCTTGGGTATTATTTGATGTTATCTATTTTGTTTTAGGTGTAATCACAAAACCTTATAATGATGATATGATCCTCATGAATTTTCTATTTAAATGTAGTTATGAATTGGATTAAATACAACCATAATATTCTATTATTGTTACATTGTAACACCCCAAAACCAACATCGAGTATATACAATATTTTTGCAAATCGGTACCACTTTAGTTTTACAAAATACAATACTTGATGTTTTGGAAGCGACAAGTGGACACCTTTGGATCGTATCCAGCCGGTCGTTACTACACATAATACATGTTCAAAACACCACAACAAACAACGTAAGCATAAAGCCTAGTGAATAACTTTACTATAGAAAAACCAAGCTCATCAACGAAATGTAATAAATCAGACCACAATTAAAGATTGATACTCCTTAACTGTCACCTGAACACCAAACATCAACAACAATATATGTATATATAATATAATAACACCAATTTCGTAGAACATACAACTGTCACCGTGGGATCTTGGGTTATTCACCAACCCATAGATCTTTCACCAACTGTGAAATACACCAAACTATCACTATTCTTGAATTACACCATTTAGTTGCAATGAAACTACTAATCAACTAATTAAAAAACATCATATAGAACATGCGAAATATAATATAGTCTACTAAGACTATACCACTAATATCTAGAGTTACTATTCTAGTGTATAACCTATGTCACATTTCCAATATCACCACACTAATGTTCAACAAAGAGTTTAATATAACATCACCACAATATATATATATATATATATATATATATATATATATATATATATATATATATATATATATATATATATATATATATATATATATATATATATATATATATATATATATATATATATATATATGCACAAAACACAGCAATATTACCATATTACACAACAACATACAACCACAACAATCAAAGCTGAGTAAAGTTACTCACCTGTAGTCCAAGCTCCAAAAGTAAGCCATGTTTGATGTTTTGTAATCATCCTTACACCTTCTTGTATACAGGGAAACAAGAATAAAAATTTCTTAGACACAACCCCGCTCAAGTTTGTGAAAAACACGTTTCTGTCCTCATCAAGGAAATTAGTGGCGCTAATTTTACCCCTGTTCATAGTTAGCGCCGCTAACTATGAACAGCAGCACACTTTTGACGATTTTTTCACATAAAACTCTGTTTTTAACTCCAAAAGACCAAGAACTCAAGGAATACAACACCATATTCAATTACACACCTAAACCCTTCCATTTCACCACTTGCATATCAACTAAAATCAACCAATTTATCTAATTCAACTTAGCAAATGCATACATAAGAACACACTAACCTCAATCCTTGATTGGTATGCAAAAGCCCTTTGATTACACCTTCAATTTGATGATTTGAGCTCCAAAATACCCCTGAAACTCATCTCCCTTTCGTACCTTCTAGAAATGAAATAAACCCAAATGACCAAAGTCAAAGATTTAAGTGGAATCTGCCAGACTGAGATTAGAGTTGCTAATCTTAATATTAGTGTCGCTAATGTTAGAGTCGCTAACTTTCTCATTAGAGTCGCTTATGTTCCAACTTTCGCCTGGTTTGTACTTTTGACTCCATTTCACCAAATAGCAACCTACTTCAACATAGCGTCACTAACCCTTAGACATTAGCATCGCTAATGTATCTGATGAGTGATTTCTTGCATATTTTTCACCTCTTTGGCCTATACTTTCCAACTTAACAACCAAACTCCATATTAAATCATATTAGGGACATTTATACACCAAGATAACACATTAACACCTTAAATCCAAAGATTTGGTTCGTTCTTCATTTTTGACATTTTTAGTCCTTTTTCATCAAGAACACCCATGAATAATCTAAAACTCCTTTAACACCATCAACATGTTATTACAAGTTGATAAGGAATGTAAACCTGCTTCCTGGTATTACATACATGTTGGATTACTTTGGGTCATTTGAATCATAAATTGGGATGTATAGTATATATGGAATTGAACGGATCATATGATGTTGAGATTATTATTAATTATGAAATCATATTGGAAGTGGGCAAGTTTGTATTGTATATGAATGCTAAATACTCTTGTGGAATGAAATCTATACAATGATACATTGGTGGATAAAATATATTTAGTAAGATGACGTATTGTGGAAAGAACCACATGTTGTAAATAAAGGAATGCCTTAATACATGAATTAGATATATGACAAGTGGAGTGTTGGAAGGAATTAGCATATTGTGATGATAAACATTGAAGTAATAAGGATGAATAAGAGCTATGTTAGAATTAATTTTTGTAAAGGTTGTCTATATGATTAGTATGATCAATGTTGGCTAAAGCATTTAATTGATATAAATTCAATAGTTTTGGAAAGAAGTATTAATCAAGTTCAATTCAAGCGAAAGGACAAATTGTTGTAGTTAGTTACAATAACAAGGTGAGTACATGAGGATTTTCCCATCATGTGATTCTAAGTCTATGTTTACGCAAGTATCTAAAGATGTTTTCAAAGCATGCTATGTGTTTATATTATGATTTTTTTCAAAGAGTATTTACTATGCATGTCACATGATTATTGGTGATAAATTTATAAATCTTTTCTAAAGTGTTAGAAGTGTTGTGTCATGATTTTATGCAAAATTTATGAAAGATCAAAATTGTTTATGTTTATGTTATAATCTATGCATTCATGACACTCATGTGATTGACTTTCATAAAAATAAAAATTGGTGATCATGCATACATTGAATGTGATTGCATAATGGTCAAAAAGTTCGACAACAAAGATGTCCCGGTAACGGGATAAACAAGACTCTACTGAGATGGTACATCTATTTGCGAAGTAGAGGTCTTTTATGATGTCATTATAAGTTGATTCGTTCTTCCTATTTTGGTCAGCTTAAGGGACACCAAGGTGACTCGGTCCTTTGTAGACCTAAGAAGCCATACGTAAGCGTAAGCTCAAGATGCTGGAGGAAACCCAGACGATTTGCTTTGGGGTGTTAATCATACATTGCATATACATTTATTACGTATGAAATGTATTGAACTGAAAATATTTTTAAATATTTTCAAATTACCTATGAGTATAAAACACATGTAGTTCACTAGACGCTTTTTGTCTTACGTATATCTATTATTATGTGATGTATATCAGGTTCGAGTTCGAAAATGTAAGATATTAAGACGTTATGTTAGACATGCTTTTGGGAGGATTAGATAAAGTGGAGCTTATGAAAGACTCCTGATACTAATCTTATGGTTTAATCTTATTTGCTTGTTATGACACACAAATTGTTTAACAGCATCATTTTCGCTAAATTTGTAAATGACTAATATACTATTTGTATTTTCGATAATGAAAGAAGTTTTTTTTATACTTTGTACGAGATACAAACATTTGTTCACAATTTGGAATATATATATTTATAAATTCTCAATTTTTTGTTCTAATAATGGTGATTGTGCCTCTTCCATGAGTTTGAATTCTGGTGAGGGCCACCACCGCCTTGCCGGAGAGTCCTGGTCCATCTAGTGAAACCAACGGCCGACAAGCAAAATCCCCTACCGGATGTCTAACGGGCCTAGTCGGTGGCATTAGGATTCTTTCATTGATTTCGTTCAGTGTCATATCACCTTTAAGTCCCCCTGGCTTTACCAGTGCAAATGGATACACAACTCTTGTTATCACCTTCTTTTTTCGGTCCTCGATTCCACCTACTAACAAATACAATTATCATACGGATCATAATAAAATATTTATCGAATATATACTTCAAAAATTAAATATTATGACCTAATAATATTGTCTGGTCAATTTGGTAAATTAATCTTTGAAATCCAAGTGTCCCTATGACTGGTAGCTAAAGTGGCTAAACTTGGAAGAAAATTTAAAACTAAAAGTAAAATAAGAAAAGAAAATGCGATCGTCAATGGAGATTATTTTAATCAAGCAATTTAGTTTTCTCTGATTCTTTTTTTTAAATTTTCTGCATAAATTTGCTGAATTTTATATGGTTCTTGTTAACCACCAAAAGTTGGAATACCATAAAATATCTAAATTAATACATAATTTAATTTTTATTTTAACTAAGAAGAAATATAATATCCCTCCCATGAATAACTTACGAATCAAAAAGCTTATTAACCACTAAGAGAGACTTATATAGAACTAAAAATCTAGATTTGTAATTATGACGACTTGGTTTACACATTGTAGTCGTAAAAATATTGCTTTAATATTATAGAAAATAACATTACTTAATTTGAGGTGTTCAAAAATATGCATTATAATACGATATTAAATAACTTTACTTATCAGTAACTGAAAAATATATTTATAGCATCGATTAATGGTACAATACATTTAACCTTATTTTACCAAACATATTTTAGATGTTTTATTAATGGTACAATACATTTTTGTGTCAAAATTTTAATTATTAAAAATGATATCTATTCATCAAGTCAAACATTAGGTCGTCAAAAGTATGCATGTTATGTGATTTAAGAAACATCATCATCACACCATCACACCATCATCATCATCGTCATCATGCTGCTGAGGTTAATTACCATGAGAGAGAGAGAGAGAGAGAGAGAGAGAGAGAGAGAGAGAGAGAGAGAGAGAAGGACAGGTACCAGTGACGTGATCTGATGAACTAAGGGTTTCTTTTTCAGAGAGAAACTGGCTGTTGATTGAAGTCTTGCTTTGTGAAGATGAAGTTGAGTTATTCCCGCTTACTGCAATGATATACATATTAATATTAACAAATGAATAAATAATTCAAAGCCAATAAAATAAAATGAAAAAAAGTTTGGTCACATACCATCAAGCCCACCAAAATTGTCACAGTCACCAGTAGAGTTAAAATCCCAGTAGCTCTGTGGAAAATTTTGATCAATACATGATACTTAAAGGAAACCCACCATTACTATTACGAGGTTCAACGATTAAGTATCAACTAATTACCGGATACGAAGGAGGGGTTGAATTTTGGTAGCTAGTTTGACGGTGAATATCAGGTGTCATCATCAACCGGCGTCGTTTTGAGCTGAATTCAAACAACGCATCCTCTAAATAACCCGATGAGAGATCCGAATCCATAAAAGACTGATCGTAGAATGGTGAAGTGTCCTTCATCTCCATACCTGCACCATAACCTGCAACTTATTAATTATTGCATGCAAACACACTGACATATACATGTACAATTATATACATATATATACATATAACGGAATTTTAAATTACAGTGAGAGACGTCTGTGTTGAGAAGTTGAAGATTGTGGATTTCCCAATTCAGAGAAGACCGATGGCTATGTGGTTGATTGCTAAAGTACGCAATCGAGTGAAGGTCACCCATTTTCTTGGTTATGGATGACGACGATCACCAAGAACTGAAATTGGCCGACTGAAAACCGATCTACAGTGAGAATTTCGAGCAAAGGACACCTATTTTCATGGTGGATGGCATGACAATTAATGGGCTGACGGAATCAGATTTACAGTGAGAATCTGAAGTTAAGATCGCCCACTTTCATGGCGTATGATATGATATGATGAATGATATGCAAATGTGTATATATGTAGAGGTGGTCTTGCTATTGAAGTCGTACCTTGTGCTTGTTTAGGTGTGCGCCGGTAGCACGATTTTCGAGACACACAAAGGCAAAGTTGTAGTGGGTAAAGAGAAAGTGAAAGAAATAGAGGAGAATAAAGCGAAGAAGAAATAGTCAGTGAAAAAAAGAAGAAAAAGACAAAAGTTGAGGGGTGTTTATTGGGATAATCAAAATGTTGGGGGGCTACTTTTGATCTTTTTGGGAAGTGTGTGGGAGACTAAATAATTGTGGTTGTTATGATATGATGTTTGTTGGAGATGTATAAGGTAAATCCAAAACACAAGTGCAAAAAATGCAATGACATGCTTATCACACACGATTCAAACCTTTCCTTTTGACTTGTTTTTATGTCAAATAACACAAATCAATAGTGCATATCTATATTCGAATATATACATTTGTCAAAAAAAACATAAAGTTGCATAATTGTGAATTTTAAATAATAATTACGAATGGGTTAAGAACATAAAGTTAAAAATAATAAAGATTTAAAATAATAAATATGCCACCTGTTTTGGTTTTGATTTTTGATTATTGGACTTTGGTCGTGAATGATTGTACTCTACTGGAACATTTTATTCACTTTGTCTATGGTTGTGTGGGCCAGGCGTTCTTTTTGTTACTGTGGGGTCGCATTTAGGAGAGCATATCTTGCGGGTGGGCCCATGCCATATGTATAATGGACTGGTTGAGAATTTTGGAAACAAAATCAAATCATCAGAGTCTTCGGTTGGTGCTCCATGGGCCCACGACTTTCTGTAATTCAAATCAAATAATATTTTAAAGAAAAAAAGATTTAAAAACAGATTTAGTAATCCTTTATAAGATATTTATGAATAATCCAATTAAATTCAAATATGGATGCATCATTGTGGACTATTCCAGTAATTTAAAATAAGAAAATTTTATATCTTGATATATAACCATCAATATTTCCAAACATTAACAATTTAAATTGTATTTTTACTTGTTCAATTTACTTGTTCAAATAATGTGCTTAACATTAGAGTTAAAATTAGATAACTAACAAATTCTTTTGGCCAGAAGCTAATAACCATTGTCATGATAATTTTGAAATTTAGGAAATTTTATTAGCTTAAAGAAACTATTGCCATTATAACTTAGATGATCTGATCTAGAATTAAGATATAGTAAAAGTTATAATAAGGTGAATAATTGTAGGGTTTTCATATTATTGTTAGTAATTAAGAATAAGAGGCCTACAAAAATACGAACAAAACCGATAACCGATCAAACATTGTCACATATGAGACGGTATAAGTTAAAAACACAATCATATAGGGGTCTTACAAAGATTATTCTATTAAGCTTTACTCGAGTTGATGTAGGGTTGAACTCCACATATGTTGTATAAACCAAAGTAGCTTCCTTCTAGCACTATCCCACATGCAGGTAAGATTTGTGTATAATGATTGTGTGCTACTATCAAACTCACAATATCAATGATAGCACCTCAAAAGCACTCTCGAAAATCCTGTTGAAACTCTGAAATTCATACTAAAAAACGAACATAACATCATTTCAGTAGGTTGTTAGCACATTCCGTGACTACGTTTTTCCGTTGGTGGCACCATATACATGGATCACGTTAGGTTTTCCCTTCGAAGTGTATAGACCATGCAACTTATTGTAAGGCCTGATTTGGTTATGTTCAGTACACAACACTTGTACTCCTTGTGATCAATCTAATCAAATCGTTTACTACTTTCCCTTTCTGCGCAACCCAATAGATTCAAATGACGACGGTAGTAACGTCATCCGTTGATTTTGTTACACGTATTCCAAATATCTCTCACTTGTGGAACACATAAAAATATAGTATTACCAAAAGCAAAAGATAGTTTCTAGTAGTGCTCATCTGCTTTCCCACACCACAAATGTAAGTTATGTGTGGCAATTTACAAAACAAACATCTTTGTGATCAAATCATCTAGTTTATTATGTTTCCTTTTGTATACGTGATGTCTTATATTAGGTATACGACATGGATCATATTATTCTTCTACTTAATGGTTTTAGTTCTCGAGAAAAATTAAACAACTGAGACAAATGTCATTATACTTGAGCATGAACATGCATTTTGTTCAATTTTAACCCTGAGAGACTTGGAGACATCTCTTATGAAGTAGGGGCAAATTCAATGTTGATACTTAAATATTGCCACATACAGTATCCCATATTGCCACTAGGTTAAACACAAGATGATGAGTATGTTAAAGTTTGTTGCTTCCGATGTTGAGGTAATATTCATCTCAACTCTAAGTAAAACATAATATGGTTGGTTGACAATCTCATAATATGGTTGGTTGGCAATCCCATAAAGTTTGTTGTTCCCGACGTTGAGGTAATATTCATCTCATTTTACAGCTAACAATATCACATACTGCTTTCAGGTGAAAGAGCCATGGGTACCAACCCCACATTTGTTATTGCTGATGATGACTTGTATGTCTGCGGTCATTGTCGTAACCTTGATGCCCCCGTAGCTGTTTCGACCGTAGAACCAACCCTCATGATGATGACCACCATGAGAAGTATGGTGAGATGATTGTTTTGGTGTTGGTTGTTCCGTAACAAGAGTCGTCGATGAGGAAGAGTGGGCAAAATGTGTAACCTATATATTTTAATTCTGAACTTGAGCCATTCTATGCTCTTCAAGAAGAAACATTGAACGATTCTTCAAGAAAGTTGGAAGGGGTAACCGGTGACGTATAGGTCTTGAGATATAATCGAATTCAGGAGACAAGCCATTAATGGTTTATGTAACTAGATTCTTTATGGGAACTGTAGCATCTGTTTTGCCAAGGAGTTCCGCTATCGTCTGGATACGTGTACAGTAGTCTGAAATGGAAGTTTCGCCTACCAGGGTATTTCACAATTCGTTATCCATTTAAATTACTTTGGTGTCTCGAAATAAGGTTTTCAAACATCGTGAACAAACGGTACCATAGATCCACATCTTGACGATGGAATCAATGTGATTCTATTTGTTGACGTCCGTTGTTGCTATTTCTTTATTACATGACAATGTTGTTGTTCTCACAGCACCCATGTGGTGCTATAAGATGATCAAAACACACCAAAACCTTGGAAGTGGGTTTACAAAAGTTTTTTCCATGCATTGTAATTAAGATGATCAAGATCCAGTATATATGGAATGTAGGACTTGATATTTTTGATTCTGTAGGGTTTTTCAATGCCTTTTTATTAAAATTTAAAGAGAAAGTGGTGAGAAGAATGAAGATGAAAGGAACTCGGTGGCCAGAGGGCATTGCTGAGAAGAAGTAGAAGCTAGAAAAGGAGAGAAATAGAACTTTTAGGAGATTAGGTATAATACCAAGATAACCAAAATATTTTCCATAAAAAATCTTTTCGTTCTCATTGCCTTCGGATATATATATAGTGATACAATACACAATAAAGCCCTCCTGGACTACACAAAGTTGTCGAATACACTAAGGTCATCTCTAATGCATTGAACTTTAGGCCATGCGGAGTGCACGTGCAAGGTGTGTGCGAGCTCAAGGGGAACACCGCCCCTATTGAGAGCTCGTTGCATTTTCCTCCCCGTGCAATGCTGGAACGTCGCGCGAGCTCAAACATAAAGGGTATTGTGGCTTGTACATTTAGCTTGAATCATTGTACCAAAACCAAGGGTACGTGAGAGGTAACCATTTCTAAGGGTGAGGGGAGGAGTGAGGGATGCTGATGTGGAAGACAAAAAAGTGAGAGCCCGTGGTGGGCACACAGGATGGCCTTAGAGGAGTTCAATGGTCATTTCTAATGCATTGAACTTTAAAATAGTTCAATAGAGTGTCATTAGAAGAGAGAAAAAGTTAAATCTGATTTTTTACTCCATAAATGCAATAAACTCCTCTTTGGTTGTGTTTGTTTACCTCTTAATTAGGTTATTAAGAGGTAAGCTCTAAATAGATAAGATTAAGAGCGTTTGATTGGCTCTCAATTTTTGCCTCTTAATGGAAAAATAGCCTCTTAAAGTAAACGTATGAGGATATATCTGAATAAAAAAGAGGGCACGCTTTCTCATTTTTGCCCTAGTTATCCGCCAAAAAAAAGAAACACGGAAACACGCCTTCATCTCGCCTCCCCTCACCTTGAAATCGGCCTCCTTCTTCTCCTCCGTTCAACTTCTTCAACTCCGTTCACCTTCTTCTAATCTGCGACATCTCGAGAAGCCAGCCGCCGCCGCCGTTCTCCTTTCTGCGCCTGTTCTCTCCGACAGCGACCTCTCTCACGGCGTCTCTCTCCTTCTCGCTGTTGTTGCATTCAATTTTTGGTATGGTTTTACGCTAAAGATCTTTTTTTTTCGACAGCTGATTCCGGTTTTGCCCTGCTGATTCCGTTTTCGACTGGTGGTGGTGGTTTTTATGATGTTGTTGTTCAACTGCTGATTCCGTTTTTCCCTAAAGAAGGCGTTGTTGCTGTTGTTAATTTGGAAAATAAGATGACGAAAGATCTCTCTATGTTGCTGTTGTTCAATTACTGAAACTTTTATGCTTCTTTTAGATAATCAGAATCTGTTCTTCTTATTTTTTTTCTACTGAAATCGGAATCTAAAATGTGAAATCAGAATATGTTGTTCTCTCTATGTTGCTGTTGTTTAATTGTTGTGAATGTGTTTTCTGAAATCAAAATCTGAGATAACTTATCTGAAACGTGATGTGTTCTTCATGTGGTTTTTCTGTTTTTGAGTTAGAAGGGTAAAATGGTCATTTTTATCATTCTTCACAACAATTAAGAGGTTATAACCAAACAGGATGTTTAAAATTCAGGTCTTAATAACTCAGATCCTCTTAAAAATTCAGACCTCTTAAAAATTAAGATCTTAAAAATTTAAGTTCTTGCCAAACACAGCCTTTGTAGAGTTCAATGGGGATTGAATTTACGTTTTCTCTCTTATATTATATTCAATTTTATTTCATTAAACCCTCATTGAACTCCCATTGGAGATGGTCGCTTTCTCTTGTTTCGGCGTCAAGAACCTCCCCACAATTGTGATTTCATCTATCATGTTCAGTGTCAAACCTGTAGACGGCCATAGACAATCATGACAATCTGATAACACAAGCCTTTCAGCTCTATATGGCATTTTCCTAATCCTAGCTGCTTATCGTTTAGCTATTCTAATCCTTTATGATATCGTTATCTTAAACCAGACCACAATCGTTGCACTCACAATTGGATTGATAATGCTTGTATTGCTTCCCTCTTTTTGGTGTTTTTCTCCCCCAAATCTCATGATCCCATAGAAGAACCCCTTCTTATCAAGAATCAGAACACTTATGTCATTTTAAGCGAAGTAGAAAATGAAAAAACTTCAAAAATTGATTCAGGAAGAGGGCAGGACTTCACTTTGATGCAGGAATTAGTAAAATCCGATTTCTGGTTCGGGTTGATTGTGATTGATAAGCTTGGTTCAAGTAGTGATAGCATGTCCGTTATTTTACTATGCGATGGGGGCACGTGGGGCAATTTACATTAGGTCAGTTGTAAAATGGGGATCTGTTACAGGTTTATTGGGCCCTTGTGCGATCATCTGATTTAGAGTTATTTGGTTTAAAAAAATTTGCTGCAATGTAGAACTTTCTTGCACTTGTAAGCACCACTGGTTCTCTCGTCTTTTCTTGTGTTATTGCTAGTGGGATTTTAGATTTACGACTATTATGCCAAGATTCAGATTACTGCAAAAGTAGTGCAAGCCCCACTATTAATGTAGACTACCAAATCGTGTTTGTATGTTTGTGTTGTAAAAGTAGTGCAAATCGATATAAATTGTATTTAAAGAACGGAAAAGAGCTCCGACATTGAAGTAGGTTTCACCATTTGTTGCCCCGAATATGCACACACATAGTTGCAAATAAAGCTAGAACATTTGGGGAAAATGCCAATTAGATATTTTGACTAGTTAAAATTGATTAATTTGATATTTTGAAAGTTTACGAAGGGTAAAGATGATATTTTAAACTTAGATTAATAAGATGGATACAGTAGTCATTTGATAAAAATAAGGATTTAAAATAGTTATAGAATATTTAAGAAAGATTTGGATAAATAGATTTTTTAAAAGTTTATGAGAAGTCTATACAATACTTAAAAATTAATAAATATGACATTTGGATGTTTAAGAATGATGTATACAAAAATTTTCTATATTCCAATATCGATGATTGGTTGTTTAAAATACGTGATCACTTTTATAATTGTCGTTAGAAAATAATGGTTATTCATTTTTTTTATTTTATTGATTACCCCTTTATATATTCCATAAATAACCAAGTTTCTTTAGCTAATTATTAATCAAGTGTTGCCCTTTAATTTCGTCTTTTTCATTTATATATAATATTGCAATGAATTCTTTTCATTTCGGAAATATTCATCAAGAATTCCATATCATATATACGCTTTTCTTTAGGAGTCCATTCAACTATCTAAATCGCATGAAAAACGTGTTCCTTGTGGACATTAAAGAGAAAAAGGGCATTTCACCACATATGATGGCTTTAGTGTCAAATTGCTATGGAAGTATAAAACTAAAACCACAAACATTTGAATTCCTGACAAAAACTATTGAAAGTATATGAGATCATACGTTGTAAAGCAATCAGTTATTATTAAAATTGTTATTTGAACATCGTATATGAGAATAATCATAAAATAATCTAAGGTTTGAATTCTCATTTTAAGTAATGTTAGCCGGAGAAGAGTTAAGTCGATGTTTGTAATTGTTTACAAGTTACAGGGCGAAAGTGCCTATAACGTGACCCTTATGTAATGGAGTAATGTTGCTCAACACATGATGTTTACATAAAATGGTATTTAACGAGGTTATCATGTTCGTGAAATATGATGGTCGAACTTCTTTTATTTTTGTTTAAAGTTACTTGAGAGACTAGCTAAAAGGTATCAGCAAAAAATGATGTGTAATAAAAGTTGAGAAATTAAAATAACATAAAATGTATGTAAAAAAATAAATTTCTTATATTTAAAAGAATTTCATTAAAATGTACATAAGTTTTTTGAAACCTTGGTCCAAACAAAAAAAAAACTAGCTTAAAAGCTATTTTCTGGATTATTAAATATAACGATCTAAAAAAACTCAAAAAATAAATAATTTATAAACAGTTGTTATGGCATGACAAACATAACTTTAAACTTTTGTACCTAATGCCTATAATTTGAAAACTTAATACTAAATTTTATTTTTATTTTAAACAATACACACATTAAAACATCACATCAATATATTTAATATTTTTTAATAAAATAAATTGCGTTAATATTATGTTATTTTAGGAAAATATAACAATTACAATATCCAATTGCTTATTTTCAACTAATAAAATTTCCGATGACAAATTTTGAATGTACATTTAAACGTATTAAATACCAGACTTTATATTGGATTCATTTCAAAAGCTTTAATCAATTTATATTACTTATAATAATACCATTTTGATGTGTTACTTATAATAATACCAATTTTTGTGTATTGATTGGATGTGGCATAATTCTATTACTCTTTCAAGATTATTAGCTAACATTTGGTGTATGTGCAACATCGATGATGTGGATGCACGTAGGAGAAAGGTGATTATGTTGAACTAAACTCATACAAAAGCTATTCAACCAAAAATTTGTTTAAGGAGAGATAAAAAAATTGTTCAATTACATAAGGATTTATATAAATGATAAAAGAGCTAAGAAATAGACATTTTCAAAAGGGCTAATAACATAAAAACCACTACAGTTTGGTCAAAATCCGGTTTAAGCACTATATTTTTTTTTTGTTCTAAAAAAACCACTCATACTTTCAAAAAAATTCGTAAAAACCACTCATATTTTCAAAAAGATATATTGCGACCAATATAACAAATTACAGTCATGATTGTATGTTGTCAAATTGGAATACTTCTTACCCTCGTCGCATTCAAAATTTAATGGATTCAATTGGACACTCTATGCATTCACAACGTGGCCGAAGAGTTGTAGTTACGAAAACTAAAATTATATGTAGACAACATTATGTATCATTTTCACTGCAATAAAGTTCAAATATTTGCTTAAAATGTCGATATGAAACTTTTCACGTAACCTTTCGATGAAAAAAATCGTTAAAAGTTATAGAATAAAATGAACAGTGGTCAATATGAATTTTTTTGAAAGTATGAATGGTTTTTATAGAACAAAAAGAAATATAGTGGTTAAACCAGAATTTTGCTCAAATTACGGTGGTTTTTATGTTATTAGCCCTTTTCAAAACATAGGCGTAATATAAAATTGTTTATCTAATTATCTCCACTTATGGCAAGTCAACTTTTCGGATTTACACTCCGACACCTGTTCCATTACAAGAAATTTCCCTTAGTGGCAAACAGATATGATCCCAATAAAGAATACAGCATATATTTTGTAGGAGGGGTTAATGTCATAAAATGACAACCAATAATACATAATTTGCTTTTTAGATCGTTTATTTTTTAATTGTATTCAATAGATCACTAAACTTTTTTCTGTGTTCCAATTATACCATTATAGTGTATTTCAATCAAATAATTCTGTCAAATTCGATGTCATTATGGATGCAATGTCAGTGTCAGAAAAGCCTAAATTAATAAATTTTGTTATATTGAATGTCACCGTGGACAACACGGAGGATTCAGTATTAGTTTATAATGTTAAAATCTACTCTAATGGTGTAATGAGAACACAGAAAAAAGTTTAGTGACATATTGGATACAATTAAAAGATAAGTGACCTAAAAAGCAAATTATGTATTATTGGTTGCCATTTTATGACATTAAACGTTTGTAGGAGTGACGACCATGCCGTATTGAGATTGATAGATTATAGGCTAGGGGTCTGAAAACTTGACACGAATACGACTCTTATAATTAAACGGATTAACAAATTAAACATGAAATCGTATATGTCAAACATGCATACGATCCTTGTAACTCGTATATATAAACGGAACCAGAAATTTGTAGCAGTAGTAGCCATAATCTTTTTTTCTAGTGCAATTGCAATTGGGCTTTGTGAGATTGGATTATTAGAATAGGGTAAATATTGAGCTTTTTTTTTTCAAGATTTGGTCTGCTATTTGTTGCACCATATTTGTTTGTTTTGAACTTATAGTAGCACACTGTTATTTTTGTCGTAGCCCGTAATATTAATAAAAAAACGTTTCTAATATTATACCCTTCTCAGAAAAAAAAAATCAAGTATTGCCACGGGCCAACCTATGCACTATACCAATTTCGTCACCGCCTATATAATTAAGCGGGTTGGTGAGTCAAAAATACGACCTATATAAGACCTATATAATGTTAAGGTAAACATGAGACATGGGGCTAGCAGACTAAGGCATCAATTCTTAACTTTTTTGTTTATTAATTATCTTTAATTTATGTATTCTGTCTTAGCCTTTTATATTTTAGGGTATAAATCATAAAAAATTTACAAATACCTTTTATATTTTTCAAACCTAATGCAATTAAACTATTTTAGGGTACAAGGCATAAAAAATTTACAAATATATGTTTATATTTTTGAAACATAATACAATTAAACAGGTTGGCAGATCAACAGTAAACCCGCCTATCAACCTAAACATGGCCCTTTTATTATACGTGTTATGTGGCTCAACTTGTTAACGACCCAAACTCATGTAAGGTCAACTCGAACACGTTTTTTGCATGTCAAGTTCGTGTCATGTCAAAAATTGACCCCTCTAATATTTCACTAGAATGAAAATATCCTTTTGGTGAACTCATCAAAGCATTGTTTATCATCCCAAAACTTCAATTTGATAACAGAAAAACAAATTAAAAAATTTGTTCATTGTTAGAAATTTTAATACTTATTATTTTATAAAAATATTTTCCATTTCATTTAAAATATCTTCGCTTGTATAATTAAATAATTGTTAACGAAAATGCTATCATTTACGATAATCCAGTGAATATTTTTTTATTCGATGGTCATCCATAGTTTCGGTCATGTGGAAATCCATAACGTACAAGATCTTTCAGAATCTTAGAGTATAGAAAGTTGTTATCTCCAAGGCTATACAGTACGGTGCTTGATGCCGCCGGTATTGCCAACGTGGAGGCTTGATGTCGCCGGCATCACCACCCCGCAATGGCGGCATCCATAGACATCCACACATATATATGTAGCTCAAATTTGTTGTAAAGAGACGTTGTCTCTCTCTTCTTTCTCCCTTCTTCTTACCATCCACACCACCTCACACTTCCTACATATCAATGGTATGGTTTCTCTTTGCTTAGGTGGAGTGGATGTCATTGGCATCCATACCCTTTAGCCTAATGAGATTCTCTATTTCACCTTTTTAAGGATTAGGAATTGCTCGAAAATTTGTAGGTAACTTAAAATGGAACTTACAGTGTTCTAATCATCATGAGGCTTATTCATCGACCCTGTAGCTTCTTGCTCGTTATGTTTTGTATGCGATTATCTTCTTTTTGTTTAAAAAAATGAACACTGTTGGCATGTATTGTAAGGTTATTTTTACTTGAAGACCAATTTTATCGAGGAAAATACATTAATCACATCCTTTAGTACAATCGATTTTAAGAACTTGAGTATGAAAAGGAACTCCTTTGATGGTCAACTGGAACCTCCAAACTGTAAGACCCGTTCCGCCGAGTCGCGGCCCGAAGGAATCCGCGGCGCGGCTTTTGGAAGAATCTAGAATCGCGTAGGATTTGTACGCGCGGCGCGGTTCTAAATGTTTTTGGAAGGTTAAATTAAAGTAAAAGAAGATGCGATGCGAACCGTCAGCCGAGCTCAAGTAAGTTTTGTGATTCCCAATTACTCATGCCAAGTTTGTGTTATGTGATAAAATGTATTGTGCTAGGATGTAAAGCTGCCTGGATAATATACTCTGTAGACTGTTTTTGTACCATATGTGCTGCTTTGGAATTTTATGCTACTGTCGTTAGGTTGCTTAGTGAATGCTGGTAGGTTATATACAATTAGGGTAAGATAGCCTAAGAATTCTTGGTCTGGCCTTACTGGCTGTTCCTTGTTTGGTTGTGACTTTAGGGTAGATCAGTTATTCAAACGTCTATCTTATTCCTGATTGTGTACGACTGTGCGTCCGTGAGGTGACTCGACGACATTAGCAATAGTTCTCTTAGGCACGTGTGAGATGGAGAGTTAGATCAAAAGATTAGGCACCACGGTGTATGACCACATGAGTCAAAGGAAATGGTTTAGTGCGTGTGACGTTTTAGGAGGATGGTTGACGAACTTGGAACAAGGGCGAATAGGTGTGGAAGGTAGTACCAGGCCAGTATTATCGAAAGCACAGGATTCACGCTTGAGTCAAGAGTAGTCAACCAAAGTCCTAGAAAGTCAAGTAGTTGGGTAGATAGAAGTGACCCGAGTATTGATGTTAGAAACTGTTACGCATTTCAGAATGGCAGTCACTCGAAGTAACGGTGGACCAGATGCGGGTGCCTCAAGTGGGGGAGGACCGACTGATGAGAATCTCCGTAACCTGATAGCGGAGGAGGTTTCGCGAGAAGTGTTGGCTGCGATACCTCAGTTCTTTGGTACGATTAAGGCTGAGTTATGGGCAATGCTCGAGGAACGACTGGCTACTCAGGGCACATCACGTGCCAGGGATGCAAGTTATAAGGACTTTTCGGCTTGTTCGCCTCCGATGTTCGATGGGGGCATGGATCCGATTGTTAGCATGCGGTGGATTTTCGCAGTGGAGGGTGCTTTCCGCACATGTTCCTGTCATGAGGACTCCAAGGTAACGTTTGCGACGAATCTTTTAAGGGAGGGTGCGAAAGATTGGTGGGAGATACGAACGAAAGATCTCACTCCTGCTCAGTTGGATGCCATTACATGGCCGCAGTTTAAGGAACAATTCAAATTGGAGTATGTTCCACAGGTGGAAATGGAACGCTTGGCGCAGGAATACCTAAATCTGACCCAGACTACTTAGACGGTGACGGAAATCACCAAGAAGTTTAATGAATAGGGCACTCTTCTGTCCAGAGTTTGCGGCAACCGAGCGCATGAGGATGACACGATACTTGGCGATGCTTCGCACAGACATTCGGGAATTTGTGTCTGCTGCAAGGCACCAAACTCTAACTGATATGATAGCGGCCGCTCGGGCCCGAGAGTTGGAACTGGAAACCCAACAAAAACAGAAGCGTCCGACGCCTACTCAGACTCAACAGGTGTCGAAGAAATTTTGAGGGGCAGATCAGGGAAAGCAAGGGCAAAGGAGCCAGGAAAGGTGTGGTAAATGTGGAAGGAATCATGAGGGGCGTTGCTGGGTGCTAATATGTCATAAGTGTGGAAAGGAGGGCCACTATGCTAAAGATTGTCGGCAAGAGGTCAAGATTTGTTTTAATTGTAATCAGGTAGGCCACTTCAAGGCCCAATGTCCCCGTCTGACTCAGGGAGTGGTTCAGAATCTGGCACCCACTACACTCCGGATTACCGATGGTAGGCAGGGGAAAGGGGAAGCCCCTAAGACCAAGGGTCGAGCATTCGTCATGACCGCCGAGGAGGCACAGGATGCGCCCGACGTCGTCACGGGTACTCTTTCTTTACTTGCCTCGTGTTTGTGGTGTGTGTAATTAATATGTCTGTTATGCTTTGATTAGGAACATTCTTAGGCAACTCTACGCCTACCTTTGCACTATTTGATTCGGGTGCTAGTCATTCTTTTGTGTCTGCCGCGTTGGGAAAGAGTTTCGGTATTGCTTTAGGAACTCTTCATCAGCCGTTAGAAGTAGAAATTACGGATGATAAAACCGTGCAAGCGACTAGTGTTTATCGGGGATGCGAAGTAGTGATTCAAGGAATAAAGTTTCCGATCGATCTCATCCCTATACCGTTGAGTGACTCCCGAGTCATCATCGGTATGGATTGGATGGGTCAGCATGAATCATGGATCGATTGTAAGAACAAGCGAGTGTGGATTCAAACCCCAAGTGGGGGAGAGCTGGTTGTGCAGGGCGAGAGAAAGAATCAAGGTGCAGTTTTCTGTTCAGCTGCTAGGGCACGCAGACATTTTCAGCATGGAGGTTCGGGTTTTGTGGCTTATGTTGTAGACACACGAGAAAGGAAGCCACAGCAGAAAGCAGGTGATATACCAGTGGTTCGGGATTTTCCTGATGTTTTTCCCGAGGACCTGCCTGGCGTGCCGCCAGAGAGACAGGTGGAATTTAAGATCGACTTAACTCCCGGTGCAGCTCCGATAGCTAAAGCACCGTATCGTCTTGCACCTCCGGAGATGCTGGAGTTGTCTATTCAACTTCGGGAATTTTTAGATAAGGGATTTATTCGACCCAGTTGCTCGCCGTGGGGAGCGCCTATTTTGTTTGTTAAGAAGAAGGATGGTTCCAACAGGATGTGCATAGATTATCGTGAGTTGAATAAGCTTACGGTGAAGAATCGATATCCATTGCCTCGCATCGACGACTTATTCGACCAACTGCAGGGCGCTTCGTGGTTTTCAAAATTTGATTTGCGGTCAGGTTACCATCAAATGCGGGTACGTGAGGAAGACATCCCGAAAACGGCTTTTCGGACGAGGTACGGCCACTTCGAGTTTGTAGTGATGCCGTTTGGACTGACCAATGCCCCTGCAGCTTTTATGGACTTAATGAATCGGGTGTGTCGACCGATGTTGGATCGGTCGGTTATAGTTTTCATTGACGATATCTTAGTTTACTCTCGGAGCAGGGAGCAACATGAACAGCATTTAAGGGAAGTATTGGAGACCTTAAGGAAGGAGAAGCTTTATGCAAAGCTATCCAAGTGTGACTTTTGGCTGAGGGAAGTTCAGTTTTTGGGTCACATCGTAAATGAGCAAGGAATCATGGTAGACCCGGCTAAGGTGGAGGCCGTGATGCGGTGGGAGGTTCCGAAGACTCCCTCGGAGATTAGAAGTTTCTTGGGTCTGGCTGGTTATTATCGTCGTTTCATCCAAGACTTCTCAAAGGTTGCAGTACCTTTGACCCGGCTAACTAAGAAAAATGCTGCTTTTCAGTGGGGTGAGGAGCAGCAGCAAGCTTTTGAGACTTTGCGGCGGAAATTATGTGAAGCTCCGGTTTTGACCTTGCCTGAGGGCATGGAGGATATGGTAGTTTATTGCGATGCATCAATCTCGGGATTGGGGGCAGTCTTGATGCAACGAGGCAGGGTGATTGCTTACGTCTCGCGACAGTTGAAGCCCCATGAAACTAACTACCCTACTCATGATTTGGAATTGGGAGCAGTGGTCTTCGCTCTCAAGATTTGGAGACACTATTTGTATGGAGTGAAGTGCACCATTTTCACGGACCACAAGAGTTTGAAGTACCTGATGGACCAGGCAAACCTCAATATGAGACAGAGAAGATGGTTGGATGTATTAAAAGACTATGATTGTGAGATACACTACCACCCTGGAAAGCCCAATGTGGTAGCGGATGCGTTAAGTCGTAAGGCTTCGAGTGCACCCCTTCGGGGCGTTTGTCTAAGGATGACAATTGTGACACCGCTGCTTGAGCTGATTAGGAAAGCCCAGGTGGAAGCAAGCAAGAGCGAGAATCAGAAAAGTGAGAGGATTGTGGGTCAGTTGGCAGCTATGGTCAAAGATAGTAGGGATTTGTTAACTTGCCATGAGAGAATTTGGGTACCGAAGCTGGGCGGGGTTCATCAAACCCTAT
This sequence comes from Cichorium intybus, assembly GCA_023525715.1. Lineage (NCBI taxonomy): Eukaryota > Viridiplantae > Streptophyta > Magnoliopsida > Asterales > Asteraceae > Cichorium > Cichorium intybus. The sequence continues at coordinate 11,276,301 of CM042011.1, read as the reverse complement.
TGGAGGAGGCACATAAATCCAGGTTCTCTATCCACCCTGAAGCAACTAAAATGTATAGGGATCTGCGCGAATGTTATTGGTGGCCAGGCATGAAGAGGGAAGTAGCTTGGTTTGTCGAAAGATGCATGACCTGTCGTAAGGTCAAGGCCGAACACCAACGGCCTCATGGTAAATTGCAGCCTCTTGAGATCCCAGAATGGAAATGGGAGCATATCACAATGGATTTCATCACGAAGTTGCCAAGAACCCCTCGACATATGGACACTATTTGGGTTATCGTGGATAGGTTGACCAAAAGTGCTCATTTCCTCCCCATCCAAGAGACTTACTCTGCTAAGGAATTGGCTAAGGTCTTCATAGATGAGATTATTTCTCGGCATGGTATACCGGTCTCGGTGATATCCGACCGGGATGTCCGGTTTACGTCTAGGTTTTGGAAGAAGTTTCATGAGGAATTAGGCACTCGCCTTCATTTCAGCACAGCATATCATCCTCAGACAGATGGGCAGAGTGAAAGGACGATTCAAACGCTGGAGGATATGCTTAGGGCATGTGTCATCGATTTTGGCGGGAGTTGGGATTCCCATCTCCCTTTAGCTGAGTTTTCTTACAATAACAGTTATCACGCGAGCATTGACAGAGCTCCCTTTGAAATGTTATATGGAAGAAAATGTCGGACACCTATTTGCTGGGGCGAGGTTGGCCAGCAGGTATTGGGTAGTACAGAGGTGGTGCTCAAGATAACTGAGTTAATTCAGAAGGTTCGGGAGAGATTGTTAACCGCTCAAAGCCGACAGAAAAGTTATGCGGATAGGCGACGGTCCGATCTTGAGTTTCAAGTTGGGGATTATGTTCTTCTAAAGGTGTCGCCTTGGAAGGGAGTTATTCGTTTTAGGAAGCGAGGAAAGCTTGGCCCTAGGTACATTAGACCATATCGAATTGTCGCCCGTGTAGGTGAGGTAGCTTACCGGTTGGAGCTGCCCGAACAACTTAATCAGATTCACGACACGTTTCACGTTTCGCAGCTCAGAAAGTGCGTGACTGAGGAATCCACAATAGTACCTTTGGATGATATTCAATTAGATGAACGTCTAAATTATGTGGAGCGACCAATTGCCATCATTGAAAAGAAGGTTCAGTGGCAGCATCGAAAAGGGTCCGAATAGACTTGGGAACCGGAGGAGGAAATGCGGAGGCATTATCCAGAATTATTTACCGGTACGGATTTCGGGGACGAAATCCAGTTAAGTGGGGGAGAATTGTAAGACCCGTTCCGCCGAGTCGCGGCCCGAAGGAATCCGCGGCGCGGATTTTGGAAGAATCTAGAATCGCGTAGGATTTGTACGCGCGGCGCGGTTCTAAAGAACCCGCGACGCGGTGCGCCTCTAGAGTGAAAAACCCTAATTCGGATTTAAACGCCTATATAAAGGGACCCAGCCCTAGGGTTCGTGTTTTTTTAGGAGTTTCTAGAGTAGAGGTGTCTGGTTTCGGCAGATACTCTTTGGTCTCGAGGCGTTGAAGGTTTTGGGAGATTAGAAGAAGGAGATCCAACGCGGGAGAAGGTTTAGGATGAATCGTGGGCATCACTCCGTCCTTCAGAAGTAAGGTAAGAAGATTTACTCTTCTGACTTTCTTTTTATCCCGTCATATGGTGTTACCAGTTGGTTTGTAGCTTTAGACGATTTGTAGCACTTAGGGTTTGAACCAAGGACATGCATGGACTTGCATGTCCATAAGGAAGTGACCTTAGGGTAGTTTCTGATCCCAGGAAGGGTGTAGAAAGGAACCCTAGCCGATTGATGTACTGTTAATCGCTGAAAAACATTTTGGAATGTTATGAGCCGCGACGCGGACTGGCTATGTCAGCGGCACGGACTCGGCTGAAACCCCGTAATTGTGCAATGGTAGCCGCGGCGCGTAGGGCGAGGAGCCACGCCGCGGCGAGCGACTGTTTGACCAGAAATTTAGTTTTGACCACGGTTTGATGGCAAATAGTGAGTCTAACCTTTAGACAGGTCTGTAAGAGCCTAGTCAGTAATTGATATGTTGTATGTGTGTGGGATTTAGGTGTGTGGACGAGCTAAGTGGGGATATTAGAGAATATCTGTGCGGTTTCGAATCAGGTGAGTATCCTCACCTTACTATATGATGTTGCATGTTAGGCATCTTGTGTGTTATTTACAGTTATATGATTTGCTCTATATCTGTGGTTATTTGTTGTTGGGCTCAGTACTGATGCGTGTCCCCTCGTAGCTGTTGTATGGCGAGTTGGACTATTGCCTTGGCCCATAGCTGTTGTATGATGGGCTGGGCCATAACCGGGAACCCATAGCTGTTGTATGATGGGTAGAACCTTCCCGTGTCCATAGTTGTTGTATGATGGACGCCCGTAGCTGTTGTATGGCGGGTAGGGTCGGGTCGTTCTCGAGGACGGGTTGTTTAATGTGTGGGCATGTATGGTAATTTGTGGACTCACTAAGCTTTAAGCTTACCCGTTGATTTTATAACATTTCAGGTATTCCAAATGACAAAGGGAAGGGCAAGGTGTAACGGCGGCGCATCGCATATAAGAGATTTAGTTTAATGAATTATGTTATGATTTTCAATTGTTTCCGCTGTTGGTTTAATAAATATGTCGAACAGATTTACTTTTTGGAATAAATATTTTATTGGAACCTTGGTAATAAATAAATTTTAAAAATTTTGAAATTGGGGCGTTACACAAACAATGAGGAAAGAACCAAATATATAAAAATCCATGAATTTTATATTTTATAACTAGACATTCATGTAGATATAATTTTTTCTGATATAAATCCAAATAATTTTTTTAAATTAGCATCGTCATATATTTTGTTCAAGTCAGTAAATTCAGGCCCGGCCCAATGGGTAGGGCAAGTTGGGAGATCGCCCTGGGCCTCGCGGAAGCTAGGGCCCCAAATTTATTTCTGTCGGGTATAATATATATATAACATATTTGCAGAAATTCGGAACATATGGGCTATAGATGGCTTGGTAGACATGCAGTTCCGTCAAAGTATTAGCTGCATGTTCGAATCCTGTTGCGTGCTATTTTTCTCTTATGGGCCCATATCTGATATCTCTTTAAACTTATTTGACACTTTTCAATTCCCATTTTAACTTTTAATATCTCTTATGGATATCGTTAACAATTATCCTATCTTTTATTCTTGATAACCCATTTTTTTTCAATTTTTTATTTATGTATTAAACACCCCACTTGCTATGAATTCGATCATTCTACTTATGTATTAAAAATTTCATTTGCTGCGAATTTAAACGATATACTTTGAATGTTATATTTTCTAAAAAGAACAGATATGATATAAAAATTCAACTTGTTAACATGGGTTGATTTGTAAAGTAAGATAAAATATAGTTGTTCTAAATCAATTGTCATCCGGGTGTTATAAATACTAAATGAGAATTAGTAAGGTTTTTTTTTCTCATTAGGGATAGGAGAGTTATCAAGGAAAGGGACAACTAAATTTGTGACTAACATTCTGACATGTTGCAGGTTCGTGCTTAATACTCCTTAAACTCCAATTTAAATATACTTTCAATATATATACACGTTAATTTGTTGCACTTATATTGGTAGTGGGTATTAACTGACGTTTATTATTCTCCAATTTTCAAAATAATACTATCTTAATTGAATATTAATATACTCAAGCACGTTAAGGCCCCTTTTCTTAATATTGCTCGGGGCCTAAAATAAACTCGGACCGACCCTGCATAGGGAGAGAGTCTCCAGTCTGCTATTGTATTTATTTTTTTAATTAATAAAAATTTCCGGAGGTACCGCCATCTTTTATTATAAAAAAGTTTATCGCTAGGGGCCCCATTTTATATTTCGTCTCGGGCCCCAAATCGGCTTGAGACGGCCCTGAGTAAATTGTGTATCATATTTATATCAAAACTCATTTTTTATTAGCATGTGAATATATATATATATATATATATATATATATATATATATATATATATATATATATATATATATATATATATATATATATATATATATATATATATATATATATGTGTGTGTATATATATATATATATATATAATTCAAATACCGTAATTGAATCGAGAAAACTGATAATAAAAAACCCAGAATCCAAACCGTCCCAAAAAACAACGGCTGAGACTGTTACAAACAAAGACTGGTCGAGAAAATTGAACGGTTCCGAGATCGTCCTTGATTTTGTGCAGGTCTTGGACAGACCATAATTGGTTGCTCTGGTTGGTTTAGAGGTGGGCTGAGGCCCATTTTTCGCATTCAAACAATTAACACGCTATGATATTTCTAGTAACTTAGTAAGAAATGTCAATTATTTATATTCGAATTTCGACGTAATATATTAATATCCAAATTCCAAAGTGTGTTTCATTAGTTGCTGACTTATAGGAATTTAGTTTTAGCGGGAGTGTTTGAATTGTGGGAATTATTTTTGTAGGATTTGGAATTTCTCAAACTATTTGGCATCTATAACATTTGAAGAATTTAGAATCAATGTATGGTTAGTACCATCGGAACGGAATTGATATCCCATCTTTCCATAGTTTTTTACCAACAATTTTCTACAAGTACTATATATATTATTTGCTTTAATTAATATTTTATTTGTTTGATATAGTAAATTTTGACAATTTTATTCGTTAATGTTATCCTCATCATATAAAAAGGTATTCTAACTATATTTTAGGGCTAGCAAATATGTATTGCAAAATACCTTGCAAATATGTATAGCAAAGTACCAACCAATACGTTACAAACCATACCAATAAAATCGGTATCCAACTTGTTTGGTATATATATATATATATATATATATATATATATATATATATATATATATATATATATATATATATATATATATATATATATATATATATATATATATAAAATCAAATGAGACGGTGGAGATTTTGTGAAACTGTGAGACGCAATTCTAGTTATTCATCTTGTAGATCAAAAAAACATTAAAATAACCAAAAATAATGAGAATTTTTTCTTGAAAGAATTCTAATAATATTTGCTAGTATGTGTACCCAAAAAATATAAAAATAAAAGAATATTCTGACATATTTTAACAGAATATTTCATATATAATGTAATATTCTATTTAGAATATTAGAAAAATGCTATTTTTTTACTATTATTTTTTTTTAATTTTTTAATAAAAATGACAAAAACAATAAATAAATATATTTTTTTAGTTTTTTCATTAGTTTGAATTTTTTTATTTTTTTTATTTACACCCAAAATGAATTGTTAAGATTGCGTCTCCACGTCTCACAAAATCTCAACCATCTCATATGAACCTAACCATATATATATATATATATATATATATATATATATATATATATATATATGTGTGTGTGTGTGTGTGTGTGTGTGTGTGTGTGTGTGTGTGTGTGTGTGTGTGTGTGTGTGTGTGTTAGGGACATCGAATTATCCATAACTTAAGCTTTTATGATCACACAAAGAAGGTTGTACGGACGTTATGGCCAAACGACAATGGAAGCGATCCAATTAGACAATGGTTAACATAGACCTCTTCTATTATAGTTGTTGCACCAACCAAACATGTAGATAACGACTCGAGTCATCACAAAACGTTATGAAATATATATTGCCTCCTTGTCTGAGTATTTCATTTAGTTTGTAGATATCTGAAACGACTAATTCTAGTAACAATGCATTACATTTAACGCTTGGAAAATGTTTCTTTGTAAACTTCGATTTTACAAAAGCTTCACATTTCTCACATTCTTTATCATTTAGTTTTAGCATTCCTTTACTTTGCATGTTTTCAATATTTTTGAAATTTGTGTATGCTAAACGTTTGTGCCATAAAGAAATTGAACAGACGATATACTCAGAAAATTTTATTTCATTCATTTCAAAAACAACATCATCATAACTACTCGTACTTTCATTATCAACAATAGTACCACCACTATCACTATCACTAGCATCATCACTAAAATCAACATCTAACACTGACACACCAAGACCAGATGCTCCACGATCATCACCTCCTTCATTCAAATCAAGTTGATACATTCCATGTGTTTTGATGGCTTGACCAACAAAGAAGTTATTTCTTATAAACTTCATATGTCTCATTCTCAATCACCAGCTTGTACCCATTTTTGTAAAACTTGTCTGCTGACACAGGGCTCTCATTGAGAGCCCAGGAACATGCAACACATCATGGAGGGTGACTGTACGACAATTGCAGAGTTTCAACACCACAGTGCGAATGTCGCAGACTGCCACTCGAGGACCATCAACGTAAACTACAATTGTCCCTTCAGGTACGAGACCATAAGTATGGAAGATCGACTCGCTTCCATAAACATGCTTTGTAGCTCCAGAATCCAAAAACCAACATCGGGCCATCACTGCCCATGTGAGACAGGAAATCATGTTAACCCCTCCGAGACTCATGTTTGCTACCAAGTGGGTAAGATCCTCAATAGCATTTGTGGATCCGTTTGTAGTTAGTCTCTCAGCAGACGTAGCGTTTTCTGGTTCTCTTGGGTTGGTTGTTGGTTGGTTGTTGATGGTTGGGATTCTTGAAATCCTTCTTCTTAGGACCAAAGTCTTTCTGGTAGAGAGATGGAAAGTGTGGTCAGTTTGTTAACTAAGACCTGGAGTTCATGCACCTACTCCAAGATAGGTTCATCGTCGACTATTTGTTACTCTAGGTACTTTGACACAAAGTACTTGTTAGTGCCCTCCTCATGTGCCATGTACTTGAGTGTCCAAGGCTTTCCAAAGTTCTTTCAGATCTGTGACCAGCATGTACAGATCATAAAGACGGACAAATAGAAAGTTCTTAATATGACTAAGGCATAGACCCTCAGACTCTCTACGTAGAGCTCTCACCTTTTCCAGATCAAATATAGCTTTTAGATCCGGCTCCTTTCCTGTTTGGGGGACCAAAATAACTAGAATGGGGGCATTTCTCGGTCCAAAACAAAACTAAGCTTAAGCACGGCCAGCAAAAACTTGACCTTATTAACCTATCGGGTGTAGTTCTGACCATCGAAGCGGTCCAATTTGACAAATTCCTGATTCATTATGCTGAGGTTGGTAGAAGGCAATTCAGTATCCATTTTTCTGAAACTTTAAACACGATTTTATAAATAAAAACCTTTAAGATTATTGTATTTCAGAAAAACAATCCGGAGATTAGTATTGTGAAATAATTCTGAATAGTAGCAAAATCCAAAGCTAACAAATTGATAAATAATATTGAGAACTATATCGATTGGTTGCTAATGATAAGTTCAATTATTATTATTAATTATTGAATTTCGTTTAGAAATTAGTTTGATCCTTCTTGATCAGGTCTGATTATTAGAAATGCAGGATACTATCTCGTTGTCGGACGAAATAAAAGACGAGACAGAAAGTTAAAGCCAACCTAAAGATCGCTGATTCTTGACTTGGTAAGACTGCATGGAATGACTCCTGCCCTTAAAGGTTTTACGGTGCTCACCAACTGTAAGCAATACACGTAAAACCCCGGGATTTAATATAGAATATTGTTCGTTCCAACAACTTTGAAAGAACAGATAAACGCAAAGCTAATACTTAGAAACCGAAAGAAGTTTGAGGTGTCGAATAAATGAGGCCCGAGAAGCCCTAATTATAGTAGCTGAAATTCTAGATGCCTACAAATTTTAATTTTGAAATTCAAAATTCAAATTCATGGATAAACTCATCCGATTTCAAGTGACTTTTGGAAACTTTATGGACTCTATCGACGAAGTCAACAACGATCCAACTCGATCCATCACAAAGCCTGGCTCGACGCGCGTGTGGGCTTGTCCCATCCCTTGATCCACTTAAAGCCTTTGAAGGCTAAGGAAGGGAAAGGCATTATAAACTCTCAAAAGTATCTTCCCACCATGAATGTGGGACAAAGGAAAATTACCAACTTGCTTTTCCTTGATAAATTTCCAACATAAAAGTGGTGAGTTAGATTGAAAAGTGACTTCATTAACTAATATGTTTCTATCAAACAAGTTCCTGAAATGGAATTAGTATGTACATGTCAAATAGGAAGATGTTATTAGTTTATAACCATACAAACATGTGTAATAATGTGCTAGTAAGGAAATTCTTAAGGAATGTTAACAGGATAGTTAAATTTGGCAAATTATATATAGAAATTCTTAAGGAATGTTAACAGGATAGTTAAATTTGGCAAATTATATATAGGAATGTCTAGTAATTAGCCCAACAATTCCATCTCTTGGAACTTCCCTCTAAAAGACTCGTTAAAACTAAAAGGAAAAATCTACATGGTAGCCTAAGGTCGTCTTTATTATATCGATATAAATGTTGGGCAATGAGCATGTGAGAAACATAGAAGTTACAGAAACGAGGATGTGGCAATGCACTTGTAGTAGGTTATTGTTGGATTGGATAACAAACTTGGCAATCAAAATGTCACTTGGAGCTACATCGACATAGAGAAATAGGGGAAAGTAGACAACTGAATACTCAGGAGCATGGATATGAACACTGTCAATGGTGTGAGCAGGCCCGGCCCAATAGGGAGCAAGCGGGCAACGGCCCAGTGCCCATCAAAATTTAGGGCCTCAACTTATGTTCTCTAACATTTGTTATCTATTAAGCTACTCATGAAAGACATAAAACTATATGCATCTTGCTTGGTTATAGACGTTGATTGGCTTTTCCTAAATGATTCGGGTTCAATTCTAGGTAGTAACATTTTTTCTATTTCACCTGCCGGTTTTTATGGGCCTCGTTTTTTACTTTTGTCTGGGCTTCAAATCGGTTTGGACCGGCCCAAGAGAGAACACCCAAGAAGGAATGACAAGAGATGTTACGGTTATACTTGATCTCCAATAACAAGGTATGGAGGCTCAAAATCGTGATAGTTGTACTAGCTTCATGTCCATTGTCTATGCTTTGGTGGATATCTTTTGTTGTCTTAATTGTGTTCTCACTCCCTATTCCAACTTGTATTGATGTATCTATGTCCACGTATTTACCCACCTACCCTTCTACAAATTTTCTTTCAGCTCTATTTGTTATACCTGATTTTCTTATTTAGTCACACATGATTGTCCATCCTCCAATGTGGGGAAATGTCTCATATGAATATATTATCCAGTTTGTGGAGTTGTGGACTTGTATAGTTGTGTTCTTCCTATATTGAATGTCATGACAATTATGTTGAGTCCGTGCAAAATGATGATGTTGATTTAGCGGAGATAACGTACACAAGACGACGTCGTTCCAATGTGTCTGGGAGGTCTTCGTTTTGACTACATAATCACAATTACACATTACATTTCTTTCCCAATAACATCCCTGAAGGTATGAGAAGGATCCCATTTACATCGTGTCTTTGTTTGAGAGTAGATATGATCTCAGGTGCAAAATCGACTCAAATAAAGAGGAAGACAACCTCATTTAAGGAGCCCCCGAAAACAAGACAACCCGAATGACGAAGGGCAAGGCCATGACGCCATGTGACCCATCAGCATGAAACCGGTAATCGCGAGCTTTCGCTAACAAGGGTAGATGGAATAAAAAACAGGACCTTAATTAAATAGCTAAATGGAGACAAAATCGATACTTTGATGACCAATTAAGCCAAATTCTTTTTCTTAAATAAAAAGAAAAGTGAACAAAAAAAGAAAAAATAAGGCGTTGCTTCATACTTAATTGACATTGAGAAATGAGAAAGAAAAAGAGAAAGAACGAATGTCGAAACCAAGTCCCATGGAAGGATCACATGTTGAGGTGGGAAGCATAGTGGGCCACCGCTATTATGACTTGGTGTCATGTCTACCGACAAGTTTGACGAGGGAGGGTGGGGTGGGACAGTGGTAAGTATGCTCCAGTCAACAAGTGGGTGTGGTGGTTATCTAGTGAAATATCCAAGTTTCCTTGTTTTTTTCTTCAATATAAAATAGAGAGTAAATTACAATTTTGGTCCCTGTGGTTTGAATAAAATTTCACTTTTGGCCATCCTTTTGGTTTTCCACGCTCAAGGTCCGGTTGTTTGCTTACACATTTGGTCCCTCGTCCAAGTTAAATGACCAAACTGCCCTTTTATAATTTCTTTTTCATTTTTCTTTTAATATAAACTTTATTAAATTAATTAAAAAAATAAAAAAAAAAGAAAACAAACCGTTTCCTCGCATGCTTCTCCGGTGATCGAACAGTCTATGGAAAACCATAGTGGGTTACGGATGTTGAACTCGTAAACCGCTAAAATATATCTACAAATTCGTGGTACAAGTTCGAATTCAGTTGAAGTCGCGGAACCCCAATTCTCGCTTTCTCGACCGGCGATGTATCGATATTTCTTCCATGCCCAACGAGCACAACCCAGACAGTAGATGCATTCGAGAATAGGAAAAGCACAGAAAAAGTGACATTTTTTCGGAAGTAATCTAATGAGAATTAATCGACAGCACAAAGGGTAAAGGATTGATGAAGTTTCAAGTGATTATAATCTTCGTATGGGCGTTGATGTAACTAGTTTCTGACTTTATGTTGATTCGAGAGTAGAAGTTTGAGGAAAAATCACCTGAGATTGCTGATTAAATTAGAAACTTATATAAATGGAATAGATCGAAGCTTGCAGACCATCAGCGGGGATGCTACTCGCATTTAGGTCACCGGAATGAGACCTATCGATTGAGGAAGGAGATCTATCCATCGAAGCTTGCAGACCTGATGATGGCAGGGACGCTACTCGCATTTAGGTTACCGGAATGAGATCTATCCATCGAGGAAGGAGGTACAAATGGAATGGAATCAAATTCTTGTCAATCTTTCCTGTGGGAGAACTGGCAATTGCTGTAGGTGAAGATGAACGCAGCCCTATTTCTTCAATTGATTAGTACTGTACTCCTAGGAGGTACAGGAAATTTGCGATTTGGTAATCGGAAGGTGATTTGGTACGAGAAGTCCTTCCCAGTTGTTGCTCCCGAGTATATCCGGCCATGGTGCTTCCGATTGGATGGTGACCCCACGAGGAGATGGAGGACGTCGCCGGAAAGGAGGGTTACGGTGATACGAATGAGATTTGGTTTTTTTTTTAATTTAATAATTAATAAATTAAAAGAAAAGTAAAAAAAAAAAATTTAAAAAGTGTATATTGGTCATTTTACCTGGCCAAGGGACCAATAATGTAAGCAAAAGTGTAGTTCAGGGATCATCAACCTGGAAAAACGAAACGATGACCAAGAATGAAATTTCATGCAAACCATAGGGGCCAAAATTGTAATTTACTCTAAAATAGACAATGTCCACTGTAAAAACAAGTTCTATCAAACGACTAATAAATGCAAAATGATTTATTCCACAACCACAAGCATCAAACATCACCAACTGAATTAAAAACACACAACCAAAATAGTTCATAATACGATAGAAACATAACCAACGACTCAAACTAAACCACCCTTGACCACCTAAAAAGTAAAACATCACAAGACGACAGGACACACGACACTCACTCAGACATTAAAAAAGTAAACAAGCCAAAAGAAGCACGAAATGCATTTAGATTCACGCACAAACCCCTTCATAAAAAAGGACGTTTGACCTGCGTATCGGCACTTCGACCCTTACACGAAAAACATAGAATCCTTCAAATTTTGCTCGAGAGTGTAAAAGAATCGATCAAACGATGCCGGTTCCGGACCCCCTGATTCCATATCCGCCACGACCTCCTGAAACATCCGACCGCGATACGCCACAAGATCCGCGTAATACACAGGCGGAACCAACGATACCGGTTTTGTACAACGCGCAAAAACATAACACAAATGGTACACCAGCTTTTGCATCTCATTAGAGTTGAACCCATTCTCATCCCAAATCACAGAGTAGTGTGTAGGCTTACTTGTTCCCATTCCCCCGAAATGGGAACAAAGATAGAAGTCAAACTCAAACGGTTGGACAATTGTCGTGTCGACAACTGTCCCTGGTGGGACGTTCCCAACTTCGTTCCCATTGTTTAAAAACAGACGTGTCGTGTGCCTTTTTTGAGCCACCACAAAAGTGATAGCCGGGCGGTAACTGTCGGTATAAAGTGCTTTTTTCATGTCTACCATTTCTTTATTCAAAACCATATCGAACTGGCCGTCGCTAACACCGTCGCGAAAAACGATAATCTTGTCTGGCTTCACTCCATTTACGGTATAATACGTGTTGACTAGATCGACACATAAGCTACCGAAATTGACTATCTCCTCTTTGCGGTGCTTTTGCGGGGAGACACGGGCGGCGTAGCGGGTGGCGGCGGTGTTGACAGAGCCGACGACCGCGGCGACAGATGGTGACGAGTCATTGGATGGAGCCGGATGGTTGACGTCTGCTCCGATAAACATGAAATTATCCGAACCGTTCAAACGAGGGAACCGTTCGATTAACTCGACATTGCTACCTCCTAATTTCGCGTTTATCTTCATGCCTAAATTCGCGAGAAACTGATCGTTTGCTTTGAAGGCATTGTAGGACAAACAGCATTGAGTGATGACACCGATTTTTGTCTCGGACACCCATTTGAGGTGCTTGTAGCCGTCGTGTTTGTCGGCCATTATGCAGACAATCATTTGGAGACGTCCTTTGTCGGATCTTCTAGAATCTTCTATGACTCGTGTGAGAAGACGCTCGAGTTTTTTCAGATCCGAGAATTCTCTCATGGTGGTGTGATGGACTACAATCGGGTCTTCCATTTGGATACCAATGCTTTGGCAGCGATTGATTAACTTTCCGATGAAATAGTCGACGTTTTGGTTTGGACGGTTATCGCGGTTGTTGAAATTTATCACGGCCCACCTTTCGGCTGATTTTCCTTGGACTAAAGTTCTTCCTTGAAGAAGATTCCAGTGACATTTCATTTTGTCGACTATTGCTGTCGTTGTTTTACCGCTTAAGGAACCGAGCTTGAGTTGTGGCGGTGCCATCACACGACCGTCCACTTCTGTCATGTTCATACCGACTTCAACATCAAAATGTTTGATTGCATTAGCACTGCAAAATGCAAAAAAGAAAACATTTAGTAGTGTTTAAAATCAAAAATAGAATTAATAATATAATCAGATTACTAGTAGCCCGTTACCCATTACTATAATGAGTAAAGTTTTCAAATTACAATGCCCTAATAGGCTATAATTCCATAATTTGAAAGTACAATGCCCTAATAAGTAAGAAGCATTAAAAACATAAAACAGCCAAAAGATTAACAGCTACATACCCGTTTTTGCCAGGTGCATATTCATCACGAACCATGCTGCGAATCTCATTTCTCCTGACATTCGGATTAAGAAGAGACAAATCTTTTAGGATTCTTGCAGCTTCTTTACCCAATTGCTCTTTTGGATACCTTCTATCTTCAGCCAAGATACAAAACTCCATGGGAACATAATTCGGTTTCTTACTACTTCCCAATTTCAAACAAGGAATGCCCTTCAACTTTATCTCCTTCCCCCATTTTTCCCTAAAATAATCCGTAAGCATCACAACCTCTGGTTCTTTCTTCCCTTCAAGATCTTCAAGTTCAAAGGAAATATCCTTTGTAGCCTTGTCTGTCAATCCAGAAACAATGTACTTTTGATTTGTACGACGATGAGTCACACTCACCCTCAATCCAGTCAACGCCTTGACAATAGCGTTGGCGAATCTTCCAATGTCGTTAATTTCACGAATTCCAATTGACTCCATGAGAAAGTCAATCACAGGCATTCTCTTGCGGAAAGGAATGGCGGAATAGTCCAAACACATGACTAGTCCATTTGAAGTGAGTTTTAAGCTTTGTTGAGAGCCTCTAAATGCTGCAACACCACCACCAAGGTCGTCTTCTTGTCTGTGGACACGTGGATACATCCCTCTCCCTACTGAAACCTTTTCCCTGTAAAGATTTGCTTTCATTACTACATCAAGCGCCTGTAACACGTCACGTGGGATCTGCATGGAGTTTCCTTTCAAGAACTCTTGAAGCTTTGAAAGACTTAACTCGGTTCCGTACTTGATGGAGCAGGTGTATGATCTACCGAAGAGTTGAACATTGTAGATTCCTTCGGGTAATGAGACTGCACTGAAGATATTCTTTTCACCGTCGTAAGCAGTTTGGAGTAATGGAAATTGATCAGGGTTATCGGTGCATAACTTCTGTTGGATCAATCGGAGATCTGATTTTGGTATTGATTTTTTTGCAGACCGGCTTGAAGACGGGACATCGTGTTTGACGTCTACATCGTAACGTAAGATAGTCTTTGATGGATGGAACTTGACCGGAAAGTGGTTCACAAGAAGCCTCACTGACCTCAGGGCTAGTGTACCACGGTCAGGACGCTTAATTGGGACATAAGCACTTTCTGTTACGTCGTCCTTTGAAGGTGATTCACGTTGTACCTCTCGAGAAATTTGAAGATCTGGGAAAACAGTTGAAAGGAATCAAATTAAAAAACTATTCTTAACAGAGAAAGTTCATTGATTGAAGACTAAACTAAAAGTGAATTCAAATATAGGAAAAAAATTAACACATGTAAATTCCCCAAATATTCCTTACGTACCGGCGATGCGGTTCTGAGTTTGAGTAAGAGCCTGAGACGGAGACTCAACTGGTTGATCAGATACAACTTGACTCCATTTGGCTTCTCGATTGACATTAGGATGATCGGGTACCCGATCCGGATTCGGCCTAGGGTGAGTAGGAGTCCAGTACGTCTGTTGACCGCCACGGCCGCCGCCGCCGCCGGGTGCTCTGCCTCTACCGCCTCCGTAATGTTCCTGCTGTTGATTATTACTGTACTGCTGCGGGTAACTTCGGCCTCGTCCACCACCACCACGGGGATAGTTACCATTACCGGCTCCACCACGATCTCCGCCTCTACCACCGTCTTGTGCGACTCCATAGTTCCGACCACCACCATCTCCACCTCTACCACCACCTTGTGCGCCTCCATAGTTCCGACCGCCACCATCTCCTCCTCTACCACCATCTCCATAATTACGACCGCCGCGACCACGGCCACGTCCACGGCCACGGTTGTAGCCACCGCTGCTGTTGTCGCTCCACTCCATTAAACCGATGTATGTGAATTTGAGATATTCCAATTCCAAGACTATATGATTTGCCCAAGTGGATCGTGGTCGTAGGGTAGTTATAAGTGAGAAGAGTGGAAGACTTGGACGAGGATTCTAGAAGTCTCCGGAGACCTAAAGTGAATCGACGATTATACCCTTTTGCTTTCCACCCAAGCAAAGTTAGAATCGATGTAAACTGTGTGCGGGGTTTCCTCGCATTTTCCTTGCTTTTTTCTGTTATTTGTTCCCTTGTTTTCCTTTTTTAATGTTTATGTCATTCGACATTAAATATACTTTTTAATATTGAGATAAACTCGCAAAATACCAATATTCTTTTCCTTGCTTTTTATGTTATCTGTTCCCCTTATTTTCTTTTTAATGTTTATGTCATTCGAATTAAATATACTTTTTAATATTGAGATAAACTCGCAAAATACCAATATTCTTTTCCTTGCTTTTTATGTTATCTGTTCCCCTTATTTTCTTTTTAATGTTTATGTCATTCGAATTAAATATACTTTTTAATATTGAGATAAACTCGCAAAATACCAATATTCTTTTCCTTGCTTTTTATGTTATCTGTTCCCCTTATTTTCTTTTTAATGTTTATGTCATTCGAATTAAATATACTTTTTAATATTGAGATAAACTCGCAAAATACTAGTGTTTTTTTCCTTGCTTTTTATGTTATTTGTTTTCTTATTTTATTTTTAATGTTTATGTCATTGGACATTAAATATATTTTTTAATATTGAGATAAACTCGCAAAATAACAATATTGGAATATTATTGTCTTAGTCATATAAATTTATTGGTTTTAGTTTTAATGGTCTTTAATGTTTTTTTTTGTCTACTAAAGACTTAAACTCTATATTTATATGTTACCCAAGTCCCTCTCGACGGTTACAAAATGTTAAAGGGACTTGATTATCATGTGAATGTCAAGTTTAAGTCTCTGAAATACCAAAAAGAAAAAAAGACATTGGAGACCATTCAAACAAAAATCGGATAGTTCGTAAGGATACAATGGCATTATCCTAAATGGACTTCCTGTTCATTCTCGCTTTTCCTTGCTTTTTTATGTTATTTGTTCCCTTGTTTTCTTTTTAATGTTTGTGTCATTTGACATTAAATATAAAGTAAATTACAGTTTTGGTTTGTGTAGTTTACACGATTTTACAGTCAATTTTCACAATATCGGTCCTTATGTTGACATTTTATTGTACTATGAGTCTCTGGTAAAAGACCAGTTTATCATCTTTAATTTCTTTTAACATATTATTTATTATAGTAATTAAAAAATCTCACATCACCCCACCCCCAACACCAACTACCCCGTCTCTCTCTCATAGTCTCGGCTTTGGAATTGTCGGTCCACTTCATAGTCCTAGAAACGAAATCAAGGTGTAGGTTTGTATGTGTTCATCCTGGAAATTTTTAATTTCTTTTCCTTTTTTCTTTTAACATATTATTTATTATAGTAATTACAAAAATCTCACATCACCCCACCCCCAACACCAACTACCCCGTCTCTCTCTCTCTCATACTCTCAGCTTTGGAATTATCGATCTACTTCATAGTCCTAGAAACGAATCAAGGTGCAGGTTTGTTTGTGTTCATCTTGGAAAAATTCCATCATTCAATGTTCATATGTATGTGTCTACGCATCAATCGATCCTAAGGCTAACCAGAAGTTTAATCATTTGAAGAAATCACAAAAATGTCAATAGTGATGGGAGAGGAGAAGAGAGATAGAATCAAAAGAAAGAAACATTAATCGATGAAATTTCTGATAGATTGATCAAAAGAGAGCTCCCAGTAAAGATTCAGGGCGCCAAGGAAATCCGGAGCATGATTCGTAAATATTGTGTGAATGTAAGACCAATTGTGGTCCACTCATTTATAAAGAGTATGATAGTATTTGCAAAATAATTAATTGATTATATTTTTAATTTATCTAGTTTTTTAGGTAACTGCATAATTATCTCATTCTCTCTCTCTCGTTCTCTCTCTCTCTTCTTCTTCTTTTATACGAGATCATCCCATCAAACCCTAAGTAGTCAAAAAGTTTAGGGTAAATCTAAAATTGAAATTCAGATTTAGATCGTGGACGGAAAGCTGCTACCGAATAAGAGATTAACGGTCGGGATTAGGTTGGACATCGGAGATGAAGAGCATGATTGGAGCAAAGTGGATGGGTGGTGCTAACCTGCATCGTTGCCGGGATTTTACGCATCGTCGACGAATTTTAAGCATTGTCATCACCGGGATTTTAAGGATCGCCATCGTCGTCGGAAGCATCTCACGATCTTACTTTTTCAACTAATTTGTGTTTTCAGGTTATTGGAAAAAATGGGACACGTATCTTGATCTTCTTCAATCTGATTACATAGAAGGGCGAGGCAATTTATGCAGTTTATAACTTTGTTCATCAACCAATCATTTGAAAGACACCAAAGAATTTAGGGTTTACAATATTTTGAACAGTAGAGGTTGTCGTGTATATCGTACTATTATAGCGTCTTATCATGCGATTAGATATTTGAGGTCTCTATATTGTGGTTTATGTGAACTTTGATTGAGATCTTTGTTTTCTAAGAATAAAGTATATTTTTTGAGAATAGTAGTGTGTTATGTCAAAAATGATGTGTATTCTTTAAGAATGATAATGTGTTATATCGTACTATTATAGTGTCTTATCATGCGATTAGAATTTACATTGGTATGTCAAGGATGAAGTGTATTCTTTGAAAATGTTAGTGTGTTATACCATGAATAAAGTATATTTTTTAAAAATGATAATGTGTTATGCCAAGAATAAATTGTATTTTTTGATAATGATGTTCTATAGTTTAAGAATGACAGTGTATCATATGATCATCGTAATATGTATGAACCTGTGTTTTTTATATGAAATTATTATTCATCATGTAATACATTTATAAATTTTATATAATAAGATAAATACATATTAAATATAAATCCACAAAATTAGGAGATAAATAGGGTATTTCTTATTTTAAATATTTATTAATAGACTAAAATACACTTTATAAGGGTTTAATCGTAAAATTTGATTAATTAATTGTCATAAATTTACAATTTGGCTATTGAATGAATGAATCTAACATCATTGATCATTTCGATCGGACGTTCCACATTTGATCCTACATTCAAACAATCCTTGCAATCCACATTTAATCCTAGCGATATATATATATATATATATATATATATATATATATATATATATATATATATATATATACACACACACACACACATACACACACACACAAATATATACTTCTAAAAGCGTAAAAGTATGTATTTATACTTGTAAAAATTATTAAAATGTAATTATATATCTAATAATATAAAAACTTGAGTTTTAGAACGTTATTATTTTACCATTATATAGAATGCAAATTTTTGACGTTTTAAACCGTATAAACAGTTCAAAAAAGCATATACAAAGAAAAAGTCTTTTTTTAACGTAAACACGGTGTTTAAGTAAATATTTTTTTAGTGTATAAATATGTTTTTTTACATGGATCCGTAGAATATAAAGAACATAGTTTAAGTAAACACGTAAAAAATTATAAACTTGAAGCTTTTTTATGAAGTCAATTTCAATATTCCTTGAAAACCTGTGATACATTGTTAAAAAAATAGTGTAAGCTGCAAATTTGGTCCCTGTGGTTTGCACAAAAGTGTGACTAAGGTCCAAAAAGTTTTGAATTTGCATGGAAAGTCCAAAATCAGGTATTTTTGTGGTTTTGGTCCCTGTCAGACTTAAAAAGACAGAATTACCCTTTTAATTTCATTTTTCATTTTTTTAATATTTCTTTTAATAATTTTTTATTAAAATTAATAAAAAAACTCCAACCCCTCTTCCCACCCCCACCAGCGTTCTCTCTCTCTCTCTCTCTCTCTCTCTCTCTCCTTTTCTAATGAAATAACCCAGATGAGAAAACTCACACCATGGCTGCAACCATTCCCTCCCCACCATCGATCCTTTCTCACACACCCAATCGATTCTTTCTCACACACCCAATTGATTCTTTCTAACTTCGGATTTGTGCATCTGAATGAGCAAATATAGAGGTATAATTGGTATATATCCAACCCCAAAAAGACATGAAACAATATGCTAAGAAAGATTGCTGGAAGAATACGAATTGGAACATCTAAAAGATTTGACAGCAAATGCTTCTACACAAACAACAGACAAATCATTGAACCAAACAAGAATGGAGAAAAGGGTGATGGATCTTTAACTCACCATGACTCCTATCGAGACCTGGACAAGCTTGATTTCATGACTGCTGCCAAGATCCTTTTCACCACTTCCCCAAAACAGAAGAAATTCGGGATATATGAACAGCGACTTTGTAAAATTCCTTTCTTTTCACTTTGTTGCCCACTTTGTAGAATTGCATATATGAACAGCAACTCTATAAAATTCCTTTCTTTTCACTTTATCATCCTTAATCATTGATTAATTGCTACATGTAACCTTTTCGAGATCAATTTTGATGGTGCTGGTATCATTACATTCAATAAACTGTGCAGGTGTTGTTCAGCCCAAAGCTTGAATCCCCGACTTTGATGGTGCTGGTATCATTATCCTCGATTTTGAGCCCTTGTTGAGCCCAAATCAGAACCAAATATGAGTCGTTGTTCCGCCAAAGCTTGAAACCCCGACTTTTCCTTTAACCCCTTCGTCTTCTTTTAAGATTTTGGTTACACCTGACAGACTGCTTAGGGCTAATTTCCGGCGGCCAAAGTGGTCGATGAGGTCGATCCCCACGACGGTGTCTGCTGCATTCATTAATGCGATGATGAGGGAAAGTGGAAAAGCTAATTGATTCGAACGGAATCCGGCCATTTGAATAGAGATAATTGGAAAGCTGGTCGAGTTTTTGTTTGACCCAGTAAGGAACAAGATGAAGGGGGGAGAGAGAGAGAGAGAGAGAGAGAGAGAGAGAGAGAGAGAGAGAGAGAGAGAGAGAGAGAGAGAGAGAGAGAGAGAGAGAGAGAGAGAACGCTGGTGGGGGTGGGTGAGGGGGGTTTGGTGTTATTTTTTAAATTTTTAATCAAAAATTATTAAAAGAAATATTAAAAAAATGAAAAATGAAATTAAAAGGGTAATTCCGTCTTTTTAAGTCTGACAGGGACCAAAACCACAAAAAATACCTGATTTTGGACGATTCATGCAAGTCCAAAACTTTTTGGACCTTAGTCACACTTTTGTACAAACCACAGGGACCAAATTTGCAGTTTACTCAAAAAAAATATAAAAGTTATAAAAAACACTTGTAAATTTAGATATCTACACAAAAAATAATATTATAATAAAATTAGCATTATCCGATAAACTTTAGCATTTTGTACCAATATCCTTTTATAAAATACTCATGTTACGATGGTTATTTTGATGATTTTCTTTAATAATATTTAAATATTAATTAAAATCATTTTTTATAACGTCACGATGAGGATAATAATGCAACCACCGGTCCTCCCCCCTAAATGAGGGAGAATCTTCTATGTAATGACTAATGAGTATGGAGTATGGACGGATACAACAAGACTGCAAAAGATAATAATAAAATGATGTTTTAGTACCAAATACGCAAAACATATCATAATAAATTTGATTGACTTTCCAACTAGCAAATATATTTTTTTCTCACTCTTGACTCTTGAGTACAAGGATTTAAGCTTTTCGATATAATTTTATATTTTAAACACAAAAAAGAAATAGTATTTATTTCACTACTAAAATATTGTATCGATGAATACTAAGAATTAATTTTTCAAGTAAATAACATAAATGATTCTCGTGCATATGTGTATTTATTCAATCTAATTCCTTTTTTTTTAACTTGGACACGGACCGTTCATATGGTTTGTTTTTGTCTTAAGAGCGGGTGGAATCGTTCGACAGGCTTAAGCGGGTGCGGCCGATGACAGGTTCAATGGAGGCGAGGCAACGGTTCACGAACCCGATTAGGGTCGACTGCAAAGAATGAACTGGATGGAAATGTGATCGGGGTGATGCGACATCGGCAAGATCGACTCTGCCGACCTATTTTGGACGGGTTTGACGGCTTCCAGGAGGTGGACTCCGTCCTGCCTAACATATATAAAATAATTAAATTATGTCTTTCAAAGTTTTTTGTATTAATCTTTGTTTTTTTTAAAGAATATAGATCCATTGTTCAAACCCCACCCCACCCCTACCCCAAACTTCATCCCCGTCCTCGTCCTCGTCCTCATCCTTAGTTCCATCTCCATCCCCATCCCACACCCCTCTCCCCCTCCTACTCACACTCTTAATCTCTACTGTCGAACCAACATATGTTCTCCAGTGAACCCTCAACCCTCATCGTCGGATGCATAATTACTAAGACTACTCCCATCGTGAGTTTTTAACCGAGTTCTCACCAAACAAAAAGTAAGCAAAATCAGCAACATGTACAAGTCACCACAAAGAACCCGCTCACCAACCTAGATTGCTTTCTCCGTTCTTTTCAAAGTTTCTTTTTTATTTCTTTCTTCTTAGATTTTTTTTAATAGATATAGTGTTTATTGAAAAAATCAATAAAAAACACTAAAATATGTTTTTTTAAACAAAATGAGACAGGTGCTCATAATATTTTGAGATTTTTTTTAATAAAATATATGATTGGGTTAGGTTGCTAATATGTGTATAAATTAGGTTTAAATAGAGTGCATATGTGGAAGAGAGAAATTAGATTTTAATAGAAAATTTGGGTTGAGCTGGGTGGCTAATGAAAGTAGTCTAATCTGATCAATAATAGCAACCACCTTCTTAGGATCTATGATTACCACTAATTCATCTGCAATCCACTTTTAACCATTAAGCCTAGATTCCATCGGAGCATTAAACATTTGGAGATTCATCACTTCATTATGCATAGCATATGCAGCCTTCTTATTAGCCACAACAAATATGCCATGACCCATGGCGTCTTCATTCATATAAGCCTCAAAAGTAATCTCAAGTCCTCAATCTTATCTTCAAGTTGCTACAATCTACTTCATCCTTATAAGTCAAGAAAGAAGGCGTCACACTCAATTCATCCAACTTAAGGGGACAAACTTATCAAACTTATCGTCTTTATATCTCAAGGTTAAACATGCATTCTACATGGGATTAATATGCTAAACAACCCCTAAACATAAGTTTTCAAAGTTGAAGAACCAAACACCAAAGGTACAAGCCTAGGGAGAATGCTACATTGATCAAAAGACAAAATAAGGGGGGTTGTGCAGGGGCCACGCGGGCCTTGCAAACCCAAGGCATAACTCACGCAAGCCGCGTGAGATCAATAGGCTCATGATGCCCACAGTGCAATTTACACGGGCCTCACAAATGCAAGCCAAAAGTCACGCGATCGCACTAGGACTGTGCGAAAATCCTTCATTTCTTAACATATTTGGTCCTACACAAGTCCAAATGCATCTCAAGGCTTCCCAAGAACTTATACAACCAAGGGATGACTAATTTTATGGTTTCCCAACCCAAAATACACCTCACGACCTCAACAAGCTCATGACTCAATCATTAAGCACTTAATGCTTATTTTCCATTATTTCAACAAGAGGTTGAGCTTAACATTACTATGAATTTTTTATTGCTCAAGGACCCAACCATTTACTCATTAAGGACTTAATAATTTGGTTATCCAAGATGGAATCATCCCATAGATTCTAATCACATTTCCCAGGGAACCAAATACTAGAATTCCTAATTCCATTCCCTTCTACAAATTCTAACAAGGACCTAAATCATTCTCTAAGGTTGGATTCATAAGGACCAATCAAAAATGGATTCCCTCATCTTAAATCACACCAAGAAGGTCAACCCCTTACTAGATTTTATGACAAACCATTCATAATCAAATTCTAGGGTTCAAATCCCCCAATTCCATCAATATATTCAATAGTTAATCAAATTTATCCAACTTTAAGTGAATGGAATCACAAGGAATATCTCAAAACAAGAACTCCTTCAACCAACACATCCTTAGGAGCGAAAGTACCATGATATTTGTCACTTACTTCACTAGTTCATGAATCCAGGGTTCATAACACCCAATTCCATAATGTTAGAGGGATTCAAGAGTCAAGTGTTAATTACCCTTGGATTGGAATCATAAGGGAACCATTAAAATTGATTACATTAATCCAAAACTCCTCAAGGAATCCTTAAAACATCTAAATGACTCAAGATCTCATCAAAAACCAAGTTTTATGGTTTCAAATACCCATTTCAATCCAATAATTCGTTCTAGATCACCCATGGGTTGGATTTTGACCAAATATTGTTATAGAATCACAAATAACACTTGGGATCCTAGGAATTTACTCCCCCAAAATAGAAAATTTGGATATAAACTAAAACCCCCAATTCACAATGGGTTTTCAAGCTAGAATAAGGAGTTTATACCTTAGATTTGTTAGGAGACTTCAAGTGCATGATCAATCTTCCATAACTAGCTTCAATTCCTCTTCAATCCATAGAAAATGGCCTCCCATGACTCCTCCTTCTCTATAAACGTCTTCAATGGCTTAAATAAGGAGAACCCCTCTCTAAAACCTTTCATCTTTCATGTTTTGGCAAAAATGGTCCCTAAGGTATGTTATTCCTACAAACTACACCCAAAAGGCTAACTCGTTAAATGGAAGTTTCCAACCTTTCACTTTTTACCAGATATTCTAATCACTATCAATTAAGTCATTGACTAGGTCAACCTTAACCCATAGTTTGGCAATTTGGCAAAAATAGTCCTTTTCACTAAAATCTCTACAATTGATCCCTAATATTGACTTAAGAAAATGCTTGAATTATTGTAAGTTTCTACATCAAATCCTTCATTATATTTTCTTAATCTTCTAATTCCTTGACTAGACAAAGCTAAATAGGAAAAGTTTGGTCAAATTGTCAATTTTAGTCCCTATGACTAAATTTCTCATTTTTGGTTAAAATTGATTTTAAATCTTCAAGTCACTCGTTAAAAAATTATTTTGGATTATTGAACCATATTCTAGACATATAAAAAAATTCAATGTATTTATTCATTTTCGAAAATAATTTTTTTTATCTATTTAAGCCTAAAACTTCTAGGTCCAAAACATGGATGTTACAAAAATTCTTCATATTACCCTCTAATCCTCAATTATTCATTTGATTAAATTTAGTTTCAAAGAGTTTGGGGGTTGGTAGTTTGTTTGTATTAAACTATTCACTATTAGCTAAATTATATTGGATAATTTTTCATGAACCAATGTCATCTGGGTAATGTTGATACATAATATTCATAGAGTGTAAGTCCAATTTTGTATGCCTAATAGTAATGCAGGGATGTCTCCTCCTTAGGTGCAAATTGTAAAGACTTTAATTGGTTTGAGGGGAGACAACATTAATATAGGTATGCATATGGTAAAAAGTGGGGAAAGGTAAAAGTATAAAGTTTTGAGAAGATATTTGGTGTGGTACATTGTATTTTGCTAATCAATTTACAAGGATATATGCTTTGGAATATAATAAAAATAGGTTGATTTATACGTTTTTATCAAAATGGCTCGTGGGTGTGATTGACGGCCTCAACCATATTCATGATAAGGAGGAGGTCGAATTTAAGGACCTTTGTGATATTATTGATGATATGACACTAAATGACAACTCCAAATTGTAGAGTTAGGATTTGTGAGATCCGACTTCGCTTTGGGTTTCTTATATTCATTTAGCTTTGGATAGTCGATTGTGGAGGATGAAGGTCCTATGGGATGTAATAATTTTGCACTTATTAAAAGTGAATCATTTATAGGAGAGAGTAATGTTAAAGAGATTGGCTACTCAAGATAATTTAGGTAAGAGGGCATTGCTTTAAATTTCCTTATATGTGCATTATTAAGGCAGTGATCGAAACATGTGACCATAGTTTTACTTCTTGCTAACCAGTGAATGAGAAATAAAAAGAGTTTGCACTGTTTTCAGAATTAAACTATTTCAAATGTTTTCAAGTTGGCAACAATATAAAAAAAAATATTATAAAGAGACAACGAACTCTGTTTTTTGATCATATATTAGTTATACAGTTTTGGCTCATGTTTTAATTTTTTTATGGATTTGGTTTGAACTATTTTTTTTTACAATTTCATCCCAAAATTAGTTTTTTTTTACAAATTCATATTTTACAACTATTTAAAAACTTTTTTTTTACAATCTTTTAAAAAAATTGTTACAACTTTTTCTAAACTTTTTTACAACGTTTTGTATATATATTTTTTAAAACTTTTGCATAACGTTTTAGACTTGTTTTACAACTTCTTTTTTTAAATAATTAGACATTCATACAACCTTTTTTACTATCTTTTTACAACGTTTTTTTTTACACTTTCTTTATACTTTTCATCGCTTTTAGAAACAATTTTGTTTAGAAAAATTATAAAAAGGCAAGTAAAAAAAGTTGTATACAAAATATAAGAAACTTAAAAAAAAAAAAACTTGTAAGAATTTTACAAAGGTTAGAAAAAGTGTGCAAAAATGGTTTTAAAATGTTATAAAAAAACTGTAATTCAACTTTTAATTAAGAAAAGTCTAAGGTGTGATTGATAGCCTTTTAATCTTAATGATTAAGAGGCTCTAAACGGATAATAGCGTTTGATTCACAATATTGTCACATCTGAATGAGTCAGAGCCTCTTATGGCCTCTGAACCATTAAGAGTTGAGAGTGAATCTGAATGAGACTTCTAACAAAGATTTTCCAAAAATACCGTTAACCTTATCCTATTATTTCAGTCGTTTCTTTTCCATCACGTTCACTACTCTTCCTCAACGTATCTCACAGCCTCAATTTTCCATCCCGCTACTGTCGTCGGTTCTACTGCCGGCGACGTCGACACCTTCCACTGATGGAATTGAAATTGAAATCGAACTTTGATGCTTCAAACATCCATTGATGAAAAAAGTAGTGATTGTTTTCTTTGTTGTCCTTGTAAGTATTTTCTTATTATCTATTGCAGGTGGTACTAATCACAACCCCTAGCTTCCATAATCATCGATGTTAACAGTATTTCGGAAAAGGGAAAATGACCTATAAGGGTAACGAAGTTCAATGGTACTTTTTGAACAATTATGATACTTCGTTTACCCTTGTAAATCATTTTGCTTTCAAGAAATTAGCATGTTGAGATTGTATGATTTAGAAATTCCAGCAATAGGTAATCAACAAGTTCACAAAACTGTTACACATAGTTTATTAAAACCTCTGTTAATAGAATTTTTGAAAGATATACAACCCCAGAAAGTGGTCAAAATCAAAAGTTCAAACATCGATGGTGTTGATAAACCTAGTCTTTGCAATTTTACCAGAAAATAATTAAAAGGTTAAAATGATCATATTTATCACAGTCTATTCAGATGCTTGACCAAAGAATATGTTTCATTCAAATATAGCTTCATTCAAAGCCTCTTAACCATTCAGGCCTCTGAATCATTCAAATGTTGTAAATGATGATTAATGTTAATGTTAATAAAACGATACAAATAGCAACAATATCAATCTGAAACCGCCAACCACAAATATGAAGGTAAAACATGAAAACATTGTATGTTGAAAGTTGATATAAGCTTAAATAGTTAATAAAATGATACAACATAGAAACAACAACAATCTAAATCCGTCAATAACCTATGTGGAATATGAAGGTAAAACATCAAAACACTATGTTTAGAGTTAATATCACTGAAAAAGCCTGAAACGCATTAGATTCGCGCACAAACTCCTTCAACAAAAAAAGGACGTTTGACTTTGACCTCCACGTATCAGCAGTTCTCAGCTATATAAAAAACATAGAATCCCTGAGGTGATCCTCGAGATTATAGAAGAACCGATCGAACGAAGACGATCCCGAACCTAATCCTGATTCCAATTCCGATTCCGCCGCAACCTCCTGAAACATCCGACCGCGATACGCCACAAGATCCGCGTAATACACCGGCGGAACCAGCGATACCGGTTTCGTACAACGCGCAAAAATATAACACAAATGGTATATCAGCTTTTGCATCTCATCGGATGTAAACCCGTTTTCATCCCAAATCACGGAATAATGCGTAGGCTTACTTGTTCCCATTCCTCCAAAATGGGAACAAAGATAGAAGTCGAACTCAAACGGTTGGACAATTGTCGTGTCGACAACTGTCCCCGGTGGGACATTCCCGACTTCTCTCCCGTTGTTCAAAAACAACCGCGTCGTGTGCCGTTTTTGAGCCACGACAAAAGTGATCGCGGGACGGTAATTGCCATCGTAAAGCGCTTTTTTCATGTCCACCATTTCTTTGTTCAAGACCATGTCGAACTGGCCATCGCTAACACCGTCACGGAATACGACAATCCGGTTCGGTTTAATTCCATTCCGTTGTTCGTAAGTGTTGACAAGATCCAAACACAAGCTTCCAAAGTTGACGATCTCCTCTTTCCGGTGGTGTTGCGGGGAGACACGCGCGGCGTAACGGGTAGCGGCGGGGAAGTTCACGGAGCCGACGACGGCGGCGACAGATGGCGATGATTGATTCGCCGCGGTCGGGTGGTTCACGTCGGCTCCAATGAACATGAAATGATCGGCACCGTTGAATCGAGGGTACCGTTCGATTAACTCCACGTTGCTACCTCCTAATTTGGCGTTTATTTTCATGCCTAAATTCGCGAGAAACTGATCGTTTGCTTTGTTGGCATTGAAAGATAAACAGCATTGAGTGATTACACCGATTTGGGTCTCGGATACCCATTTGAGGTATTTGTATCCGTCGTGTTTTTCGGCCATTACACAAACAATCATTTGTAACCGTCTGTTATCTCTTCTTCTACATTCCTCCACGATTTCTTTAAGAAGACGGTTGAGTTTATTTATATCTGAAAACTCTCTCATGGTAGTTTGATGAACCATGATTGGTTCTTCCATTTGTATCCCTATACTTTCACATCTGTTCATTAATTTCCCGATAAAGTAATTCACGTTTAAACTATTCCTACGATCATCACGGCTAAAATCTATCACCGCCCACCTCTCTGCTGATTTTCCAACCACTAAAGTTTTTCCTTGAAGAAGATTCCAGTGACATTTTAATCTATCAACTGTTGTTGTCATTGTTTTACCACTTAAAGAACCGAGCTTTAGTTGTGGTGGTGCCATTACACGACCATCTACTTCTGTCATGTTCATACCAACTTCAACATCAAAGTTCTTGATCAAACTTGCACTAAAAAAAATTCAAAAAAAGACGATATAATGGTCACAAAAACATGTATAGAAGATACATCAAGAACATAAAAAGGTCATCATAGTTATACCCGTTTTTGCCGGTTGCATATTCGTCATGAACCAAGTTGTGTATCTCTCTTTCCCTACAACTTGGATTAAGAAGAGACAATTCTTTTAATTTTCTTGCAGCTTCTTTACCTAATTGCTCTTTTGGAAACCTTTTATCTTCAGCCAAAATACAGAATTCCATTGGAACATAATTCGGTTTCTTACTATTTCCCAAATTTAAAGCAGGCATGCTTTTGTGTTTTATCTCTTTACCCCATTTTTCTCTAAAGTAATCCGTAAGCATGATAACTTCCGGATCTTTCTTCCCTTCAAGATCTTCAAGTACAAAAGAAATATCGCGTGTAGCTTTATCAGACAATCCACAAACAGTGTACTTTTGATTTGAACGACGATGAGTCACACCCACTTTTAATCCTTTCAATGCGCGTACAACTTGGTTCTCAAATCTTGCAATGTCATTAACTTCTCTAATTCCCTGAATGCACTCTTTGAGAAAGTCAAAAACAGGCATTCTTTTTCGAAAAGGTACGGCTGAATAGTCAAGACACATTACTATTCCATTTGAAGTCACTTTTAAGCTCTGTTGAGAGCCTCTAAATGCTGCAACACCACCGTGAAGGTCGTCTTCTTTTCGGTGTACTCGCGGGTATAAACCTCTACCTACTGAAACCTTTTCCCTAAAAAGATTTGCTTTCATTACTACATCAAGTGCTTGTAAAACATCACGCGGGATTTGCATGGAGTTTCCTTTTAAGAAATCTTGAAGCTTTGAAAGACCTAATTTGGTTCCGTATTTGATGGTGCATGAGTAAGATCGACCGTGTAATTGGACATTGTAAGTTCCTTCGGGTAATGAGACTGCACTGAAAATGTTTTTTTCACCATCGTAAGCAGTGTGGAGTAATGGGAATTGATCAGGATTATCAGAACATAGCTTCTCTTGGATTAATCGGAGGTCTGATTTTGGTATTGCTTTTTTTAGAGAGCGACTAGAAGAGGGAACATCGTGTTTGACATCAACATCATAACGTAGTATAGCTTTTGATGGATCGAATTTTACAGGGAAATGATTGACAAGAAGCTTTACTGACTTCATGGCAAGTGTACCGTGGTCAGGACGTTTGATTGGAACATAAGCATAGTCTTCATCATCCATTGGAGATGGTATGGATTGTACCTCTCGACGGGGAACTTCTTGAATCCGATCTGAAAATAAGAAACAATATAAATGTTCAAACTTTAGCCTCTTTCAATAAGAGTAAACAGCAATCGATTAAACAAAACATATTCATCACAAGGAAACGAAATCAAAACTTCTTTCTATGGAAGAATTAACTAGAATTCACTTCAGAGATAAAATAATTAACACATGTAAAAACCCCCAAAATTTTCGTATGTACCAGCGATGCGGTTCTGAGTTTGAGTGAAAGCCTGAGAGTGAGTCTGAGACCGAGACCGTGACCTAGGCTCGACGAATTGAGCAGCTTTATCAGGACTCCATCTTGCTTCTCGATCCCGACCAGAACGATCTTGTACTCGATCTACATTCTGCCTATGGTAACTAGGAGCCCTGTACGACGGCGAAGCACCCCCGCCGCCGCCAAATTCTCTACGTCTACCGCCTCCATACTGTTCTTGATGTGGATTACTATAAGGATGTGCGTAACTTCTGTCTCGGCCACCACTACGGGGATGATAACTAGCACTAGCTCCAACATCATATCCGCCTCTACCACCACCGCGTGAATCTCCATAGTTCCGATCGACACGGCCACGGGTGTAGCCATCATCAGTTCCACCGCCATATCCGGGTCTACCACCATATTGTGCGTCTCCATAGTTTCGATCGATTCGGCTGCGGGTGTAGCCATCACCAGGTTCACCACCATATCCGCCTATATCGCCATATTGTGCGTCTCCGTAGCTCCGGTCAACACGGCCACGGGTGTATCCGTCACCAGTTTCACCACCATATCCGCCTCTACCGCCATATTGTTCGTCTCCATAGTTCCGGTCGACACGGCCACGGGTGTAGCCATCACCGCCACCATCTTGTTCGTCTCCATAGTACCGATCGACACGGCCACGGCTGTAGCCATCGCGACTGTAGTCCCTCCGCTCCATTAATCAGATGTATGCGAATTTAGGTTTTTACTTCGAAATGAGACGACTAGAAGGACTGTGCAAGTCTCCGGATAAGAAAGGGATAATTGACGATTATACCCTTACCCATCTGGTCAGGCATCCGATCTATAGGCCGTTCTAAAAATCCAATCTATAGGCTATCTAACAAATCTCGTCAATACCCATGTTGATCTAGCATGTTCTATGCTATGTACTTTCAACCTAAAGTAAAATACTGCAGATTTTAAATGCTTTCAGATAATATTTGTTAGGATATAGTATTTTTATACGGCTATTTACATAGATAGATATTTATTATAATTTATTGCATTTTATTGTTTTTAGACAAAACTTCATAAATGGTCCCTGTGGTTTCAGAAGATATCAAGTATGCTCCTTAACTTTCAAAAACATCACGCATAGTCCCTGTGGTTTGAAAACTTTTCATGAATGGTCCTTCCGTCAAATTTTGGCAGTTAAGTAGATAACGGATGAGGGCAAAATAGTCTTTTCCATTATAGGGACCATGTATGAATATTACTGTTTTAGTGTTTTTTCTTTTTTCTTTAATACAATTTAAAATGATTTTGTATTAAAAAAAACAAACACATCTGAAACCAAGTTCCCTCTCTGTGCACATGAGCTTCGTCTTTCCTCGAAACCCTTCTCTCCACAAATCCATTGATTCTGAAGCCTTTCTCTTCCAACACACCTGCTACAAACCAAACAAATCTTAAACCAAGTTCCCTCTCTGTGCGCATGAGCTTCGCCTTTGATCAAATACTGGCCATTAAGAAAGAACGCATTGAAATAGACAAAACCCTACAACGAATCCGTGCTTGGCGTGAATCCAAGAAAGAAAAGCAACCCACCATCGAACATAAACAGACTGTGAAACATGCCGAAGTTACTACCTTTTCTGGGGTTAAGAATAAATCAAGCAAAGAAAAGCAACCTACCATCGGACACAAAGTGTGTGTGTTTTGTTCCTTGTCTTACCGGACACACAGTCGTCAAAATCAAGCAAAACCTTCTCTTACCGGACACACCCTCGTGTTCTCCTTCTATAGTGGTTTCTCACATAGTAGTTTCTGAACTTGTAGACTTAATCATCATTGCTAGAGGTAATTGATAATTTGGAATCTGAAAAGGAATGTCAAGATCATAAACATTCCATTGATCTTCGACCTCGATTTGGGGAGAAATTCATGTTCTTATATCCACACGCCTAACCCGATTATTGAACATGGAGCCTGTAAACCTTTCATACTTGTCGAGCGTTGAAGCGATTTTGGAAATTGACGTGTTACGTGCAATGAACAGAAACTCCAGAGGTTGATATTAGGTTTAGCTATTGTTGAAGTTGTTCTTTCTAAACTTCCAATCACCTCACATCAACTTCTGGACACAATCAATCGATGGTTCGTACGTATCAATGGTTCATATGCATCTTGTTTCAAACCCAGATACATAGAAACCCGATGGTTAGCCCTTAATTGATTCCTCCAACTGAAGAAGACGGTCTGTCCTCCCTTACACTCGCTGGAACACACCACCCTCCCTTCAACCCGATGGGATGCAAAGTAGAGAGAAGGAGGAGGAAGAAGATGGGATTTGTGCAGTTTGATCAAGAGAGAACGAAAGAGAGAGAACCAGAGGGTGGGGGTACGAAGGCGGTGGGGGTTTTTAATATAAAATATTTTAAAAAATGTATTAAAAAGAAAAAAGAAATTAAAAAATTAAACTTCATAAATGGTCCTTATAATGGAAAAGACTTTTTTGCCCTCCTCTGTTATGTTTTTAACGGCCAAAACTTAACGGATGGACCATTTATAAAAAGTTTTCAAACCACAGGGACTATGTGTGAGGTTTTTGAAAGTTAGGGACCATACTCGATATCTTCTGAAACCACAGGGACCATTTATGAAGTTTTGTCTTGCTTTTATTATACTTAAATCATTTTGAAAGAAAAAATCAAACCATGATGGGCTCGTATGGGTAATAAGACCTCTTCCATTGTTAGACTACTATGACTTCATTGTTAGACTAAAAAAATATAATATAATATTTATTAAAGAGTTGTTTGATACTTGCTGATTGAGTAAGAGCTGACTGGATCAGTGTCTTATCGGATAAGAGGTAAACTTTAAGGCTTAGGACCGAGTCAAAGGTAAATCTTAAGGTTATCAAACGGTCTGACTCAGACCGAGTCGAGTCACCGAGTCAGACGTAACCTTTTACTGACCAGCAAAAAGCAAATCAAACGGCCTCTAAATTAAACTGTGCTGCTTTATGAAACTATTAACTCAATCACGATGGACAAAGTATTTTACTCTAGACATAGTATTCTCACTTATTTATATTTCTTCAAGTAGCAACAATGTCAAATAAGTACAATACGCATGGAAACTATATTTAATAGTAGCATCTCCGATTAGCAGCACATGAAAATAAATACAACGTGTTTATGGGTGCATCTCACAATTGAAATGGTTAAAATGTCCTCGAATTTCGTAATTTAAAAGAAAAGTGGCGTGCATTAAGATTAATATCTTTTGTAATGATTACCAATAAACAAAGAGATAAATTTCACTAGTATTTTGACAGTTTAATTTCAACTAATGTGATTAACGTTAGAAAAACTGTAGTTAGTTTATGAAATATATTGGTTCTAGTGTTTGCTTTCTAATGATCCATTAACTCCAATATAGACTAATTCACACGATTCTATATTTAATTTGCAGTATAGGAACTAAATGTGCATTAATTATAACCCAACAAAATGCAATAAAGTCTTACTGTACATTAAAATCACAACGAATATTGAAAAGAGACGATTGTTGCAATGACATCCACTTTGAAGTATTCCAACGATCGAAACTTGTGTCCATGCCTAAAAATATCACAGTTTAGTATGCGTGACGAATTAAGGAATAGGGGGCTATTAAATATATCCCCCAATACCCTAAAACCTTTATAATAATAGAGCAAATATATGACATAAAGCAATGTATTAAT
Organism: Cichorium intybus; assembly: GCA_023525715.1. Lineage (NCBI taxonomy): Eukaryota > Viridiplantae > Streptophyta > Magnoliopsida > Asterales > Asteraceae > Cichorium > Cichorium intybus. The sequence goes on along the minus strand of CM042011.1, from coordinate 11,242,651 downwards.
AAAATTAATAGAACAATTAAATTCATTCACCTATATCTAAATTAATTTATTTTCGTTAATCCCTTTCAACAAAATTTCATATATTATTTTAATAGGTTTTATGCAAATCAATAAACTCAAACCCTAAGTTCATGCAACCTAATTTGGATCTATGTTTTCACTATTTTAACATATAATATAAACCCTAAGGCCAATCGGAAATTTACTAAAAGAATAATAAAAGAAAAACTAACATTTAGTTGATTTCTTGAAAGATTAGCACCACAAATGTCGTGTCTCAAATGAATCACACCCAGTAGCTAGGGAGGTCGAAATCCAGAGAGAGGGAGGAGAGAATAATGGCGCAGGAAAAGGGGATCTAGGGGTCCCTATTTATAGTCTCCAGGTGTTACCAGATAAGCCTTAGAAATTTTTTGAATTCAAATCGAGATAATTAATTTAAACTCTTATTTATCCCTTTATCAATTTCGATTTCAAGGATAAACCCATCCTTGAAATCGCCAACCACCGGTGGACCAGGACAGTCATTACTCAACTATTGAATAATTACAAATCAGCCCCTGTACCTTTAATTAATTCAATTAATCACCAAATTAATTCCAATTAATTCCAGATTAATTTCTAATTAATTAATACTATTTCTAATTAATATATTATCAACATAATATATTAATAAACTATTTATTTTATTTCTATTGATTTATTAATCATATAATAAATCAATCTTTCTCTCTTCTGGTATTTCTGTCAAGCCCCTAGCTATGAGGGCAACCCAAATGGACTTTGCTACTATTAATTAGATAAATACAAATTATTAGTCATGGCTTAGACACCTAATCCAACAATTTTGAGTAAATTACACTTTTGGTCCTCATGATTGCTATTTTTTACGTCCTGAGCCTAAGTTTCGAAAAATCACTTCAAGGGTCCCTGGCTATGGTTACCTTTTTGTTACACTCAAGGTCCCCTGTGGGATTACCGTCTATTAACCTCCGTTAAATACCAGTAAAAAGACAGAAATGCCCCTCCTTTATTTTTTTGCTTACTTTCTAAAATTTTAGGAGTAATATGTGTTTTCTCCCTTTGTCAGTTTTTTGTAAACGTATTTAGCAAGTGGAAAAAGAAATCAATCGGGGAAACTCCTTTCTTGTGTGTTTTTAAGGAATCGAAGAGCACACAAACCTAATCGGTGTATGTGTGTGTGCGTAAATCGAATCAAAGAAAGGGGATAGCGAGAATTACCAGTGGAATCGAACGGGAGAAGCCCCTCCGATTTCAACAATTATAAGACGATCTTTTATTTCAGATGCTCAACCCTCAAGATTTACATATAATAGAAAAGACGTAAATTTAAAAGAATTAAAAGAAATGATAAGATCATTAAGTTTACAAATATGACAAAATCATCTAATGATTTTTCAAAATACGTTAAAATATTAGATGAAGTGTATCAAGATATAAAACCTTGTATATTAGATAAGGAAATAATTACAGAAATACAACAAAATTTACCGCAGGGAACATTATATAATATATGTCTATAAATAGAAGATGATATGACTTTAGATGGAAAAATAAACATAATAAATATAAAATTAAATAATATTACAGAAATGAATAGTCTCTTATTGTTAAAACAACTACCAGAAATATTACAAAAAATTAATCAAGCACAACATTCGCTTGAACAAATCCATAAAATGTTAGAAATTAAAGATAAAAAACCAACTTACTATTAAACCATCGTTAACATGGTAGATGAAAATTATATTTTACAAAGATTAATAAAATGGCTCAAAAATAATAAAATAAGTAAAAAGACAATAAAGAAAGAATCATCTTGACGACATAATATTATCAGAAAAAACATTCTAGATTAACTATTTGAAAACAACACTTATGACTAATAAATTACAATATATACTAAAACTATTTACCACTTCAACACATTTAGATATTATTTTTGTTGATTGTGAAATAGATCAAAAAACAAAAATACAAGACTGGAGTAATAAAATGGGTATACAAATTCAGTTAGCAGATGAACTTGGAAATTTACACCCATGAAATTTTCTAAGCTATATTATGCACAAAACACAAGGAAATGTATATTGTTTCCTTTCAACCCTAGACGAGAAGGAAACATCTAGAATAGCTACCCACTACTGATGCAATGAGAACTTTTACAAATGTATTAAATAAGATTCTCCAAGAATTCGAAGGAAAAAAGATAGAAGATAATGAATCGAAGGAAATCTTTAGACTTAAAGCACTATGACATTTAACAAATTTTAAAATATGTAACATGTGTTATTTAGATTCATTCATATAAGAATGTCTTAACAATATTATCATTTAGATCTACCAAAGAAAATTTTTACATTAGATATGTTCTATCATAAATTATTATCTACTGTTTGTCAAAGTGTGCTAAAAGACTTTGATGCAGCTTTACAATAAGGATAAATAGTAGATACCTTATGAGCTAGAATAAATATCTTAAAAACATGGATGAAAAATTAATGGTTTAAACAGAAAGTTAAAATTGACGCAAATGTTGATCTATGTTATGACAATCTCTCTAATCAAATTGGTTAATATGGTTGTAGAATCAACAAACAAAAAAGAAAAAAAGAAAAATTGGAAAAAATCTTATAAACCAATAAACAAGCAATATTACAAGAAAGGAGAAAGAAAATATTTCAGAATGAAATCTTATCACAATAAAATTGTATCTTATTAGAATGAAATCTTATCATAAAAAAATTGTATCTTATTAGAACGGAGTCGTGTCAAAATGAAATTGTATTTTACCAAAAAGAAAATTTTCAATTTTTTTCATTCTTAGAAAAAAAAAACGTATTTTACATTTTTGAAATTCATTACAGTTGTGAGAAGGAAGAGAGATGCACATGTATCCCAAAATCATGGACTTGACTTTTTTTAAGATTGATCAAATGTCTATTATACTCTTATAGCCGTTTTTTAATAATATAATTAACTATATCCCTTTTATTAACAACACTAACCTCTTTTTATCATAACAACCCATTTTTTTAATAAAAGGGTCAGATCTAATTACAAGTTTACACTATAGTTTTCATTCTTACTATAACTTAGTGCTCTCTCACACACACACACACATACATACTCTCTCTCTCTCTCTCTATATATATATATATATATATATATATAATGTTGATTATGTCATGTTATGTGATTAGTAAAGTGGTTTAAAGAAGCATAAGATTATATAAGTAAATACATTACTTAACTCGTAGGCTATTACATCATAAGTGGGAAAAGAAGTACATTGATAATATAGTTAGTTAGAAAATGTTTTAGCAATCATTGTAAATGAATATTTAATATATATATATATATATATATATATATATATATATATATATAAAGTTGATGTGACATTAACATATTGAGAAGTATGACTTGATAGTAAGTATTCCACGTCCCCGGCCTCTCACTTCATTTCATTCTTAGATATGACAATTTAAGCTTCAAAAAGCATATAAAATACATAGGGTTTAAATTGGAATTTCTAGCATGTGTATGGAAGTATATGAGTAAAGTCGGATAAGAAATAAGGGAATCAAGCATGTATATGTGAGGTCAACCTCCACAAAAAAAGTCGGACTCAGTCAACCTCGGTTAGCATCCGATTAAATCAGCCCAAATAAGACCAAATCGGCCCAAATGTTAAGAACTTGGTCCAAATTAAGGCTATATTCAGCCGAAATTAGGTCCAAATCAAGCTTAAACTCAATCCAAGAGTTAACTCGATTATGGGTTTAATGTGTGAAATTTTCTTAGAACAAAGCTGGTTATTTATGTTGATTCCTGAGAGATGAAAATAAAAGAAAGAGAAAAAGAGTTTGTTTGAACATCTTCATTGATTGCGTAAGAAGAGTTACAAAAACTGTTTATATACAAGGCTTAAACTAAAAACAGAATAACTAATCATCTAACTGCCTAACTAACTCACTAATTGGCTTAATCCTACACGTGACTAATGTGCTTAATACACGTGTCAAGGTATAAATATCAACATCCCCCCTCAAATGGGAGACTGTGAGACTCCCAATTTGCTTAGAAGTCGATAGTGATCTTTACTTGGCAAACTTTTAGTAAACAGATCAGCCAATTGCATCTGAGTTGGAACATATTGTAAAGAGATCAGGCCATCTTGTAATTTCTCTCGTACAAAATGACAGTCTAATTCTACATGTTTTGTCCTTTCATGAAAGACAGGATTTTTTGCTATGTAAATTGCAGCTTGACTGTCGCATTTAACTGGAACTGGAGTAACATTGGGAACATTCATCTCATGCAAGATTCTTGAAAGCCATGCCAATTCAGCAGTAACACGTCTCATGCTTCGGTACTCTGCCTCTGCAGATGATAAAGACACAGTAATCTGCTTTTTAGACTTCCAAGAAATGGGGCTTCCACCAAGTAATATAAAAAACCCACTAATACTCCTTCGTGATTGTGGACACGATGCCCAATCGGAGTCACAAAAGGCTTGTAAGGTGAAATCATCTTTGTTATTGAAGAATAACCCTTGATTAGGATCATTATTAATGTATCTAAGAGTGTGCATTGCAGCTTCAAGGTGTGGCAGTCTAGGATCAGCCATAAATTGGCTAAGATGCTGTACAGTAAAGGCTAAATCAGGTCGAGTATGTGTAAGAAAGTTGAGTTTGCCGACAATTCGTCTATATATCTCAGGATTGGGTAAAAAATCTCCTTCATTAATCAGGAGCTTGAGATTAGAAGGAAGAGGACATATGGATTTTCCGGAGCATTCAAATTCCTTTAACATGTCATTAGCAAACTTGCGTTGTGTCAAGATTACCCCTGAAGAGGAACGAAGAACTTCAATTCCTAAGAAAAAATTGAGAAGACCTAAATCCTTGATCTTGAATTTGAAATCAAGAAATGTTTTCAAATTACTTATTTCTTCTGTATTGTTTCCTGTCACCATAATGTCATCTACATAGACGGCTACATAAGTGACATAAGATCCCATCTTTTTGTGAAACAACGAATGATCATCTTTGGAATGTTGGTATCCGTTATCTTTTAAAGCTGAAGATAATTTGGCGTACCACTGACGAGAAGCCTGTTTTAGGCCATATAGCGATTTTTTGAGTTTGCAAACTTGATTACTATTTTGTAAAATAAGACCAGGTGGAGGCTTCATATAAATCTCTTCTTCCAAATCTCCGTGAAGGAACGCATTATTTACATCAAGTTGATGTAAATTCCATCCTCTTTTAACAGCAATGGCGATTAAGGCTCGTATAGTTGTCATTTTAACAACCGGAGAAAAAGTTTCTGTGTAGTCAATTCCAGCTCTTTGTGTGAAGCCTTTTACAACTAACCTCCCTTTGTATCGCTCAATTTGTCCATCTGCCCGGTACTTGACTTTGTAAACCCATCTGCAGCTTATTGGTTTTTTTCCTTTGGGCAAATCTGTAATAATCCATGTCTCATTGGCAATTAAAGCCTCAAATTCTTTATCCATGGCTGTTTTCCATTCTGGAATAGTAACAGCCTCTTCATAAGATGAAGGTTCACGCATTTGATCAATGTTTTTGAGTAAATTTTGGCTGTGAGAAGAAAGAGCTGAAAAACAAATGGAATTCTTTGTTTGCATTGATGTCATAGAATGCATACAAGCAGAAAAATGTGCACATTCATACTCATTCAAATATGCAGGAGGTCTAGATTGTCTTGAAGATCTTCGAAGTTCTTGTTGAGATGATGAAAATGGGATAGAATTAGATGTGGTGAGTGGGACAGAATCGGATGAAGAAGGAACAGAAGATAATGAAGGTGATATAGAATCATTGGGGACAAAAGGTAATGAAGGTGATATAGGATTGTTAGGAACAGGGGAATCACAAAAATTCATTAATTCTTGAGTAGGAAACATTGGAATGGAATTGGGTTTCATGGAATGGAATGGGAAAATATTCTCGTGAAAATAAACATCCCGTGAGACTACTACCTTCTTAGTATCCAGATTGTAAAGCTTATAAGCCTTCTTTCCAAATGGGTAGCCAATAAAGACACAAGGAGAAGCTCGAGGGGTAAATTTGTCCCGATGTTCTTTAAGTGTACTCATAAAACATAAACACCCGAATGCTTTAAGGTGAGAATATGAAGATTCTGTTCCAGTTAACTTCAAGAAAGGAGTAGCACCATTTAATAATTTTGTTGGAAATCTGTTTATGAGATACGTTGCTGTGAGTACACATTCCCCCCAAAAAATAACAGGAAGATTAGATTGAAAAAGAAGTGCCCGAGAAGTTTCCAATAAATGTTTATGCTTCCTTTCAACGACTCCGTTTTGTTGAGGAGTACTTCTGCAGCTAGTTTGATGTAAAATGCCCTTTTCTTGAAGAAATAAAATTGCTTCTTTACTTGAACCGAGTTCAAATGCATTGTCTGATCTGATGGTTTTAATTCTTGTCCCAAATTGATTTTCAATCAGTGCAATAAATCCTTTTAAGACTTGAAAAGCATTGCTCTTGGTACTTAAAAGGTGCGTCCATGTAGAACGAGTAAAATCATCAACGATTGTTAAAAAATAAGAGTATCCATCATAAGTTTTTGTGTTATATGGACCCCATGTATCGATGTGAATAAGCTCAAATGGAACTTTAGAACGAATACAACTATGATGGAATGGAAGCTTATGTTGTCGAGCTTTGGGACAAATATAACAAACAAAATCAAGATCAACATTTGCTTTATTCAACACATTCAAGGTTTGAAGTTTATACATGGGTAAATGACCTAGCCTCTTATGCCATAAAGAGGCATTAGTGTCATTGGAAACAGAATTACAAAGAGAATTTGAAAAAATGACAAAAGAATCTAAAGGAGCTTTCGTAGAAACAGACATAACTCGACTCTTTTGTGCTTCTTGTTTGGAATGAACAAAATACAAGCCAGCATGATGTTTACCAAGAACCAGAGGCCTCTTCAGAGAAAGGCCCTGCAACAGAAAACAATAATGTTCTGAAAATAGAATGAAAGATTTAAGATCTCTGCAGAGTTTGCTAATAGACAGAAGATTGTAATGAAACAGAGGAACATAAAGAACGTTGTGTATAACAACTTCTTTAGTAATGCAAGTGCTTCCAATTTCAAATGAAATGGTCTTTTCACCATTAGGAAGAGTGATATGATGCGGAATATGAAGTTTGCGAATGTGAAATAACAAAGATTTATTAAAACACATGTGATCACTTGCTCCTGAATCAATGATCCAGGAAGAAGTATCAGTTGTGATGTAATGACATTTGGTTGCATCGAAGGGAGAAGATGTATTACCAGCAAAGTTAACACTTGACTGAGGATGATTAGTTGACTCATGGTGTTTTGATTCTTGAGAATTCTGATCATCACTTGGCATTTTGAAATTGTTCAGCATCGAAATGAATTGTTGGTATTGATCACTGGTTAGCTCAGGAAAACTTCCTTTTGATGAAGAGTCATCAGTAACAGCATTGGCAGCCACACTTCGTCCTTTTGTGAACTTGAATTCTTTTGGAAAACCGATTAGTCGGTAACATTTGTTGATGGTGTGGCCTGATTTCTTACAGTTTGTACAAACTAAATTTTTCTTGTTCTCAAAATTTGATTTAGTCTGATTACCTCCCATTCTTACATTCATTGAGGCAGAATCATTCATGAAAACAGGTGAAGATTGAACTTCTCTCTGCTTTTCATCTTGAATTAGTAAGGCATAAGCTTGTGCAACTGATGGAAGAGGTTTTATCATCAAGATAGAACCTCGAATTGAACCATAATCGCTATTAAGTCCCATAAGGAACTTAATGAGTTTTTGATTTTGCTCTAATTCACGTAATTTGTGTGCAGCTCCACATGTACAAGAAGGAATAGAAGATAGGGCACTTAATTCATCCCAATTTTTCTTGAGTTTAGTGAAATAGGTAGCAAGATCATTAGTACCTTGAGATAAGTCTGAGATTTCCTTTTGAAGTTGATATAGTTTCGCTCCATTGGATTGACCAAATCGTTCATCTAGGTCATTCCAGATCTCATGAGCAGAACATGAATACAAGACCGATTCAGCGATATCACTGATGAGAACATTGAGAATCCAAGACGTAACCATGTCATTGCATCTTTGCCACAACTCGAATTTTGGATCATCATTGTCTGGTTTGGGGATTTTACCATTTACGAACCCAATTTTTTTCTTCGCAGACAACGAAATTAGCATTCCTTTGCTCCACGATCCAAAATTGGAACCATCGAATTGCTTAGAAACCAGTAGCATGCCGGGATGATCGGATGGATGGAGGTAAAGAGGATCGGAGAAATTTGGACTTGAATTTGAAGCTGAGTTCGTTCCGTCATTTAGAGTTGCCATGTGAAATCGATCAGATCAGAAGAACGATCAGATGATAGATTGAATGCGGATTTGATAAGATGAATCAGAAATCAAACGCTCTGATACCATGTTGATTCCTGAGAGATGAAAATAAAAGAAAGAGAAAAAGAGTTTGTTTGAACATCTTCATTGATTGCGTAAGAAGAGTTACAAAAACTGTTTATATACAAGGCTTAAACTAAAAACAGAATAACTAATCATCTAACTGCCTAACTAACTCACTAATTGGCTTAATCCTACACGTGACTAATGTGCTTAATACACGTGTCAAGGTATAAATATCAACAATTTATAAGAACAGGATACCCTCTTGTTTCTTTGTGTTTCTTTTAGGCGATGTGGGATATAGACCAAAGCTGACCAAAGCTTCTCCATTCCCTTCAATAAAACTCGATTGAAAATTCACGATTGCATGTTTGTTTCCACCGATTCCGATTGCACGTTTCCACCGATTCCGATTGCAGGTGCAAAGCACGTTTGGCAAGTTCTGATTGCAAAGCCCGATTTCTGATTGCAGATTGCATATCCTCGTTTATAGCTCCAACACGGATTCATCGGTTAAAGCTCCCCTGCAACCGGTTAAAGCTCCAACTTCGTTCCTGATTTTCTGATTAAGATTGATTTTGCGTTTATGTGTGTGTGTGTTTGAGATTGACTTTCTGGTTGCATATTGCATCATCGTTTCTGGTTGCATTATTGTGATTGCATCGTCGTTTCTGATTACGTCACCATTTCTGATTTTCAGATTACAAATTGCATCATTGTTTCCAATTTCATGTTTATGTATGTGTGTGTGTGTGTTTTAGTATCATCATTTGCTGTTGTATCATCGTTTCCAATTTACTTGTTTCGATTATCAATTGCAAAGCTCGATTACTGATTGCAGATTGCATATCATCGTTTGTAGTTGTATCTGAAAATTACGTGTATATATATCTGATTGTATATATGAATCCGATTGTAGTAGCATACACACACACACACACACACACACACACATATATATATATATATATATATATATATATATATATATATATATATATATTCAGTCATGAATAGTACCCACCGAGTACTTCCCGCCTAGCCGATTACTCGTTACTCGCAAGTTCACCGACCTAGCAGTGCCTAGCGATATTTACAACATTGCCCGAGTTATACATATATACGAGTCACGTATAAGGAAATAAGAGGGTCACGAGGTTTTGATTTTTAAATCGCTTGAACTCAGTCTGAATAGGCCATATGCAAGCTTTCACGCGGTCTGCATGAACTAGTGACATGTCCAACTCAGTCTAAATAAATAGAGTCAATAGACTATATGCAAGCTTTCACGCGGTCTGCATGAACTAGTGACATGTCCAATTTTGAATGAAATTTGACCCTCGAGTTTAGGTCCATTATTTTTCCATTTTCACATCCATAGCTCCAAAATAAGTATGTGTATGTCTAAGTTCAAAAAGTGTGTATTAAGCCAATATTTGATGCAAATAAATGGATTTCCAGGGGTAAAATAAGATTAAGCACCAACAAGACAAGATTAACGGTAATCATCTTTATATTATACCATTACATGATGAAACAGGTGGATTTGAGTAATTCAAAAATCCTAATTTTGGTCATATATTTTGCATGCTTGAAATATAGTTAGATAGTTATATGTTAAAAAGCCTAATTTTGGTTATATGTTAAACATTGAAGCGTGAATTGTTTTTGTTGTGTTAAATTGGGTTAAGAACCCTAAATTGGAGTTATAAATGGTTAAATGTCAAATTAATTGACAAATACATTAAGAAATGAGTATTATAGGTAACATTGTTCAAATATATAACAATGTAACTTTCATTATCGGATAAAACTTGTGATTTGTGAATAGGTGTTTGAATAAGGAAAGTCAAACTTGAGTCAAGAATTTAACTGAATGATTGCTTATAAAAATGGCTTCTAATAAGTTACATTTAATGTGTAAATCACATTTGTACTAAGAATGTACAAATATGACGAGTTTATGTTAGTAAAAAAGCATTATGGACAACTGATTAGGTTTGAGTGAAGGTGAGGGATAATGACAAGGGCAACGACATAAGTTAGTCAAACTAAATGATGAGTACATTTGACTTTTCCCATTATGGGTACATGCCACACAATCATATTTTCATTCCAAATGTTTTGTTATGAATTTGTTTTAATATACATGGATGATAGTTTTACTAAATGTTATGTTCTTAATTGTTTCGTATGATAGAAATTGACTTGAATCATGACATAACATGTTGTATGAATGGTATGATTGTATTTGGAGTAAGTACTTGTAGTATGTACATGTATACACATGAATATCATTGCATTGGTACGTAGTATGTCTAGATACCTATCTCAATGAGGGGATGTTGGCACTATGGTTCCCAATGATATCTAAATGTTTGGTCGTGGGGGAACATGGGTATGAACTCCCCCAAATGGCAATTATGGATAGAAATGTATGCCCTAATGGCAAGGAGCCAACGTATCCGACAATATGGGTATGGACTCGTCAACTCTTGTGTGTGCTTGAATTATGCATTGCATAATATATCATAAATATATGAATTTTTTTTAAAGTCAATATGTTTCTGGTAAGTATTTTGCAAGGGAAATTATATGGAAATTATATGATATTTTGTGTCAAAACTATGTATCTCACAATACTTTATGTCTTACATATTCTCTTTTTCTTTTTATATGACATGTACTCCAGTAAATAAAGAGAAGTAGATTATTTTGCTTGTTAGATATGCTCTTGGGACACTTTAGAAGAATTCAGAAATTTTGTTATTTACCATGGCTGAGAGCAATGTTGTAGATAATCCTTTTGAATGTATGTATGGTTTGTTAATTTAGATGCTTCTTCTATAGTCCTATGGCTTCTGATGGATTGTAACCCTTTTAACAAATTGATATTTGGTTTTTGTAACATCCAAAACACGACTACTCCGCCTATTACCTTTGTTTTATAAATGATATCTAAAGCAAAGTATTTCAATGCACGTAAGAAAACAGAGTGTTACAATTATAAACAAAAATTAGAAACTTGAACAATGCATCAAACCGCATTGCATAACGCGGTTTAAAGCTTTTGCGGTGCAGTTTGCTTTCCAAAAATTTCGAACCATATATGTCGTGTTGTTTGTGGTTTTAACTCTAAACCACACTGCAATCCGAACATCCTCAGTCATATAGCACCCATAAAAACGTGCACTTTCTTAATATTAATCGGGTCCTCTAATTTTCAATAACAAGCAACTAATTAAATAACTTGAGTTATGTTAAAACCGGTTATTCTTATGGATTCCTGCGAGCCATTTTGTAGCAGCGTATACTCTTCTCAACGTTTATTTTTCGATTTCTTTCAAGGTTTTAGTTTTTTTTACTGTTGCTTTTCCACTCTTTTCTCTTTAGCAACATGTACCTTCTTACGCAGTCCTTATCATTGTGGTTGGGAAAGAAAAAAAATTGTGACACTGGTTTATCTTTAAACTGCTTGGTAATAACAAGGGACACATTTTGATCACACGAAGGCAAATGAAAAATTCTATAGAGATTTTCAATCATAATTTACAATTGTAGAAAGATAATATGAGAAACCTTATATATGAAGTACAACCGTACTGGTGGCCCAAGGTAAAGAGTTGAGAGTACCTCTGCTGAATGGTAACTTTTTGTAGATGCGTACTACCGAACTATGGTACACATTCATGGAAACTTATGCACTATAAAGTAATATAATCTCATAAGCATTTTCCAAAGTGTGTAAGACCGTAAGAGATAGTCAGAATATCCTGATTTACCCGGAAAAAAATGTAATATTTGACTTAAAATATTAGGTTGCGTTGGTGATTTCAATGTCATCAATTCATTTAGTGTAGTTAGGATTAATTAGAGATGCGGAGTGCACACTCAGTCAATGTTAAGCTAAGAATTAAGCTATATAATGAACTTGGGAACACAGGGTTCAAGGTCAGCACCCCTAGCAGGGTCGAAGGAGCAAAGTCCCCCTGTCAGCCGTCCCGCTATACATTGTAATACCTGCAATTTGGGGCTAAAATTTTTCACCCTAAAGTGCATTATATAAAATAAATAATATATTAGATCAATTTATATAAAAATAATCTAATATGTTACTTTAAAGTTTGGTTAAGTTAAATTAATTCAATTAAATATAAATGATTATTCGGTGAAAGTTGAAATTAAAAACTTTGATATTGAAAAATTAAGGAATGATACCTGACTAAATCTTTTAATTAGGAGATGGACTTAATTTTTGAAATTTAACATTCTAGGGTTTACGTTAAAAAGTTAGGTTAGAAGTGAGGATTTTGTGTCGTTTTGGAGCAAAGGTGAAAAATTAGGAAGTTGAGGGGCTAGTATAGAAAAGTGATGAATCTTTAGAAGACTTAAGCCCTAACCTGTGTTTTAAATGAATTTGAGAGAGATTGAGATGAGGAACTTCATTTTTGCAAAGAGGAATCAAACTAGAGAAGGCGAAGCATCCAGGTTCTAGTATCAGATTCAAGTTGTGAAGCAATTGATGTAATCTCTTATTCATTTGGTATTTATATTTATGTTTTGAACTTCCAACAATGATGGATCAACCTCGTGAATTCATGAATCTCTATCAGATTCAAGTTATGAAGCAATTGATGTAGTCTCTTCTTCATTTGATACTTATATTTGTGTTTTGAACTTCTAGCAATGATGGATCAACCTCGTGGATCCATGAATCTCTAATTTTTGGTTGATATAAATGATTCAATGTGTTTAGTGGTAAATCATACAGTTAAAGTAAAACCTTTAATTTGGTCAAACTTGTGGTTGTGGTTCTCTCTTTGATATATATAAAATTTAATTTGATATGAATTTAGAGTTCTCTTTTGATTTTGAATTAGATTATAGTGTTCTGGGTTCAAATTATTTGAGAGATTTCAATTTAGTGGTTAGTTTAGTAGTTTATAATTTTCTAGTGGAAAATGATCATATCGACATTTGTAATTGAGGTCAAGTCGTGTTAATGATGTTAATAAGTTTGTAATTATGTATTTAAATAAATGTTTAAAATATTTAATCATCCTAAGCCACTAAAGTTTAAATTTAAGGTGTTTAAATCAAATCAGGCAAGCTATGTAACCATTTTGGAGTTTAAGATCAAGTACAGGTCTGGTAAATTATTTGATCGAGTTAAATGCATGTGCAAATTAACACGATCGTGTAATCTTCCTATTGGACACGTAAACTTTCTCATGCTTGATACATTTAAGTTGTAGTTGCTTCCATTACTCTTCCATGGACTTGGGGATGATATGTAAGGGATAAAATTAGATGTTTAACTTCAGATTCTTTAATTTAGATACTTAAAATGTAATTGGTAACTAACTAATCAATCAATGGTGATCTCTAGGTGACAACTAATAATCCAAACATCACTAGAAGTAGAGTAGAGTATGTATATCAATTGATGCAAGATTGTTACCTAAAAACACATGTATGGTGAATATTTTATAGTTTTCAAGTATATGATCTACTATGCAACAACGATGTGAAATATTATAAGCAATACAATTTGTATTCACGAAAGGATTTCACATTGAGTTTTGAAATAAGGGCAAACTATCGTTTTGGAATTTTGTTAACCCACTTTATGAGACTTATGTAGCTACATAACACTTGAGATTTGGGTAACCAAACATGAGAAATGAGGTTTTGTGATGGCATTCTAGATGGCCGCAATTGCACAAGGATTTTGCAACCCCTTATATGGTACTTGTGTGATAGCTCCCTTGTACCTAGTTGAATTTGAGTGGGAGGGTGATGTATAGTGTTCTATATATTAACTCCACACATGTATCAGGGTAGCAATATTAGTGTGCATTATGCTAACTACACACGTTCCCTATATTAGCTATTGTTTGTGAGGTGCTAACTCTAGGTTTTTCTTTGTTTCAGTGACACATCTAATTGTTTCAACATGATCTTATTATCCTTATTCGTTATTTTAACATCATATTTTAACTTACAAATTGTCCTTTTGGCTTATTCTAATTTAATGAAGATACCATTTTGAATATGTCCAAATTAATGAAGGCTTGATTGTATAGAGTGCTAGCATTATAAAACTGATCCTTAATCTTATTCGTATGTGGCACAAATGGTTCAGGTGAATAACCAACATCATGGATCATAGACCATAATTGATCTACAACTTGAGGTGAACGATCTGAAGCATCTTATCCAACAACGGAGCAGAAGTTTAACCACACACTAACTTCTTCATTCTCAAATTCATTATCAGAAGTTGGTGATATCTCTACATTTGGTTAGTGTGTAGCAATAAGTACATTTTTTAAATTTATGATTAAATATGACTTTTCCAGCTTTCATAAAATAATATGCCCCATCATTCTCCCTTTTCACCTTTGATCCGCAATCACGCGTATAATGATTTTTTCCTTGACAATTATGGCATTTAATATCTTTATTGTTGCTTTTTGAACTCTGTATATTCTTAGCAAACTTGTTCTAATTCCCAAATTATAATCGTTGATTTCTAAACCGAGACTATTGATTTCCAAACGAAGACTATTGACTATGGAATTCCCTTTGATTGTTTCCTTGAAAATTGTTTGGTTGATAGTTATGAGTTTGTAAATTTTGATTTCCTTGAAACTAACCTCCTCGAAATTATCCATTTTGAAAATTGTTTTGAGACATGTTCTAAAACCTTTTTGAGGTCTAGAATTATTTGACTGGGACAAAAATATTTTGATTTGGTCTAAATATTGCTTTGGTTAGGTCTTTGTACAAAACATTGAAGCTCAACATTACCAAAACAACATAAACCTTTTAGTAATCTGCTTTATCGTATTGTCCTTGGTTTGAATCAATAACTAATTTTGGTATGAGACAGAGTTGCATAATATGTATTGATTTTGCTTAAATTGATTTGGTTGAAAGTACATTTGCTTTGAAAACATGATAGTATCATACATTTGATTTGATTGAAACATTTGATTAAACCATTGGTTCTGAAACCCTTTATTTTTACAATCTTGGTTTTGGTTTCAAAATCGTTCATTCCAAAAATTTTGATTCTGAAAGTTTTGATTTTGAAAAGATTGGCTTTGATTAAAATTTTGACCAACTGATTAATTTGAGGACATTAGTGCCAATGGTCCGCCAAAAATTTGAGTCGAAGTTGAAGTAAAACTTGAAATAGATGATTTATATCCTTCCAATACTCTGTATAAATCATTGAGATAACCTTTGTGGACAGTAGGTGACCCTTGAATGATAAACTTAATAATTTTCCAATCTTCAGTAAGACTATTAAAAATTTGATGTTAATTTCATGCTGAGATTTTAAAACACACAATTGATTAGCTTGATTTTGATGATTGAAATGATTGTAAGCATCATGAACAGTCTCTTGGGAAAGCATTTTGAAAGTATTTATATTTTATCTTTCAACATAACTAACTCTAATTTATATTAACTAACATAAAAAATCTTAATTACAAATATAAAATAAAACAAAATCACTTTTTCTCTTAGATAATACCATAGTATGGATTTTCATATATTATATAAACATATAACATCATATAAAAATAAAAGTTCTATCTATTTCTCCTTTTCAACCCATGAAATATCTACACAAAGAGGAATCTTGAGGGAAATTAGCAAATAATAGAACTAAAACAAGAAATCTTGAAGGATGCTAGCAAAAGATATAAATATGTTTCAAGTTTTATTTTTCCTTTATTTCAGTCTATATAACAACTTGATTTATCTTAATGAACTATAGATACCTTTATATTAACCAATCAAATATCACAATCACTGATTAAATATTATAAACTAATTTTTTAAGATTGTAATGATTAATTACTATCACAAGCTATTTTTTTTAAATTGTAATGATTAATTAGTTGAAATTTGAAGGATTTTTATTTATGATTAACCAACCAATTAATTAAAATAAGTTGAAGAGTTTGAAAGTTTCAAATGAATATGATTCGCAATTATTGACCTATCTTGAACCATATTGAATTTGATGATCTCTATTATAAAATTTATAAAAATAAATATAAAATATGAAATGTAAATATTAAAAGATATATACATATAACTGTATAAGATTTTTTCTAAAATAAACAAACAAGTTGGGCCTTTTGATAATTCCTCATTATTCCAAACAACATAAATCCACTATCGAACTCGGATAGTCGGATCCAGTAACCTCTATTTTGATAATCGCCTTGTGGGTTTCCCCAATCCGTCACTCTTGTAAAACAAGACTTCATCCCCTTCAAAATCCAATCTCATCACCCATCAGGGTTTTGGTAGTGGTACTGATTTCGACTCGGTGATTCAATTGGGAGCGAAGACGAAGAATCGACGATGGAGGGTGGCGGTGTTCTATCTGCGACCGACCAGCAAAATATGGTCTCTTTGTTTCTTGAAATTGCAGTCGGTCAAACTGCCGATACCGCCAGACAGTTTCTACAGGTCCCAATTGCTGTCTCTGTTTAGTTAGTAACATTTAATAATCGATCGATTCTGATACAAACGTACACATGTATTTTCATTACTCAATTTAGCGTGTTCACTGGCCGCGCATTGCCATTATATTCACTGATTCCGATTCCATGAATTCAGGCTACAAGCTGGAAACTCGAAGAAGCTATTCAACTTTTCTACATAGGAAACGAAGGTGGAGCGGCTGCATCGTCTCCATATGTTCCACCACTAGAAAACGACGGGCATTTGCCTGACCAAAACATCGGGTAGGTGGATCTCTCAGAAATCAAACAAATTTCCATATAATCATTAGCTTTCATTTACCAAATCTTTTCTGAATGTTGTCTCAGAGGCTCAGAGAATCACATTGGACCCAAGAACACTAGAGAAGATGATAGCAGTGAAGTTCGTGCACCTCTACCAGTAAAAAGGGATGTTCTGTATGACACTCCAATGCTCTTTGGGTATACTACTTTGCCCCTTTTTAGATTTTGGTTTTTTACTCTCTTTTGTTCTATTGTGTATATTTCTTGAAGTTTTTTCTTTTTATTTACTAAATCTTTAGAGCAACAAGATTGGGGTATAATCCACATGAAGCTCGTACAGTTGTCCCCTTCCGGAACTTTGAAGAGGAACTAAAACATCCTGGAGTATGGGAAACAGAACAAGGTGCCACGTCAACAGCTGATACTTCTAGAGATAATCTTGCTACATTATATCGTCCTCCTTTTGCTATAATGTTCCATGGCCCATTTGAGAAGGTAAATTGTGATATATTTTAATAACTACCCTTTTCTTTGCTACTAATTTTATCCCAAAATAAATAAACAACCCTTTTGGCTTAGTTGTTTTGTGGTGTCAAAATGCACAACCAAGTAATGTTTTATTTTATTTGTTGCAATTTCAGGCAAAAGAATCTGCTAAAAATCAAGACCGTTGGCTTCTAGTAAACTTGCAATCTACCAGAGAATTTAGCTCACATATGGTATGTTTTATGGTAACTACACTTTTAAAATAGACACACAAAAATACTACGTATAAATAGTTGGATGCTATAATTATGTTGTTTATTGATACTTTTTATGCAGCTTAACCGAGATACATGGGCCAATGAAGCTGTTGCTCAAACAATCACCTCTAATTTCATCTTCTGGCAGGTTTATTTTTTATTAGCTATTTCTTTTTTAATGTTCTGATTAATAAAGAAAATTGTCTTGGTTTTTAAATGAATGGTGATAGTGATATTCTTTTTGTTGTGTGTGTAGGTATGTGATGATACAGAAGATGGAAGCAAGATAAAAACATACTACAAATTGGACTCGGTTCCTGTAACACTTGTCATTGACCCTGTCACAGGTCAAAAAATGCGGTTATGGCGTGGAATGGTTCAACCAGAAAATTTATTAGAGGTATGTAATATGTGAAGTTTAATTCAAGATATGAAAATTTTAACAATTGGGAAATTATGTTTGGATATTAATAGGATCTGTTACAATTCATGGATGGTAGCCCTAAAGATCATCATTTTAGTTTGTCCCACAAACGTCCAAGAGAAAATTCTCAGGCCCCACCTCCTAAAATTCAAGCTATGCCAGGTTTGCTACTTTATTTAATTATTTTCTTGTTGCAATATTTTAAAAAGAGTGATACTTTATTTAACATGAAACATGTGTGATTTGTTACAGTGGTTGAAAATGGAACAAGTGAAGAAGATGAAGATATGCGGTTAGCACAAGCATTATCGATGAAAGAGAGTATTAAGGAACCATCACAAGATTTAAATGCTATTGATGTTAAAGAAGTGACTCCGGAATCAGAGAAGCGTACTTTTCCATTACTGACTGAAGAACCCAAGGGTGACCGGAATCTTGTTTGCAGGGTTGGAATCCGGTTGCCAGATGGACGTAGGCTTCAGAGGAACTTTTTACGCTCTGATCCTATTCAGGTAACATCATTCGTTTGTTTTAGTCCGACTTTGGTATGATGGAGTCAGGGTCGGAATGGAATGGTTCATTCCATTGGGATGGATGATTGTTTTGCTTGATGGAATGAAATGGACCATTCCTCAGGAATGTGATTCCTTCCACTTTGTTAAGCGAGGGAATGGAAATTTGCAATATAATTTAATAACAAATATTTTTGAAAACTTTTCATTATTTGTTATTCTAAAAAATAACTGAATATTTTTTTATTATTATAACTTATTTGGGGCTTGATGAGTCGTTATTATTTTTTAAGTTTCTATTTTTAAATACGACTTTGTTAGTTATAATTAACATAATATATAGAATAGAGTATAAATTTTACATTGTTTCTACATATTATAAAAAATATTCATATGAAAATCCATTCCATTCTTCATAGTCGTATCAATCAAACACGATGACTTATTTCATTACCTTGCTTTCATGTAATTACCGATTCCTTTACTTTGTCATCCAATTCCATTCCTTTGTCATTGCTTTTTTTTTTTTTTTTTTTTTTTTTTTTCAGTTGCTGTGGTCATTCTGCCATGCCAACCTGGAGGGCAGTGATGAGAAGCCATTCCGGTTGACTCATGCCATTCCTGGCGCTGTGAAGGATCTTGACTACGACAGCAAGTCAACGTTTGACGAGTCCGGAATCGCCAATTCCATGATTTCAGTTACATGGGAATGAAAGTGATATGGTCTTGGTTTTAACTTCTAGATTCTCTTTTTATCTTTTTAGTAACCTTAATGGAGTCTTTTATCTATTCTATGGTTTCTATGTATATATGGTTTATACACAAATTGGTGTTTTTTTTTTTTTTTTTTTTTCTTTCTGTTCTTGGTGCTAATGCTTATTACGGTTCGTTGAAAAGAAAATGAAGTTTAGAAGAATGGACAATTTGTTTTTAAATGTTGAGAATTTTTTTTGGTAATTCTTTAAAATGATATGGTCAACTACATCATGTGTGGGACGACCTTGGTTGACATTTTACAGGCGAACCCACCATGGCTATATGTTAGTGGAATTAGACTAATAACACAATAACAATTGTCGACAATTCTACACCATGTATTAATTCCATTTTTACTTCTTTCTAATTAGTGCTTCATAAAGAAATCATATATTAACTAGCAATTAATTAATAACCCATAAAGCAAATGAAACTTTATGTTTAAAATAATATTTACTCCCAACCATTGTTTACTAAAAAGCCTACATTTCCTTTAGTATAATAACCTCAGTTTGGCATGTGTTTATATGTGTTAGGCATTGTTCTTTCGATAACTTCAATATATAGGTTGCTGTTATAGTGCCCTATTGTATCATCAAAACCAACTTACGACTATATTTGACTTATGTTTTTATATATGATTTATATATTTTATTTGGCTTATTGTTTTTAAATTACTAGGGGAGTATAAGAACAAGTAATTCATTGTAGGTTTTTTTATTTATTTATTTTGAAAAACCGTTATATTTTCAACATTTTATATGAAAAATAATTGTTCTTATCTTTTCTAGAAAAATTACTTCTAAAAGTTTTTAGAAAAAGCTTTGATATCTAAATCACATGGAAAATATAGGTGAGAATGGTTCGGGTTTGAGTAAAACAAAAACTGAACCGAAAATATTGCTTTTTGACTTTGGGATGGTAAGTGGGTTTAGGGGTTTATGCTTAAAGTTTGGACATTTAGCAAAATTCTCACTAGACTTGCAAATTTAATTTCCAAATAACTCCTAACCTTGTTACAAGGTTGCAACTCATAACTTAATCCTAACTAGACTTGCAAATTTAATTTCCAAATAACTCCTCTAACCTTGTTACAAGGTTGCAACTCATAACTTATAGTTCGACAAAACTGCAATAGCGAAAAAACACAATATACATGTAGTGTAATGATTCTGGTGGTAGTAAGAGATCGAGAGACCTCATACAACCAAGAATGACACAATTTTTTATATGAAAAAAATCCATTAAAAATTATATCATATTTAACTTTCAATATATACATATAACATTTACATAAAACACTCCCATTATATCATAGTATAAGATAGAGAACTACCTTCTATGTGGGTTTGAGGGCGCATTGACATGAGCAACTCAAATGGTACAATTATATATATATATATATATATATATATATATATATATATATATATATATATATATATATATATATATATATATATATATATATATATATATATATATATATATCTATATATAGAGGAAGGTTCAATGCAGAACCAAAAATATATTACCTAACTGCAGAACCAATTTTAAAACCCTTGGATTATTATATCAACGTCTTAGATTAAAAGGATACACCAGAAAATTATAGATCTTTGTGCAGGAGATTATTCAATAGACAATGGTATATTGGGTAACGTAACGTAGCGACTCAAATCCTAATCTTCAACCCGTGGCTATGGCTATGCGAATCACCCATCTCGTCCCACTGTTGGCCTCCGCTAAGAGAACCCCATCGTCGCCGCCTTCTCCAACTGCGCCTGCCCCTGGCTATAGTAGAAATAACAATAATCAAAGAAACGAGGTTAGTGTGAAATTGAGCCTTCACGGTTAGGCTTTTAAACTGAATCGAGATTTTGTGTAGGAGGCGAGGAACGAACAATGGGGATCTGGTGGATCGAATCCTTCTAGGCGACTTCAACAGGTAATTGTTAATCCCTAGAGGAAGAAGTTAGTTCGATTATTCAACAGGTAATTGTTAAACAGAAGAAGAATGATGTTCATCTATGAACATATGTTCATCTATGAACATATGTTCATCTATGAACATATGTTCATCTATGAACATATGATGCTCATATCAATGTTGAAATGCGAATATACACATTATAATCTGCTCCTTTATGTTCAATTAGATAATGTAATCGATTTCTTCATCTACGTTTTAGTTTGAATCGTTATTACTTAATTCCAATTTCATTCGGTCAATTGCCTTTCTCATATCCTCATACTGTCATGGAAAACGGGAACTGATATATGATCCTTTTATGATATGTTCATTGATGAACATATGTTCATTGATGAATATATGTTACCCATACGCTGTAAACACAATAACCAAATCAAAATTGGGGTTTTCAGCTTTTGGAAGTATCAATATCATTTTGTTTGTTGATCAGATTTGTGGAAATCAGTTTTGAAATCCTTTGGCTTGATCTCCTATATAACGTTGCGATTTGGGTCTTAATTTATGGAAATTGTTTTTGGTTTGCTGCGTTCCTAGTTTTTTGGACATTTGATTTAATTGGACAATCGTACCCTTTATCCCTCAATCTAATCCTACGGTTATAAATGTGGTTCTGCAGTTAGGTGATTTAATTTGGTTCTGCATTGAACCCACCCCTATATATATATATATATATATATATATATATATATATATATATATATATATATATATATATATATATATATATATATATATATATATATATATATATATATATATATATATATATATATATATATATATATATATATATATATATATATATATATATATATATATAGAGTCCGGATCAAGAGAGAACCAAAATTTTCCTAGGAACCTAGGAACTTTTTAACTGAAATTTTTTTTTCAAAAAAAATGACATAATACACCTAGTCGCTTATATTTAAGACTTTTTGTCAAAAAAATTTGAAAAATAATATGTATACACGAAATACGAAATGTGCATATATGCACTTTTTCGCAAATGTGTATATGATCACGTTTCGTGCATATGTGCACATTTCGTGTATATATATATATTTTTTCAAATTTTTTTTTTACAAAAGGGCTTAAATATAAGCGATTAGGTGTATTATGTAATTTTTTTTTGAAAAAAAAAAATTCAGTCAAAAGGTTCCTTGGTTCCTAGGAAAATAATGGTTCTCATTTGAACTTTAGTATATATATATATATATATATATATATATATATATATATATATATATATATATATATATATATATATATATATATATATATATATATATATATATATATATATATATATATATATATATATATATATATATATATATTAACTAGGATATCCATGATAATAACATTTACCCTTGTCTTTTATTTGGCGATGAATTCTTTGATGATGAAATTCACACTCGTGCGGATCTTTTTCACACGTGTCATGGAGGAGCCCCATTAAGAAAAGCTCATAAACAGACAAGGACTCAGGAAGCCACTCGCAACAATCCAATTTGAAATTCTTATCTTTATTAGATACACAAATAAAAATAATTAGCACCAATGTTTGTCTATGATCTCACCTACTGAAACACCTCACACATTTATCCACCAATAATATATAAAAATCATCCCACAAACTCAACCAAACGTAATAGTTTTTTCAAGTGTAACGAGATTTTAATTCTAGTATGTTATAAGAAAATATTGAACAAACATCACTGCTAACATAATAAGTAAACAAGAATAGAAGATCATTTGATATGAAATGCCGTTTTACACATTAAGCTTTCTCTTTTCCTTTACTGTTCTTGCCGATTAATAATTTTTCGGGGTTGTATCACTACTAAGATAATCATAAATTATTGATTCTTATATATTGATTTTGTCTCTGTGTAATAAAACACTGTTAAAAAATTTTAAATCATGAAAAATCGGCTTTTACGGTTCTAACTTTTTATGGTTCATATTTGAATTCTCCCTCCCTCTCTCCCTCCTTCACACACACAAATATTCTCTCTCTCTCACAAATTCAACGTTCAAAAAAGTTAATTATAACGTTTTTACAGTATAGATGAAGATTTCATCAGTTTAGAGAATAATTTAATGTACAGTTTGATATTTTTTATGTAACAATGTACTTAAACAACATTTATTTCACCGTTTGTACACAACTATTTTTAGTTTGATACATACTTCAGATTACCCCATTTGGATTTAGATGCATTATATTCCATCAATTTTATTCACTTTCAATTATTTAAAACCCCATAAGTTCACTAGGCGTAAATTCTATCCATTTTTCTCTTTCTGTTTATTGCCATGTAGCAAGGTGGGAGAACTCACATATATTGATTGAAGGATTGGGTGGTCTCGAAGTCACAAGGATTTGTCTTAAAGGCTCTCCGATATAGTTATGACTTATGACGATACTTTTGAGGAACAATTCTAGTTACCATATTATTATTTTGGTTGAGTTATTACATACAAAAAATGGTAATGTACGCTAGTGTTTGTTAATTTTAGTAACACTTGGTTATCATTGATGATGTATCATTTATTTAATATGTAGTTATAACTTTTACATATGTCACTTTTTAGTGGCATACCATATTTAGGCTGTCCGGTATGGACCCAACGTGACTAGCGTGGGGTGACGTGGCTTGGACCCACAGCCGGGGGGGGGGGGGGGGGGGGGGGGGGGGATATGTGCAGGTTGCAGTGTTCACCCCCGGGTGCCCACATGCTGACCAAGCATGCACCCGCACAACCGCACGGATGTGGTGCACCTACACCTCCTAGCCTTATAAAGAAACTTAAGAATTCTAGTAACTTACGGACTATGAATGAGAAGTCCTTAGTCGATGGCCAATGTTTTAATCCACAAGATTTATTAGTGGCTGGGAACGGTCTATATAATTTTCCATGAAAGCCTAACAAGAACTAGCGAATTTTAAAACCCCAAAGACATGCCACGGTTTTGTGATAGATAATATACTTCTAAAATAATTTAAAAGGTAAGCTTGTGTAATTAGTGTACAGTCGTCAAGCCAATAAGACACCATGTTTCTCTTAACTCGTCCATTCTCTACCTAATTAAAGGCTGGCATGTCAATCCCATTCAGCAATTTATATATTAAAAAGGTTGTTAAAAAGTGACAACTCAAAACTTTATAAAAGTTGAAACAAACTTAGTTGAGATAAACTGGTAAGCTACATCGTTTCCTTACTCAATATAATAAATCATTAACTTATTTGACCTAACTCGAAGGAGGAGGCTTGTGGCTCATGTATAGGACCGGTCTTGATAGATGAACGGATATAATTACGTAAGTTTGTAAAGCTGCTTAAAGCTTGTCTAGAATAAACATAGATCGGGAGTTGGAACTCAGGAATCTAGCAAATTATATATTAAGATCGTGTATATGAGTGTGGTTTTCGAGGTTCTAAAGTGATAATGTTACGAGAATTTGAATAATTTTTTTGATGAACAAGTGATGATATCTCTGTGGTGAAGAACTTGTGTAATTGTATACTAGTTTGTTGATTAGAAGATTTGGTTTCGCTTACCTGATGCCAAGTTATATTGGGACTTATGGCGGCATAGAATATTAAATCTCAATATGAGGAATGTTGTCAAAGAGTTAGGAAGATTAGATGTTATAGATGATCGAATTATATATACACCGCTTCAGTTATAAATCATACATCAAGATTATTAGGAACCAAAAAGGTAATATAATCAATACATGGTTGGATGATTTCTCTTGATTATATAAAGTTAAATGTAATAACCCAACAAACCAACTTTCTTGATCTCGGCTTGTAGGATAAACAACTGAAAAGCTTGGAAGGTAATATTTGTAACAATATGATTTTTTTAGGATATAGCTAGCAAAGTGCTATTGTACTTGGGAATGAGGATAAGAGGACGTCTACAAGTCCTTGTAATACTTTTCTTTTCGGGCGGATACCATTTCAAGTTTGTAATGCTCCTACTAGTACTTTTCACGAGTATATGATGTTATTATCATATGGCGAGAGAGGCCATGAAAGTATATGACACACAACAACGTACATGATTCTTCAAGCACCAAGATGATGAACAAGCACAAACTCTAGTCGCTCTCATAAAGAGAATTACGGTATCTCATGAGATGCAACAAAACAAAATAATGATGAGTTAATTTCTTATTTTACCTTATTTGTTCCAAATAATTACAAAAACGACCACCATATAATATGACACACTACAACATTTAGCGATATTAGCGGCTGCACATGTTGCTACTATATCCCATAAAGTCGCTGCTAAATGCCAATGGTTCGTCGCAGTGCTCAAATATCGTTGCTAAAGATGTTGTCGCTAAAGCACAATGTCGCTACTAATAACATTTTTTTAATATTTATTTTATTATAAATGCTTTTAAGTCCTTAAGAAATAGCTTAATCAATGTAGACATTGTAGAATACTTTTATTATACAAAAGCACAAACTACTATACAAAATCCATAATATATGTTTTCAAGTTATTTCTAACACAAAAGCGTCTACGAAATACTAAATAAAATATAAACTACTCGTCGTCACTACCGTTGCCGTCCTCGTTCCCCTCATTATCATCTTCTTCCTGCAACTCTCGCATCAACTGTTTAACTCTGTCTCTAGCCTTCGAGTTGTTAAACAAACGGTCAACGGAATCGACTAATTACAAAATAAACCAAAATATCAAATTAATTAAGTATCAATCTACCAAGTTCATAACAAATGCATTAAGTCATTAACAAATAAGCCACAACATAAACCAAACTATCAATCTAGCATAAACCAAACTACTAAACTATCAAAGTATCCATATAAACCAAAATATAAAATTAACAAAGTACCCAACCATCAAATTCATAATAAATGGATTAAGTCATTAATAAATAAGTCACCCATTGAACCAAACTACAATAACTACTAATCTAGAGAGAAGAGAAGAACACGGGCTGCTTAATGAAAATGGAACTGAAAGGGAGGCTTTTCTGTTCGCACCCTTTATTGGCGACGCCATTAACGATGACATCCCAATCGTAATAGCGGTGACATAATAGGGGCGACCGACCATCAGCGGTGACTAGAATAATTAGGCGGGGTTAGTTCCCACTTTTTTTTGGACCGTTTGATTGCAGCAGCTTATTCTTGTAGCGACATATAATTATAAATTGACAATATTTCCAGCATATAACCGGAAATGGCCACTCATTTGGCTATTGGTCAATTATAAAATATCTTTCTGTTGCTACAAACTTTTTGACATTAAGGTATTTCGCTGTTGGATTGTAAAGTTTTCTGTCATTTGAAGTGCCTTGTTCAGGCAAATTTAACAAATATTATGTAATTTAGTGACAATAAGATTTCACAATATAATTGCGGAATGTACTTTAAATTGTGAAATTACATAAGTTAGCCATATATTTGTCCTCTGAATGACTAAATTCTCATAGTTATTCACTTATTCTTGATATGGGTTAGGTTTATATAAGATGGTGAATATTTTGTGAGACGGTGAGACATAATCCTAGTATTTTATTTGGATGTTTTTGTAGTATTTTAATAGAATATTTTCGTAATTTTTGAGTGTTTTTGTAGTATTTCATTTTGAATGTTTTTGTAGTTATTCACTTATTCTTGATATGGGTTAGGTTTATTTATTATTTTCGTAATTTTTTTTATTCAAACAAAACTTTTAAAAAAATTAGCGTTTTTGTAGTATTTTAATAGAATATTACACTATATATGTAATACTCTATTAGAATTTGTAACATTCCACTAGAATATTTTTTGATATTTTTTTATTAATTTTTTTTATACACACACTAGCGAAAATAATGAGATTTTTTTTTTCAAATTTCTCATTATTTTTGGTTATGTTTATTTTTTTTTTAATTTTTTTTATCTCCAACATAAGTGGTTAAAATTACGTCTTCCCGTCTCACAAAATCTTTACTGTCTCATTTGAATTTCTACCTTCTTGACTACCTACTATTCATGTTTTAAAACCAGCCATTTTTTGTATGGTTGTCTTGTTGAAACACCTCCAAGTTACGCCCTAAATTTTTTGCCGACATTCCTCTTTGGCATAACCTAATCCTTTAAGGCTAAAGGGAGTGGTGGCCAATGGCCAACGGATGGCCAAGGGGTTTTTATGGGTTGGCAGTCGTTGGCCATTTTGTAGGGAGTGGTGGCCAATGGCCAACGAGGGGCTGTTTTTGCCATTTCCTGAAACTTTTACACCTGTTGAGGGGCTGTTTTTGCCATTTCCTGAAACTTTACACCTGTTGGCATCTCGCCAACAGGTTGGCGATTCATCCTTAGCGAGCCGCTGGCGATTTGGTCCGGAGTGGAGTTGGCGAGTCGCCAAGAGGGTTGGCGACCTCTTGGCGATCGACTACTCCGTCAAGCCTAAATAACAATAGTACAATAACAAGTACTATTGGATGTTTCTAATCCCACACATATCTAGTTGAAGTTTTCAACTGGACGTTGATCAGCGTACCACCTACCAATGAACATTGAAGTAAAAAGGGTAAGGCATAAAAAGTCCGGTGAGAACATGGCATTTTAACGAAACCAAACCAGAGACGCTACGTATATAAATACATAATTTAAATTAAAAAAATGCGTAAATGATCCAACAACGAATCAGTCCAAATTGCGCAAGTTAATAAATTAAAGTTCCAAAATAACGACTAGTTATAAAACATATAGAATATACCATAAAACTGCAAAATGCAAAAAAACTATTTTACTCAACAATCCAAAAATAAATAGTCAATTAAATTAATTGAGTAGATATGCAACATTTTGGAAACAGATGGAATCTTTATATCTTTTAAAAAGGACTTGCATTCTAATTCGGTTTTGGATGAATATTAATTTGATTTTTTAATATGTTAAAGTTTATAATTATTCTAATTTTAGTGTTAATTCGTCACATCCCTACATAATATACGTAATTTATTGATTAAGATATGTTAATTGTTAAATGTAAACCTTTATCACTTAATTATTATAGTTTCAAATTTCCAACAAATACTTAATTTATTTGTTTTAATATGGTTGTAAATATATAAAATATGACTCCAAATGTCAAATAAATAAATAAAATATCTAATTATCTAATTTTTTTAGAAATGGATATATTCTAGAAAGTATTTATATTTTGATTCTGTATTAGATTAAGACTTAATTGTTTTTTTTCAGTTAAGTCCAATATTTTGTTAAATATTTACAATTTTGGAGAGTAACTGGTTATTTCCTTTTTATATTCTTACAACTGATGATCTACATGGTCACAATATAATGACTTTCATTGAAAAAAACTAAAAATTCAACTTTAAATTGTTAAAATGATCAAAATGTAAGGATTTTAATGAATATTTTCTTTTTACATATAACTAAAATTGTAAACATTTAGCAAAATGTTGGGCTTAACTAAATTAAAAAAACAACTAGAGTTTAATCGAATATATAGTCAAAACATAATGACTTTTCTATATATCCCTTTTAAAAATTAACTAAAATTTTAAATATGATATTAAATATAAAATCTAATATAAATTACCAAAGTAACTAAAAACAAGTTTAATAGCAAATGCTCCATTTAATCTCGTGATTAGAATTTAACTTCCATTTATTCAACTCCTTTTTCAAAATTCAACGTATATTATGTGAATAACAATGGTTAACATGTTCATAGCATTAGCACCTACATCATCAATATAAACTTTCAACGTTTCTAATAATTCCATAAACTAGGGTTTGTGTCACCGATTTAACTTTCACAAATTTCAATGATTCAAGCTTTATACTTGAGGTTTTACTAATATAGCATGATAACTAGGCTTAATCTAACATTACCAACTTTAATACTATCATGCAAACAATTCTACAAAAATTAAGGTTTAACAAAATATTCAACACTTCATTTTAATTCTTGAGGTGGATGTAAAAATCCTATCGATTTGTCCTCATTCTGTTTTAATTTACAAATTTCACACAATAAAAACAACAATAACACACTCATAACTTTTGACATTTTTCTACGTGTGCAAGTGTAAAAAATGAAGAAAACAGAGTAAAATGGGTGAATATCGGGTTAAATGAACATTACATAATTGTGACCTGCGTGCATACTCGAAAATCCAACTTGGATTCGGATTCCTAACCCCCCTCTCTGAGCAGGTTTTGGGGTCCTCCTTTTTGTTGGTGGTAGATGCCAACATTTAATTTCATTTATTTGGGAATTTTGAGTTATAATATCCTTTCTCATGCATGAAAAGCACTCAATTTCACTTACATCTTTAGCTTTACAATATGTGTCTTTATTAGGGGTGGCAATGGGTTGGGTTGAGTCGTAAACGGGTCGACCTGTTTAATTAAATGGGTTGAAACTTCTTACCCAACCCAACCTGTATACTTAAACAGGTTGAGAAATTCCAACTCAACCCAACATTTTTAGTAAATGGGTTAACATTAGGTTGACCTGCTTAGTGTTTTTTCAACTCAACATGTTTAATAAATAGGTTGAACCTGGGTTGACGTATTTAAGTTTCCCAAAAATTCCCCTTAAAAGTTAAAATATTGTAATATATAAATCCTTAGGTAAACCATAAATCAAGTTCATAACAAAAACGTGAATCAAGTGCTTACAACCATAAAAATTATAATTCAAACACGAATTAATCTCTAAATTTAGGTAACTCGACTTTCACTTTCACCAACTCGACTACGACTTCTACTTTCGGTATGTTTGTCATCTTGATCATCCATGTTCTCCGTCATGATAGCACCATAAACAATTTAAACTTAATTATCTATAATAAAAATAAGTAAAATATGATCATTAATTAATACTAAATACATGATAAATCTCAATTGAAAGTATATTAAATATCTCTAAACGGGTTGGCGGGTTGAAATCAGGTTGAGATTTTCAACCTTAACCCAACCTATTTAATTAAACGGGTTAAATGGGTCAACCTGTTTAATTAAACGGGTTGAAAATCTCAACCCAACCTGCAAATTATTGGGTTACGTTCGGGTTGGGTTGGCGGGTTCGGGTTAGGATTGCCAACCCTAGTCTTTATATCCCATATAACCATACTTTAAACAATTCCTTGAACCTTTTTGCATTCACCATCGTGGTGCTTATAACAATTACCACACTATTTGTATTTTCTTTTTAACATATATTCCATGTTATGAGCGACAATTATGGCTTCATCCAGAGCATTAGCACGTTTCACGTTGGTGTCATAATACACCGCAAGACCGTTAGCATATCTATTGATTCTCCCTCGTCCGATAGGTAAAGCGTTCCCAATGAAAGGGATCAAATCCATGGATTTATTTGGGTATTCATCGACTATCATATTATCTTTGTGAAGTGCAAATAAGTTTTTTTTTACCAATTTCTTCAAATATCGATTCATAACTTTTTTTTTCCTTTAACCGATCAACAAAGTCATCCCAATACTATTGAGATGTTTCCCCCCTTTTTGAGAGTGTTATATAGAGAATTCCAACAAACAAGGCCTCACCCGTAAGAAAATAGAGACGTGCATATGACTTGTTGTTCTTCACTATATCCACTAGCCATGATAATCTTCTCCATTCCTATGATCCAATGAATAGTGACTTTTCGATCGAAAATACATTTGTAAACTTTTTGCTTACAAGTCAAAAATGCCTTGGAACAAGATCCATTCTTCTTCTTGGAGTCGAGTGTAGAGAGACTACCATAAGACGAAATTCCGAAATGAGTACTGTTAGTGATACTTCGTTTTTATCAATTCTTTATATAATTTATTTAGCATGTTTTAATTCATTTATAGTGTAATTTTCATGCATATTTTCCATTTTTGTTATTTTATCACTCGGGATACTTTGTGGTCTTTTGAGTTAATTGCAGGCATTTATCGAAGACTAGCACGGAGCGGGATTGATTGGAAGCGAAGAGGGACAATTTTGTGGAATGAATTGGATAACAATTGGATTTTGGGCTTGGATGATGCTTTGGATCAAATGGATGTTAAGGGGCTAGCAAGGAGTTCTAGGGCCCAAATGATGGTTAACTTTAATCAAAACCTGGGTTTGAGCATTCAAGGAAAGAGACAAGAGCCACTTTATGCTGAAATGGACAAAATCAG
This sequence comes from Cichorium intybus, assembly GCA_023525715.1. Taxonomy (NCBI): domain Eukaryota; kingdom Viridiplantae; phylum Streptophyta; class Magnoliopsida; order Asterales; family Asteraceae; genus Cichorium; species Cichorium intybus. The sequence continues at coordinate 11,210,762 of CM042011.1, read as the reverse complement.
GCCCTTATTGGGCTCTCTACGACATCATGCAGCCCGTATGATTCTTACACTACACCCGCGCGGCCTGCGCGAATGGGATCGAAGGGTATTTTTGTCATTTCACTTGTGGTGTTGCTATATATGGGGGCCTGGACAGGGTTTTTCTAATACTTTCACACAAGTCTCAAAAGGGCTATGGTTTTGAAGAGCATTTTTTTAGCATCTTCCACATTCTTTCTCACTTGGGTTTGTTACATTTCAAACTATTAAATGATTGGTACATTTCTCTTCTTTATGTTTGATGTCCTATCCATGCTTGGCTAGTTTTCCATTATTAATATTGGATGTAATCTATCAACAACTATTTGTGGTTTGAAGGTTTATGAGTATTTGGTTTTTAATCTATGAATGCAACTTAATTTAATTCTCCAAATTGTTCTTGTGTTCTTATTCATGAGTTTGAATGCTTGAATGATTATTGTCATTTGTTTTCCTAATTACGTATTTGAATTTTAAAACAAACTAGTGACAAATGATTTTAGTGGATGCTTATATTCATTTTTAAAATCATGGAGTTATCTTCTTCAAAGAAAAGTGGAAGCTTATTGACTTCCTTTGAACTTGGTGATTCTTAGATCTTTAATGTTAGTCAATTTACTTGAGTTGAGTGTTTCTTTGACTTTTGACTTTGATTAAGATGATTATTAAGAACTTTTCTATTTTCCTTACAACTAAGAAGAATCTAGGTGTTTCAGGCTTTTGAGATGCTTTAGACAAGCTAGATTAAATCATATACATTGCACTATAAACCTTAATGATGAACCTACTAGTTGGAATTGTGATGAAATCTCAATATTGATTGTTTCTCCATATTTGATTTATTTTGCCAAAATTTTATTACTTTCTTTTCCTTACATTTTGAACTCAACAAACAAAATCCCCATTTTTATTTTACTTTGTTTAAAACTATATACTTTTATGAATTGATCGCATAGTTTTCCAAATTAAATCAGTCTCCGTAGACTCGGTCCCTTTCCACCAATTTGCATTAGATTTGATTTTTGCCAGGTTCTCTATTTGATTCAGGGTTTGAACACCCAACCATTCATAGATTATTCAATGAATATATTGCCGATTTTGAGCACACATATGACATATCATTAAGAACTTTTTATATTACTTCTACAGTCAAAAGTTAGGGTGCTCGACTCTCTCTTAAAAGCAATTTATTATTGCCTTACTCATCTCTTTTTGGCCCGTGGCTATTTCTTGTGTTCACCATTTTGCTATAATAACATCACCAAACTTTAGTATCACACAATTCGCTTTCTTCACAAGTCATTAAGATTAAAGTGGTTAATACATAGCAACATTGCATTTCCTAGTCCTTCCACTTAGAGTATTAGCAAAGTGTACCCTAGCTGAGATTTTCTTAACGATTTAAGTTCCCTAACTTCTAATGTGGTCCCAAATTTTACACGTTCTTACATGTAAGATCTAACACAAGTCGAGAAAAGTTAAGTCAAGGTTAACTGCTTAATTTAAAATTTATGAAAAGTCTAATCCTAGCTTCAAACTCTTAAGCCTTAATTCAATCCTTTAAAATAAATATATTATTAAAGTATAATTATGTAAATAAACTAAAAAAATAATTTATTTAGTCGAAATATACATTTAAAGGATAATACTTCTGGCATTGCGGGTGTTACCGTTCTTCCCATTTGACCAATAGATTTGATAATTGAGGACTTCTCTTGGATACATTGTGTGCATGATTGGAAACTCCACCTCAACGCATAATCAAACTGTAGAGGGATCCCGTAATCATTCCAACACATATAAATTAAAGAAAAAACAATTGATTTGGCCTTAGAATTTCATTGATTGAAAATATCCACCACAGACCGCACACCCTGCTGTGAAATCAAAGAACTTATGTTGTATTTTTTATTGAGAACACTTCATGAAATTGCAATTGAGTCGTCACCTAATCCACTAATTCACTCCATTAATAGAACGAGTTAAAATTGCATTCATTAACTCTTCTAATTGAACATGTGATCCAAAAAGGTTGTTCAATTTTGGAAAAGAAATATCATTATAAGACTAGCAAGAAGCTAGCAGAAGCCATGATTACAATGGCGCGAAGTCTACATATGACAAGACGACCAACTAATCCAACCCATTTAACATCATTTGCATAAGTTATAAATCAAACTATAAGAATTAAAAGGATTAATAGACCTGAATAGGAATCTCTCTTGGGTGTGTTTTCATTGAACACCACCATATTTCTAAAATTCCAAAGTACCCAAAACATCAAGTGGATAATGGCATCAAAACAGTCTTCTGTTGGACATTGGAGTGAAATGAATTAGCTAAACACATTAGAGCATCAAGCTCCAAAATAAGGGTAATTAACCACCATGGAAAAACCTTCTACCTAATCAGTATAGCTGTATAGCCACTTCACAAATCATAAAAAGGTGTTCGTCGGTTTCCTTCTCACTAACACTAAAAGCACTTAGGACAGTATTGAGGTCAACACCCCACGATCCAGATTAACATGCGTAAGAAGCCTCTTGATACCATTTCTCCAATAAGGAATGTTGAATTTGAGAGTTGTAACAGAATGTAGATGATGAATTTGGAATTGTTGTATCATGTGTATCATGGTTAATATTTAAAGGCGACACAAATGATATGAAGTCATTGTTGGATAAATTGATTTGAATTTTTATAAGCACGAATTAATAGTTATCTTTTATAGTTTATTAGTTTGAATTGGTATTAGATTAGGATACATTTTTAGTATAAATAAGGCATTGTTTTAGGTTTTTAAGTTTTTAGCAATAAAGAGTTTTAGTCTTTTTTCTTTTCACTTTCCCTGCATCGTGTATTCTACTGTGAGGGAACTTTATTTCTTTTTCTCTTCTTCATATGTGCATTGTAATCAAAGGGAAGTTGTCGTTCTTTTTTGCTTTGAAAACTACACTTGGTATCAGAGCACCCGGGTTCCGTTGAAGGGGGTGTGATCGTTTTTGTTAGCGGGTGAAAAAAAACAGCTTCTACTCTTGATCATCCGTTCGTGTTGAAAAGAGACTAACTCGAGAGGTGCGTAAAAGAACGAACGGAAATAATTCGTCAAAGCAGGTGGCTTTTGGATTTGCTTCATTTTTGTAGGTGCAAGAAGAGGGTAAAGCTTGGAGCTTTTTTCTTGGTCGGTGGAAAAGTTCTCTTGGAACGGGTTTGATCGGAAAAGAGTTGAAGCTGTCAAAAGAAAAAAATAAATGGCAAAAGGAGAAGGTTCGATGTCGTATCAGGTTCCGGTTTTGTCTCCAACAAATTATCCGGTGTGGTCGGTCAAAATCAAGTCGATTATGGATGCACACGGGATATTGGAGACGGCCGAACTGAGGGCACTAGGTGAAGAAGCGGATCCAAGGAAGTCGAAACAAACCCTTACTTTTCTGTTTCAAGCAATACCGGAAGATGTGGTATTGCAAATGGCGAGCTATACCGATCCAAAACAAGTATGAGATGGGCTGAAGATTCGATATTTAGGAGTGGATCGGGTGAGAACGGCTCGACTAGCAACCTTGAAAAGGGAGCTCGAAGGTTTGCACATGAAAGAGGGTGAAACGGTTGATGATTTCGCAACTAAATTGACCGGTTTAGCCTCAAAAGCAAGGAGCCTTGGTTACGAATTTGAAGAAGTGGACTTGGTGAAAAGGTTGCTTGATTCGATGCCTAAGTCCTTTCTCCAAATCGTTGCTTCAATAGAACAATGCTTCAAGTTGGATTCGATGTTATTTGACGAGGCACGTTGGTAGATTGAAGGCATACGAAGAGCGTATAAAAGGAACCAGCCAACGGAGGACACTCAAGGTGGGTTGTTGCTGGTTAGTCAAGACAAAACGCACGGTTGTAAACATTGTGGCTGTGGAGGCTCAAATTGGGATGACTTTGGACGTGGCCGGTGAAGAGGTCGGGGATCCGGGAAAAGTCGGGATGGTAATGAGCGTTTCCAACAGGATAAAAGTCACGTTAAATGTTACAAATGTGGTGAGTTTGGTCACTTTATCAACGAGTGTCCTAAGTGGGAAAAGCAAGAAGCAAATCTGATCTAAGAAGACGGGCCGACATTGCTGTAAGCAAGTGGTATGATCAAATCAATTAAGGGGGTGATTGTTGGATAAATTGATTTGAATTTTGATAAGCACAAATTGATAGTTATCTTTTATAGTTTATTAGTTTGAATTGGTATTAGATTAGGATACTTTTTTAGTATAAATAAGGCATTGTTTTAGGTTTTAATTAAGTTTTTAGCAATGAAGAGTTTTAGTCTACTGTGAGGGAATTTTATTTCTTTTTCTCTTCTTCATATTTGCATTGTAATCAAAAGGAAGTTGTCGTTCTTTTTGCTTTGAAAACTACAGTCATTTCTTCTTATTCTGGATGAAATAAAAGATTTATTTATCCGGGTTTTCTGTGGCTTTTAGTCTCGTACCCTGGGTACTTACCTACAAACCGATGGTGATCCTGTCTGTTTTGTACGTCTAGCTAAAGACGATCTAATTACTATCTTTTCATGCATCTGACTAGTAACGAAGAAGCACTTTCTCTTAGCGGTATCCCAAATTCACGACAGATATGTTTAATTGGCTGGAATATTCCAACTACGGTTTCTGGTTTTAATTTTCTTGTTTTCCCCCTCCATTTGACTGGTGTTTTAAGTATTAAAAGTCGGAGGAGACTTCCTTACACTACAAAATACAAATTCATGCTGGCCCATCCATTGGTGTATAATAATTGTCCACCATCTAAGTGGAAGAATTGAGGTAGCATATTTTAGTGTAGGCACTGTGCACTCTACATAGATATCATTTTAATTCATAATAGACCTGCAACACTCATAGATTGTCCTCCCTTTATATTCCAAATAACCTACCCTCATCCCACCCCACCCAACGACCTATCAACTCACGTTTCTGAGCGTAATCGATAAGTGTATGATGGCTGAGCAATGCAATGAAAACTCTGTTGCAACATCGTCTTCCGCAGCAAAGTGGTGGCCAGATGTTCATACAAGTTCCCTCGGCTCATGGACTGGTGGTGCAAATTATGCAAATAACCCTCCATGCACCAACCTTCAAGACCATAACTCGAATTGCTCCGGTGGTGATGACGATGTTTCTATTTCCACTTCTTTTACTACCAACGCTTCCAACAACTCTGGGCTTAGCATGGAGTCTTCTCGGCTTGTAGAGAAAGCTTCAACCACTGACCTGTATGGAGAGGCTGTTTCTGATAATCATCACCTCTGGAACCAAGTTTTCCTGTAAGTTATTACATCGAAATGATTCAGCACTTGATACCTAACTTAACAGACTTTTTACATGTAGTCGATTGATTATTCCAATGACTCCGCTTAAAGACCAGCTGTTCAACCGAAAGCACTTAATATCATACATACCCATAACTCTATACTGAAAAAGGCAATAACATTTCAAAAAGAACAAGCATGTTCTTTTTGCTAATGATATTTTGCTCGCCGTTCCAAAAAAAATACATTCTCTCATTAAAAAGAAAAATATATGATATATTTACGCTGTCAAAAAGTTCTTTATAAATTTGACCTTTTTACTTTTGCAAATAAAATCCCTTTGAAATTTTTTGCGTGATTGAATGCTTAAACTTAGTAATACACTCGAAAAGTTGGTAAATTTTGCTAATCCTTGACCGATGGAGGGTTGCCCCGGTCAGTTTATATGGCATGCCAAGAAAGGAATATAGGGTTTTCTGATAAAATAATTTACGTGATTGGAGGATATGTAATGCATGTGGTCAGTACAAGCAACCAGATGTTTGAAAAAATACTTACTTTTCAAGTATTATACTATTCGAGATTTAAATCTTTAATCATGCAAGAGAACTTAAGGATTCATCTGCAGAAAATGAAAAGAATGAAAACCTTCAATTTAATTTATTGATTATTACATTTTTCATAGCTACAAAATTAATTTCTATTCAATTATTGCTATGTGGTAATTAATGATGAACGCTTGATTGGGAAGCGAGAAGAGAAAACGAATCCTTCTCGAAGAAGAGAAGACCAAAAGGTTCTTTTTAGTGGGTTCCTTTTGTTCTTTCCATCTTCCTCTTTACTTTAATATAACCTAACACCCCATATGTATTTTATGTTATTTAGCTTATAAATTAACTTATGTATATATTATCTTCATTAACTCGTACATAAATTTTGCTGTGGTACTAATGAGTCAATTACACATATATAGAGGTGTAGGAACTACTGGGGAATTGCAGAACATATCCACTCGGATGTTTGAACCAGCATGCGATTATTTAAAGAAGATGGACAGTGGATGGGAGTTTACAAGCCCTGCAAATCACAACCAATTTCAAAAAAACATCAACGGGTTCAATGATAGCCTATACCAAAGTAAGAATCCATCTTTGGTAAGCAGTTGGTCAATTGCGCCCCCGGAAACAAGTCCACAGTTTGATCCATACAGCAGTCAATTCACAGTGATCAAGAACGAACACACAGAGAGTGATATCGAACGTGGGGAGTTATTAAGGAGAGGATTAAGTAGTCATGCTGTTGAATATACAGCCGAGATCAACGACATGGCAGTTTCTGATAATAACAAGTATTATTACAATGGTTTGCCGGATTTGCAATGTGCGAACGGACGGGGTTTTGTTGATTTGGTAGCTTTTGGCTGTTCTTTAAACAAACCACCATCAGGGACTAACATGTGTAACAAACCCGTGATTAATACAATGAATTTGCCGGACCACAGAACTTCCGGCATCCATGGTTCTTATCAGGTAATAAGCGCGCTCTCTCTCTCTCTCTCTCTCTCTCTCTCTCTAATTCATATACACCTTAGCTTTTAATATCTAACGTGTTTCATAAAATTTGGCAGCCAATAAGAGCAAGAGGAAGTACACTTACTAAAATGAATGCCAGAGGAAATGGAGTTGCAAATGAAGGGAAGAGAAAGAAATCAGAAGACCAGTCCGGGTCACTCATAAAGAAGCCTAAGGTTGAGACGTCTACAGTCTCATCAACGAAGGTATCCATCAATTTATTTGTTTCCATGTAAATCTCAAATCTGACTCCAATGTTGATGCCCTTTTTAAAACTTTTAACTAATACATTAATTTTTCTAAATCATAAAAGGTTCAGCTTCCTAAAGCAAAGCTTGGGGATAAAATAACAGCACTACAGCAAATTGTGTCACCATTCGGCAAGGTACTCTAGAACACATGAAATTTGATCGTGTAATCTTTCCATGAATTGCCTTCTTTTCTTGCGACTGGAAATGTAAGTTCCGCTTATTTTTTCAGACAGATACAGCTTCTGTATTATGGGAGGCAATTGGTTATATCAAGTGCCTGCAAGAGCAAGTACAGGTATTAGCATCCTATCGGATTCCGCATACGTACGTTTTAACATATATTTACTTTACTACCATGGATACATATTAATAATAGTAAGTCTATAGTTATCCTCAATCCCACTATACAAAATGCACGTGATATAATACACATTATTCCTTTTTGCAGTTATTGAGCAACCCATACATGAAGACCAATATCATCAAGGTGAGACACAAAGTACAACGTAAATCATACTTAGCACTAGCTTACAATCAAATCCAGAAGCACATGAAATATATTTTCTTGTTTTGGATTTCAGGACACGTGGGTGCGATTCGAAGCGAAAGACAGAGGAGATGCAAAGCTTGATCTTAAGAGTAGAGGTCTCTGTTTGGTTCCGACATCATGTACTCCTCAAGTGTACCATGAAAACAATGGATCGGACTATTGGACTCCAACATATAGAGGATGTTTCTATCGATAGATGGGCTTATCTTTGTTTAGTTTTGGATAGATATTTTCAAGGAAATAACTTCTTTGGTTATTTAATTTGTCCCAAGAATTTATAATATATTAGATTAATCTGAGTATATATAGATTTGTAGTTCATGTATGAAGCTATTTATCTAACTATCTCCCGATACGAATAGATGTATGTATAATTCTGATATCTGGATTCATATACATAATTTTATTAATATTGATCAATTTACCATCCAATCAATACAACCAGAACAAGCATCGCTATGATGATGACGATATATGATGAAATCAAAGATCTTTCAATCGCTACTAGAAAAAAGACTTTTAATGACACGCGAATTATGACACACGCTAATTTCATGACATACAAAAATGTGTCATAAAAAATGTCATCTTTTTTAAAATTTAAAAGATTTATATCATAAATAAATGTGTGTCATATTTAAGTGTCATAATAGAAAAAAAAAACACGGGGTACACTTTACAAAATATGTATGTCATCTTTATACAAGCGTCGTCTTTTATTTTCCTACTCGACCCGTTCTTATTCCCGCGTCAACCTTATCGTTCACAGAACATTCGACCCAAAGCTAGCTAGGGTTTCCATATCAGAGACGACGATTTAGGGTTTCCTCAAGCCTCACAAACTCAACGCTCTTGAACAACCAATATTGCTCGAAAAACATTTTCTGATCTGTAATATCAATCTCCATTTGTAATATCATATTAAAACGCTTCGGTCGAAATCAGCGCTCTTCAATAACCATGGCTACCTTGGTGGAAAATGCATCCCTCGCCGATGCATATTCATATCTCCGCCAGCAAGTCGGCAACATCTGGCCGAGGAAAGAAGCCGCTCTAACCATTGCTTCAGTTTCATAAGGAAATCATCGGTCGCGACCACGAAGGTTGTGGGAACAAAGGCAAATGAAAAGTAAGTACCAAAGGAACCTCCTACTTTGATCTCTGTCGTTATCCTCGAAAAAGATATTAGTAAAATTGGTAATCCTATTAGAATTCCTATTTGCTCTTGCAAACTGTTTGATTCGTTAATTAATTAAACACGTAAAACAGTTAATGATGCTGATTGCTCTTGTGTTTTCAGTTGCCCTAGATGCTTTGACGTAAAATAGGAAATTCCATCAAGAACTATGAATATCTCTTCTTGCCAGGTTTAAGAATTTGAAAAAACTATAGATGATTGATTAAGTTTCTATTAGAGTGCATCATTACCAGGATCGAAAAATCAATATATGAATGTGCCATTTCATTCCACTATGAGCATCTTCTAGAATTACATGAATAAATTCTCTGCTATTTGGAATGAACTCTAAACAACTCTACTGTGTGGAGTAGAATATGGACATTCCATTATTTTTCTTTCAAATACATATTATTTATATTGCGGATCAAGTTCGTGTCTTGGAGAATGAGAGGCTTCTTAAACATATGTCTGACTTAGCATTTTTCAAAGATTGATTTAGCATTTTTCAAATACATATTATTGTTCTTTCAAATACATAGTATTTATATGTGAATTTGGGATTGGGTGTTTGTGCAGGTTGTGGCTAGTAGAGGCTTTCAAGATTGTCTGACTTAGCATTTTTAAACATATATTAATCCGAGTTTTTCATTTTCGGACCATTTGAATACAATGCTATATAATTAGGGTCAAGATTAAAGGCCCGACTTTGATTTCTATATATTAGTGTCTTATCTTATATTAATGTTACTGGGCTTTGTTCCTCCAATAAACAACATATTTAATATTTTTTTTTTTGCAAAATCTAGAATTACAAAAGAACAGAGCAAGGCAGAGACACCGTCTGCTGAGGTATTGCAGCTTTATGCTCAACTCCAATGTATACTTCCTTCGTTTCTTTTATTTTCTAATTTTGTTTTTCATATAATGTTGAATTATATACCCGTATTTATATATTTTATATTTTTGGTTACTAAATTGTAGGTATAAACCAGTGTTGACTTGAGGACCACAGGATGATCTTGATCTTACAGGTGTGTTGCCAAGGTTTTCATCGCCATTCAACTGTGAAATTCCGGGGTTGGTCAAGAATAACACAAGCAATATAATTGAATTTGTTTACATGTTGTAAAAAGTACTTGCATTATTTATGGGTTATAGAGTATGTGACCCATAATAGCAATGTATTTACATTTATTTACCATTGAAACGATTCTTTGTATTTGACATACTTCATTTTGTGCAATGGATTGTTTGTTTTTGTGTAGGATATTTGTATTATGAGAAATTAAATGTGTGATTTATTTTGAATATTAATATATTTGAAAAATATATATTTTTATAAAATTTGAAAATTATGACACACAAATGTGTGTCATCTTTCATTTATGACTGTGGCTTCAATGACACGCAATGTGTATCGTAGATGTATGTCATAAATTTATGACACACAAATGTGTGTCATCTTTCATTTATGATTGGGGCTTCAATGACACAAATTTGTGTGTCATCTGTACCCTTTAATGACACGCAATGCGTGTCATTAAAGGTCTTTTTTCTAGTAGTGAATACGTCAATTTACCATTTTCTTTATTAATATTTGTTGGTGATTTTAGTGTTATTTTGTCATTTTAGTATAATTGAAATTTATACAAGTGTTAAAGAGGATTTAAATTGTGATCTAATACAACTCAGTGAGTCTAAAGTGCACACTTATGTAAGACTAGTTTGATCTCGAACACAATGAATAACGAGTGTCAAGGGCAGCTTGACGGAGGTGCCATTAGAGGTCTACCAAAAAATAAATTTCCATCACAAACTTAACAATGGAATCTAAGTTTGACAATAGAACCTAAGTTTGTTGCATTAGCATAAATAGTCAAAATAGTTAAGGAATTTAACTAATGTTGCGTCCTATATCAAATTCACCAATATATATTCGTTGTGATAGTGCACCTACTTGAAGATTTTCTAGATAAACTAATGAACACTAAAGAGCCTAATGATATTTCATATATAGAAAGAACCAAATGATAATACATGAAGAACAAGTGACTAGGAAATGTAGTTCCTAGATACACTCTCTCAAATCTAAAGACTACATTTTCGAGTTCTCTAGAGATGATAATGTTCAACCATAGTAAATGACAAGCTTCTCTCTTTATTTTTATGCGAGATTGGAATCTTAATTTGCATAAAATGAATATTCTAACCTAGCTATCACTCATTGTTGTAGAACATTTCCAACTCTAATGATCTCCTAGTAAATGCTTGGAAATGACGAGGGAGTACAAATCTAGTGCTCATCATTATATGCGAGACCGGAATCTTAAAATATATAACATCTAAATAGCAAATCTAGTGCTAAAAACCGGCTGAAATGTCTTTGAAAATCTGAAGTGTCTATGATCTTTGGATATGGGCAATGAAATCCCTATCATCATAGTTCTTCAACTTCAAAGGAACCAATTTTAAGGCAGAAAAATGAGATCCAAATCTACAAACCGATAAGTCCCTAAAAACTAATTAAGTTCAAAGTCCCCAACAACTGCACCACTGAAGATCTCAGAATTAAAACATACTTCCTCTTCGTAAGTTTAAAACATCCCATGTTTTCTAATCATAACACACCAAATATCTTCAAAAAGAATAATTTACTAAAAATGTCAAGCATCCTAAAATAAAGTCTAAATAATAAATAATATGGGTCTGGGATAAACTCATTAAAGCCAAAAATTTGATTAATGATAACCAAAAATCAGTGTCATGTCGTGTCACTAAATAAATTTTCGTTTTTAGAAGTTTCGAAAATCCAAACTCAAACAAATCATAAATCATGCTAGAGAATGTCGAATATTAAGATTTTTTGCATGATCCCTCTAGATATGTGAAGGGTCTCGATAAAACATAATAAAGAAAGTAAAATAAATACTTTCTTATCATATGTATTTAGTTGATTTTGCTATAATGTTGTTCAATAAATATTGATAAAAAAAGTTTGATAAATAACCTTTGTTGAAAGAATCTCTGCTGAACTGAGGAAAAGCTGAAATACTAGCATTACTAACCATAGGCTATTAAAGCAAAGCTGCTGAAGTACTTCAGATATGCTGATAAAATATGAAGTTGCTAAGGAATTTTGATATGAAGATCTTTTGGTTTGAAGCTATCAACTCTGAAGTCTGTTGGTCCAAGGACTTTTGATACGAAGATCTTTTGGTTTGAAGCTACTCATCGAAGGACCTCTGATATGTCAATCGTTGGTTCAAGGTCGGTCTGTCGAACTTAGTTGTATAGACAACAACAAATAAGGGATAAAATCCACATTATTGAGATCAACTATGAGTAGAAGGAAGTAGAAGTATTAGATTTAAAGCTTTAAAAATATCTCTAAATGAATCCCTTACACGAGGAAAATAAATAAGGTAGCTTTTTATGTGTTCTTAAAAAATATTGCTTCTAATCAATAGGAAATGGGTGAAATAGGAAGTGGGTGTGGTAGACGGGATTAACAAAATGGGTATAAAATAAAATGGGTTTAATAAAAATAGGTTAAAAGAAGATGGGATATGGTTATGGTTTTGGTTTTGAAAGGTGGCAAGTAGGTCATATGTGTTGGGATTTGATCATAATAACAAAAACATTTATGCAAAGGAAGATTAAATAAGATAAAATCCTAAGTTTATACAAATATTCATAACAAGAATCATCATGTTCATAATCTAGGATTATACATTTCATAACAATTACATCAACTAACAAGATGAATTATGAATTCATACATTTGTTTGGATGTAAGGATCCAAACCAGAATCGCTCTAATAAGTCACACCCAATAACACCACAAAACCAAAATGACAGAACTTATTCTAGGCTAAAAGCAAGATCCAAAAATCCTTGAAAAGGGTATTGGAAATCGCCAAAAGGGAGAGGAATGAGGGAGAGGGGAGGGTGGCGGCACAAAGGAGGCAAGAGGAGTGCTCAGAGCTTGATCCCTAAGCCTCTATTTATACTGGATGGTTCTTAGGGTTTCAAACTTAAGAAGCCTCCTTACAAACAGCCCATTGACTGTCTTACTTAATTAAAACCTTTAATTAATCACAATCCAATCAGTAACTTCATTTGGGAGGTATGAAATAAACACAAGTTTGAATGAACACTATGAACTTACTTATAGGTAAATGGTTATGGATGTCAATGGTCTCGATTTCGCATTAACAACTCTTGACAAGGATTCAATACATATAAGAAGTTCTTTAATATGCTAATGGCAGCTGCCAAAAAATTATGGCACTGACAACGCCTATCAATATCAAGTATTTTAGTCGTTGTTAAGCCCTATTCTTAGTGAAATTATATCATATATATCATGGTATTACTCAGTTTTGTGCCTATTACTTGTGTGCAAGAAAAAGATAAAAACAGGGACTAAAAGCGGACAAAATAAAGAAGTTCTGGATAAAGACCATTTCAGTCGAATACGTACGCTCGCCTCGAGTAGAAGACACGCGTGTCGCAGATAGTCAAAGATCAGGCGGTGAATTGAAATTCAAAGTGCGAAATACGGGGATAATGGATAAGACGCGCCACGGTTTTAAGCCATGTGCGACGCGATTAGCTCAAATTCTCAACTATAAATAGAGGTGCCTAGGTCGAATTTTAGGAGTGAAGAACGACCCAAAAGGTGCAACCTAGGCTTCTTTGACTCACGATCAACCTAGGCTTCTTTGACTCACGATTTCGGATTTCAGTATCTTTAATTGGTATTTTTATGTTTTCTTATTTATTTTAGTAATTCTTAGTTTTAGTTCTAGCTTGATTCCTTCAATTATGGGTTGTAGAATCTGTTGGAACAAGTTTAGTTTGAATATTTTTGAAGTCAGTAACTCTTGGCTTCTAGATTTGGTTTAAGTTTATGATAATCATTCGGTCTGAGTTAAATTGCATGTTTTCGGTATTGTTTATGTTTAAATGTTATTTTGGATGGTTTGGATTGTTTGTTGCTTCTGAATTTTCTGGAATAACCTTCTAGAATCAGTAAGTAAGTTTGGTTTTAAGTTTGAAGTAGTTTAGTTTAGTTAATGTTTATTCTAGTTTTCGGTATTGCAATTTATTGGTTTTTGGGAAGTGAAGGAAACACCGCCGACTATAGCGTGACACTGTAGTTGGTCATTCTGACACTATATATTGACCACGAAACTCCCAGGAATCGACCCTTGCTGCTACTATACTAGTTTGCGGGTGAGGTTTTATTTTTCTATTTTTGACCGCATAACGACCTAGGCGTGTCAGGCACCGGTTGTGAAAAAGTGACTCAACTATTCGTTGTAGCCCGACTACCAAATATCAAATCACATATCACATCCCTGAGTAATGTTTCGATGTTATCTGCCAATTGATAAATGATGGGTTACCAAAGGGAAATATCATGGTAAATAGTAGTAATGAAACCAAAAAACTTCATTTACACACTCAATAAAACTGTAGAACTGATTGATTGATGTATGTATGGATGTATGTTGTATTGGAGGGGAAACAAAAATATTGATTGGTGCAAATTTTGTGATGCATCGAGGTATAAAGGCTCAAAAAGTTCTTGTACACACTTGCTTATACCTTACACTCGAATGGATTATTTATCGTTGACTACATAGTTGAAGAGACTTTATGCTTCACAAGAAATGACCGCTTCTATGTGATGGCAGACTCAGGATCATGGACACAATATTGGGGTTATGTGTTATCCATCTAATTCTAAAGCTCGGAAGCACTTTGATATAGATTATCCTCCATTTGTAGTTGAAATAAGTAATTTTAGGTTAGGCTTATGTGTTTCACTCTCATAGAGCTTCAGGAAAACAATATCCATCTTTACCTATTATTATAAACCATATAATTTTCCACCATCTATGCGTATGAAAGAGCCTTCCATGTTCTTGATTGCAGTTGTTCCTAGACCTAAGGACCCTAAGAAAAATTAGATGTTTTCCTTCAACCGAACTGGATAATTTTATGAGGAATGTGTCTTAACTTATGATGTATCTCTTAGACAAGATTTTCAAATATAGTTGCTTTGATGTGTATAATTAATGATTGTCCGGTATTTGGGATGTTATCGAGTTGGTTAACTGCAAGGAAGTTAGCATATTGATATTGTCGGAAATATTCACAAGCATTTAGGATTGAGAATGGCCAAAAGATGTGTCAGTTTGATTATCATAGAAAATTCCTTTTAGAAAGGATAATAATAAGTTCATCAATAATTGTGTAGAGATAAGAGGTCATCCTGCAAGTATGAATTGAGCATGAATATTAAGACAAATAATATATTTTGGTTTGTTAAAAGTGATTAAAGTTAATGCGAGGTAGTAAACAAATCATATGGGGCAGTAATGACAGATGTGGTTGGAAAAAGATAAGCATATTTTGAGATTTCTCCTATAAGATGACGAATCTCATTAGACATAATCTTGATGCTATGCACATTGAGAAAAATGTTTTTTGAGAATTTGTTTTACGTTTTAATTGATGTTAACAACACGATAAAGGACAATACAAACACAAGATATGATATGAGAGCCCTTTGTAAGAAGACAAAAGTGGTTGAAAAAAATCAAAGAGCATGTTATGCATTAGACAAAGAGAAAAAAAAGCCATATGTGAAATAGTGGAGAGTTTAAAATTTTCGGATGGTTATGTTTCAAATCTATGGGGGTGTAGATTTGAGCACATATAGACTTTTTAGAATGAAAAGACATGATTACCATGTATTTATGCAATGATTGTTGCCAACTTCATATCATCAGATGTTGCAAAGAAATGTGTGGGAAGCAGTTACCAAGTTAATCCTTTCCTTCAAAAGCTTGATGTCAATAGTAGTTACTAGTCAATACATGAAAATTGAAGCTCAAATCCCAACAATTCTTTGTATCTAGTTTTTTTACTCAATTGAGCATTTACCGATGAGTTAAAAAAGGATGTGAAAAAATAAAGCTAGAATGGAAGAGTCGATTAGTAATGCATTATTGTTTCGTGAGGCATCAATATTTTTCTCTCACTATTTTGAGCCTAATGTGCATATACTTAACCAAAATATGCCTTGTAATGATGATAAAGAAGCTAAAGATGACAATGACGAAACATTGACTATATTTTTACATCTTGGCCGCCCATATAGAAAATTCAAGAGTAAAATGTTGACTGATCAGGAATTTGATGTAGCCCATTCTTAAGTATTGGTTAATAAAGAGAAGGTGCAACAATACCTCAAGTAAGATTCTGATCCACATCCAAGTAATCTATTATTTAATTTCTCATGAATTTAAAATATTTAAATGCTAATATATACAAAATTTTTAAAGAGTTCTTGAAAAAGCTAATTCTAGATATAAGTGAAACTCCAGAAGTAAATAAAAATTGTCTTCGTGGCCTAAAAATTATGTGAGCATTGAATTCTTTTGAGAAACTTCTTATGTAGTTCATTCGTTGTCATATAGGCATGCAAAAATGAAATAAAGATCAAGTATATACATGATCTTTCTAGAAGACCAACAAGGAAAATCATATAATGTATGCTTTGTGAATAACTACAAGTTCATACAAAGTTCATGGTGATAACAAGACAACATTGAATAGCGGAGTATATAAATGAAGCATTTGGTGATAACCAACATGCAACTATTAATCATTTCAAAACTGTTCAAATACTACATTTTACTTTTAGGTTTAACATAAAATAAAGAAGTCCAGTCTGAACCAACCCACAAAGTCCAGTTTGAACATAAAATACCACATTTCTCTTAATTTATTTCACTACAAAATATATTAAATTTCATTTTATAAATTAATCATTTAAAATAAACAAGTCCAGTTTGAACCAACCCATAAAGTCGTTTACAAACTCTTTCTGTAAGTTTACTTTGTTATGTTGGTGAGGTTGTGTTTACCAAAGGAGTGACAAAATATGCGATGACCTGACAAACACTGTTCCTACCAGTGGCGAACTTAATGTTTTAGCGGGGGAGGGGGGGAGGTGCCCCTAATGATTGAAAAAGATTTCACTACATGATATATATATATATATATATATATATATATATATATATATATATATATATATATATATATATATATATATATATATATATATATATATATATATATATATACATCAATAATAAAATGCCCCCATTTTAGTTTGAGTGCCCCACCAATTCACCAAATACCAATCACATTATACATAAAAAAAAGTTGGGCTGTAAATTGGAAACATGGGCTTTGTTATTATTATTTTTTTTTGGCATTTTTCCCACATCCGACGACATAGACGTTAGATCATAAAGGAAGGAGCAAGAGCCAAGAAGCACAGACGCACACACAATTAATTTTTGTGTGTCTTAATCTCTTTAATGGTTTATTTCATAAAAAACCCTATATTTTCAATTTTTTTCTGTATAAACCTAAAACTTTATTTTTTTTTCAAAAAAGACCTAAATTTTGGAGAAACTTTTTAATTTAACCTTTTAACCAGTTTTACAGGTTATATATATATATATATATATATATATATATATATATATATATATATATATATATATATATATATATATATATATATATCAGAAAAATCCTAATTTCTTATCTTTTTCTCAATTTTCTTTTTTCAAAAAACGTTTTAGTTTAGCTCTTTATTAGGTCAGGAGTTTATCATCAAGTTAAACGATTTTTCGATGACTTTTTCACTAAGAAAATTATTTTTCTTCGTTTTTGTAATTGGCATAACTTTCATATATGATATCCAAATTCTACGAACTTTATATCCATGAAAAGGTCGTAAGTAATACTACAACTTTGTTTTAGCGACTTTTGTTTGAATATGTATATTTCGCTACGGTCACATAAACGTGAGCATAAATCTATTTAGATAAATCTTTTTTGCGATTTTCAAACCTTCATATCTCATTCGTTATAATTCTAATTGATCTAAAACTTTTTTTCTCGGTTTTTATTAATTCAAATAGTATAATTGTCATAATGATGACTTTTTCCCACTACCTCATACGTCTGAAGTTCATATAAAGATAAAAAAGAATCAGCACAATTGGAGTTCATATAAAGAAACTGTAAGATCAAACGAAATGGCCAACCCACAGAACGCGGGCTCTGACGTGGCCTCAAAAACCCATGCGGGTACACTGCCCCGGATGGATGGGTGATCGTGGGTTCCTCCCTCATACGGGTTCCTCAGACCGTGCAATTAAATGTTTTTTACACTTTACCCCCGTCCCTAACGTCCGGGATCGACAACGAGTCCGCAAAGAAAAAAAATGACTAAAAGACATAAAATTTTGACGTCGAATCCGGAGGAGGGCATCGAGGGGGAAAAACTCGAGATGATTTGAAAATACAAAGCCGATATCATAAAAAAATATCGGTCGTAGTTTTGTTTTTTATGTTTGTGGTTTGTCGTATTTTTTATTTTGTAATTTGTCGTTTTAGTTTACATTTGTAATTTTATTTTCTTAATTAATGAAGTGTTTTATTTTAATTTAATTATATATAATGTAATTAATTTATCAAATTTAGTTATATTTAATTATACGTATGCTCATTTTTAAGAGACTGTAACGAAAGATCTGAACGTATTCAAACAAAAGTTAGTAAAACAAAGTTGTAGTATTAAACGACATTTCCAGAGATATAAAGTTTGTAGAATTCGGACATCTTATATGAAAGATACGTCAAATACAAAAATGAAGAAAAATAATTTTTTTGTGAAAAAGTCCCTGAAAAATCGTTTAACTCGCCGATAAACTCGTAAATGGCCTAAATTAAAAAATTTTGTGAAAAATAAAATTGAGGTTTTTTTTCAGAAAAAAAAATTAGGGTCTTTTCTGAAAAAAAAAAGTATGTATAACCTGTAAAATCGGGTAAAGGAGATGATAAATTAAAAAGTTTCTCTAAAATTTAGGTCTTTTTTGAAAAAAAAATAAAGATTTAGGTTTAAATAGAAAAAAGTTTAAAATGTAGGGTTTTTTATGAAATAAACCCTCTCTTTAAAGTTTAATCCCAAGTTCCCAACAAAAGGGACATATTCTCTTGATAACTCATTCCCACTATCTCCAAACTTCAAAGAGGTAAATTTCAAACCTATTTTCAAATTTTAAAATTTCAATATAACAAACCCTATATTATTGGATTTGTTAGGTTGTATTTTGTAGACTTATTAATTGTAGATTCATGACTTGTTAGATTAGAGACTTCATTTGATTTAGGTTTTGGAAAATAAATTTGTAAATTTATTAGTATTGAATAGATTTTGGTTTTATAGAAAATGGAAAAATACTTTAACAAAGTAAAATTCAAACATCTTCGAAAAGGAAGACACCATCTGTTTCAACATCTGCGGAGGATAATGTTGATAGCCATGTTCCAGTTTTTCAATCTACTTCTAATTTTGCAATGCCTAACAATATTGTTGATTTAGATAATCTTCATTGTGATCCTCTGACAGACCAAGAATCTTGAGTTATAATGTTAATCAAAGAGATGAAATAAGTCGTCGTTATTGGCTTAAAGGACCTAATCAACCAAGTGATCATATTTTTTCCTCAAACAAAAATTAGGAATAAGCAAAGACGTTTTATATTTGCATGCATGGTTTGCTCAATATGGTAATTGGCTAGAGTATAGTGTAAAGACGGATAAAGTGTTTTGTTTATGTTGTTATTTGTTTAGAGTCATGTTGGTGCCAATATCAAGACCTCTCCGATAGCGACAATTTACCACTTTTTCTCTCTTCTCTTTTGTCATTTTCCTACCTTTTTTTTTTTTCAAAAATCCGAAACATGTCATTATAAAGATGGTAAACTATTCTCACCCTTAACAACACATAAAAAAGATATGACACATAAAAAAGATATGACAAATATAACACACGGAAATCTTGTGACAAAAATAACACCATTCTCTTATATCAAACTCATTTACAAATTTTGATATTTTGCAACGACCTTATTATAAAAATAGTTAGTAAAAGGTAGTCCATGCTCGGCCCACTGAAATCCCTTGAACGAAATTTGCTTAATGCTCTAGATTGCCATTATAATTTTTTCCATCATCTACCTAGCAACTCTTGCAATACGAGGTTTTTGTAAAATTGGTTTCTATAAAATTGCTGTTCCCAAAAAAAAAAAAAAAGTAAAAAGGTAGTCAAAAGTCAAAACAATCTTATTTTTGGTAATTTTTGTGATTACATTCCATGACGTCGTTACAGTGGTACGCAACCTCTCATAAATCATAGAGAGTGTTCCCACTCGCAACTAGCAACCGACACATTAGCTACAGTAGTCTCTTCATTCATCTTGTACACTGTGCATATCGAGTTGTACATAGATTTCAATTCTACTACTATCCTGTACTGCTTTTCTTGAACTTGGTAACCGACCTCGGTTTCCCCATCTTTCTCTCTACGAGACGCTTCTCTTACATCGACAAAATCGGCGGTATTCTGTATGAGTCTGACACCACCGGAACGACGACGAAGGACGGCGGTTATCCATCGAATATCATCACTGGCAACAATTTCTCACTACATCTCACTCGACTTCCGAGAAATGCAGCGTTGCTACTTCTCTGAATTCAAATCCTCCACATTGCTCCACCGTGCTCGAATCGCCACGTTGTTCTTCATATCTTTTGTTTTCTCGTATGTCCTTTTCAGTAGCGCTCTTGATTCATGCCAGATCCGATTTCCCGAGTACTTAGTCTCGTCTTCCCTGTCCTTCGACTCGTTGTCGGTTAGTCGCTATTTTAAGTCACCATTTCGAAAAATTAGGGTATTGTTGTAACAGTCAATTTATGAATAACTTAAAATTGCAGGTGAGAGCCGAAACTACTCTGGAAACAGTCCTAAAGGAGGCTTCTATGAATGACAACACAGTTATATTAACTACTTTGAATGAAGCTTGGGCCAATCCAGACAATTCAATTCTTGATCTCTTTTTGGCAAGCTTTAGATTCGGTAACCAAACCAGTAAACTTTTGAACCATTTGGTGATTATCGCTCTTGATCAGAATGCATTTGCGAGTTGTAAGCGCGTACATACCCATTGCTTTGCCCTCACTACCGATGGAGTTGATTTCTCTCACGAGGCCTATTTTATGACCCCTAATTACTTGAAGATGATGTGGCAACGGATCGATTTCTTACGGTCTGTTCTTGAAATGGGATACAACTTTCTATTCACGGTAATCCAATCCCCTCTCTGTTTCTCACAAACACACACAAACACATATTGTGCGTGTATAAGATCTGTTATGTGATTTCCTTCATACAGGATGCTGATGTCATGTGGTTCAGGGATCCTTTCCCTCATTTCTATCCGGATGCAGATTTTCAAATTGCGTGTGATCATTACTCTGGAAACTCAACCGATGTAGAGACGAATATACCAAATGGAGGATTTAGTTTCGTGAGGTCAAATGTCCGGTCAATAGAGTTTTACAAGTACTGGTACTCTTCAAGAGTAATCTATCCGGACTTGCATGATCAGGATGTACTCAATAACATCAAATATGATTCTATCCTTACGGACATCAACTTGAAGTTAAGGTTTTTAGATACAACGTATTTTGGTGGATTTTGTGAACCGAGTAAAGACTTGAACAAAGTCTGTACAATGCATGCAAATTGCTGTGTTGGTCTTGAAAACAAAGTTCATGATCTTAGAATCATGCTTCAAGATTGGAACAACTTCATGGCTCTTCCTAATGGCATGGAGTCACAAACTTGGAGGGATCCTAAGAACTGCAGGTATTCGTTGGCATAATTGGTATTTTGAACATTTCAAAAGTTTAAAAAAGGAAGTTTTTGGTGCTTGTTTCTAACATGATTCCTTTTTAATTTTGGTTTTCCAGTCTTGCTTTGCGTCGCCATCTTGATTTGTCTGAAGATGGAATGAAGGTTGAAACGATCACTTAACATTCTGCATCTTTGGTTAGTTCCTCATTGTAAAGGTAGGTGTTATAATTTTCTGGCTTTTCCCCCAAATTCTCGTGTAGTAATCCTTTATAGAAGATATAACAAAATATATGGTAGTCAGTGAGATAGATATAAAACATAAAACTCGTTAATCGAGGAATTGTAAGTACCTCTTTGGAAGTATGTTCTAAAGGGGGCAAACTTAAAACAAGAAATACATTTTATATAACTAATTGTTCGATATCAAAATTAAGTACGATAAATAATTAATCACTTTTTCAGCAATTGTAAGTACCTCTTTGCAAGTGTGTTCTTCGAATTTTCTCACGATCATCAGGATTATATTTAGACATTCTTCTTCGAGGTTCCAAGATCAGATGGAAGATCATCTAGTTTATTTCTTTACTTTTTCTTTTTGAACATAACTGTAGTTGATTTGTGTTTGAAAATTGGTTTTCTAATAACAAACCTATGCATATCTCCTGTTTATAATTTCAAACACCAACTAAAAAATTAATATCCAAATAAAAGTTATATTAATATAAATATGGATAACAAACATCCACGATGTAAAAAGACAATTAAATAAATATTTGCTTAAAAAGGTGCATGCTTTTCAACATATACAACACAAAAACTGTGTATTATTAAATTATACATTAATTTGTATAATTAAAAGAAATATAAATCTAAAACAAAGTGAAAAAAAAAACAATCTACATTACAAAATACAAATACACATGTATGTAATATAAATATGTATATATAAAAGCTATAAAACAAACTAGGAGCATTAATTGTATATTGCCAATTTAGCACATTCACATAAAAAATCAATTCAAAGATAAACAAATATAAACATATAATAATGAGAAAAACAATAGGAAATTAAAACAGCAAACACACATAAACATTATGTAGAAGAGAATAAAAGGTGGTTAGTTTCTTTATGTTTTTCTTTCTTTTTCTCTCAAACCTTCTTCTTTATCACCTTCTCCATGTAAACAACCAAAATAAATTAAAAAAAAATAGACAGCGATTCAGTGAAGCGTGTTTTGATTGTTACTTCACAACAGAAGCACCAAAGGAGGAAACGAGGCTTATTATTCTTTCTTACTTTCACCCACTCGCAACAGAAGCATAACAATTGGAAACTAAGATGTGATCGACAACATGCAATGATTGACAGCGTACACTTAAATTGTGGGGCGGTTGCCGATGGTCAAGATCCAAGTAGCAAATGGCAAACTATGAAAGCATAAGCCATGGTAGAAAAAAAGTATGACCTTATGGCCTTATACGAGTAAATGAATGTTTCTTTCCTTTAAAGTTTATAGATTATATTCTTTAGATCTTATACTTTGTTATAACTTTGCACACACACACACACATACACACACACACACACACACACATATATATATATATATATATATATATATATATATATATATATATATATATATATATATATATATATATATATATATATATATATATATATATAAATTTGACGTAATTAATACAAGATTAACAAAATTAAACTAAAACTTCATGAAAGGACAAAAGACACTTGGAGAGTGAACACTTAGAAGAATATGTTCGAATGGTGCATGTTCATCGTTTACATCATGTTAATTTATATTATCAATTAAGAAAATTCTATTTATTCCTACTAAATCTTCCTAATTCATCTTCCTACCCATCTATATAAAGACATGTGGACTCCACTAATCCTCTCTCTTAATCTCATCCCTTGTTTTTGACACTTGTATTGATCTAATGATTAGGAAGAAAGTTAGGAAGATTTATTAGGAGGATATAGAACCTCTCTACCAATTATCCTATTTATGTATCATCAAATAGTTAAAAATAATAAGATGATTTATTAAGAGTTGAATATTGATAATTCATTTGGGACCATTACCTATCATCTAATAGATAGACATGACAAACGTGTCGTGTCGGTTTCGTGTCGAGTCAAAACTTAAATGAGTTGAGAGAGCTTGACCGTAGCTAGACCCTTTTAATAAACGTGTTGTGTCCTGTCAACCCGTTTATTTTCGTGTTAAGTTCGTGTCGGGTTAGCAGGTTTAGGGATTAAACTTTGTAAGAAATATTAACAAGTTGAAAGAGTAGAAGTTGGTATGACTGAAATATAAAAAGGAAAAACTGGAAAGAGTAATTAGGAGGCGAAAGGGAAACTCTAGTTGAAAGGACAAAGCGAAAAGAGTAAGAGTTGGAGAAGCGGATGAACCAGGTCATAAGGATGAGGGAGTGGCTAAGTGGGACCGTGGAGTATATGAGAGAATGAAAAAAAATAAAAACTAAGATTTGGCTTAGGGGCAAAGTCGTTTTACATTACAAAATGACTCGACCCAAAGTTTTTATTTCATATTTGGTTTTGGTTTTGTGCTTGTCGAATTTATCCAAAAATTAAAAAACCTGCATATAGATAAATGAGTCATGTTTGAGTTATTTTCAAGTTGTAACTATTAACCATAACATTATCTGTTTAACAATCGTGTTGTGTCTTGTCTAACCTGTTAATTAAACAGGTTGAAATTGCTTACTCAAACCCGTTTACTTTGTGTCGATTTCGTGTTGGGTTAGCGTGTGATGTCATTTTTTACCATCTCTACTACTAAATGTAGTATAACACTTTCCATTGGATGACAATTTTCGAATTTGAGTTCAACTTTGATTTAGCGCCTCATTAAAAATCTTGCTAAAAAAAACCCAGTGGAAAAAAACTTTAGCGAAGGGAAAAAGAGTACAATGTATAATTGACTCTCCTGGTTTAGACATATGTTACCTTATATATTGTGCACATGAAGAGTTGCATTGTTGTTAGATTGAACATATTCTATCAGAATCTTATACTATTTAATATGAATGTTATACTATTTAATAAGCTCTTGAGTGTAGTCAAAGAACTCTGGAGGTATATGTTTTGTGTTGTCGCTATTGATATATCGTTCTTTCATTTGAGTGACACATGCTAAGTGAGCTTTATAAATTAAAGTTGGACTTTTATCCTTATCTAGTCCACATGAAGTCAAAAATGAGTTGTGTCATCGATCTTAACCACGTACATTCTCTATTAGCTTCATTTAGTGCAATTACTTAAGCATGATTTGAAGGTATGGCAACAAGTGTTTGCTTTTGACAATGCCAGAAAATTGCACTAGTTCCATTCATGAATACGTATCTAATTTAAGATCTAGCTTTATAAGGATCAGACAAATAGCCTACATCCACATCACCAATCAAGCTTTGTTTTGAACTTTTAGGATAAATAACCCTAAATCAGTAGTTCCTTGAAGGTATCAGAAAATGTGCTTGATCCCTTTCCAATTTTTTTTTTTTTTCTTTTTTTTTTTTTTTTTTTTTGTCGGGGATGAATTGAACCTTGCTAGCAAGTTTTACAACAAAAGAAATGTCAGGTCTAATACATATGGCAAGATACATCCTAATTGGCAATTGCATTAAGATATGATACTTCTGGACCAAGAACTTCTTTCATTTTGTTTGTAGGGGAAAAAAAGGTATTTGTTAATATTTAATGATCCAACAACCATTGGAGTGCTTAAAGAGTTGACTTTGCCCATATTGAAATGTTTCAAGACCCTTTCTGTATAAGTTGATTGATGCATAAGTATTCTATTAGACATATGGTCTATCTGCAAACCAGGACAATACTTGGTTTTTCCAAGGTTACGCATTTCATTTCTTTCATCAAAAGTTCAATCACTTCACGGATTTTTTATTCGTTCCAATGATGTTTTTTTAATCATCAAAATAGACAATTACGATCACATATATGAATGTTGTCTTTTTAATAAATACGCATGGATAAATAGTGTTATTCTTATAACATTTAGTTGTCAGATAATCGCTTAAATGATTGTACCACATGCGTCCAGATTGCTTTAACCCATACAATGATCTTTGTAGTTTTGTATAATACATTTCTTTAGGTTTTACACTCAATGCTTCAGACATTTTAGATCCTTCTGGGATTTTCATATAAATATCACTGTCAACTGAACCATACAAATAAGCTGTAACAACATCTATAAGATGCATCTCTAAATTTTTGGTACTACCAGGTCGATTAAATATCTAAAAGTGGTTGCATCCATAATATGGGAATATGTTTTCTCATAGTCGATTCACGGTCTTTAGGAGGAACCTTGAGCAACATGTATTTATATCTTACAATTTCATCTTTTTAATTTCATTTTTGTGCAAATATCCATCTATAACCTAATGATTTCACAACTCCAGCTGTTAGAATAATGTTCCCAAACACCTTTATCTTATTAACAGAATTAATGTTCCCAAACACCTTTATCTTATTAAGAGAATTTAATTCAGCTTGCATGACCTTTTTCTACTTAGCCCAGTCATGTCTCTTTCAACAATCAATGACAGACTATGATTCAGTATCATCGCTCATAATATTACATGCAATAGATAAGAAAACACTTTTTCTACTTAGCCCAATCATGTCTCTTTCAACAATCAATGACACACTATGATTCAATATCATCGCTCATAATATTACATGCAATAGATAAGAAAACACGTCATTGGTATTATCAGTTTTATTTCGATCATATATTATATTTGTATGACCACAACTGATTGCAATCTCTTTATTTATATCATTTATTTCTTTTTTAGGGGAATATTTGGTATTTTATGTTTCTCCAAGAACATTTTCCTCATGATTTAAGTGTATTTTTTCCCTTCTTCTTTTCTGTGGATTATTATGTTTAGAACCACATAGCCTTCCATGCTTCGAGCGTGTTTTAGCCTCTTGAGTGACTTTATCGTTAGATTGTCTATCTGGAATTTGAATTCGAGCTAGAGCATAAACAACTAGTATATATGATTTAACCACTCTTTTTGTATTTGTAAATGCATCATGTAATTTATTTGCCAATTATTGGAAATTTAGTATCTTTCAAACCTCCATTTCATATTGTTTTGTGTGATGATCAAGATAATGATATGGAGGGTTCATTCCGGGAAATATGTTTTTCTTGATTTTTTTTTCTCCATTTAATGTTGGAATATGCTTTCATTAAACTGACAGTTAGCAAGACGTGTTGTAAAAACATCACTTGTCAAAGGTTCCAGATATATTATGATAGAAACTGTTTCATATCCAACATATATTCCCAATCTTCTTGAGGGCCCATTTTTGTGCAATGGTGTGGTGTAATCAGTATTGCAGAAACCGGCCTTAGCGGCCGATTAATCGCTTGGCGATCTTCAACCGATTATGGTTAGGCCTAATCGGTCGGCTTGATGGTTTGCTGCAAAAATCGGTCAAATATCAGCGTTAGCGGCCAATTAATCGGTCTTGACGGTCATTTTTCAATTTTTTAATTTTTAAATGACGATACAAACACTCTCTAATAACTCAATAAATTTGTTAAATTTATATATATTTTTAAATGAATTTCTTTATAATTTAGAGTCTCCGATTAATCCCCGACTAATCCCCGATTAATCCTTAACCCCACTCGACTGCCAAGCTACCGTCAAGCGATCTTTACAACCTTGGGTGTAATGGAGACATACAACACATCTAAAGGTTCTAATATGAGATATATCTAGCTATTGACTAAAAGCAAGTTGGATGGGAGAATATGTATGATATGTACTTGATCTTATGCGAATTAATGATAAAATATTCAATATTGCATATCCCATATAGGAAGATTGGTGTGTGCTATTAGTTGGAGACGTTTAATTAATGATTCAACTAAACCATTTTGTGTGTGCATATGTGCATCTGGATGTTCAACAACAATTCCTATAGACATACAGACATACAATAGATAGTAATTGAATGCTTGGCAGGTAAATTCACCGACATTGTCAAGTCTCACTCGTATGATAGCATAATCAGGAAAATGTGCTCTTAGTTTAATCCAACAACAATGCAACAGATCTCTTCAAGAAGGCATTTACTACAACAATCTTCAAAATTCATGTCTATGGCATCATAATGCTACATATGCATGTAAAAGACGTCTAATTGAGGGGGAGTCAACTATACACTACACTCTTTTTCCTTTTGCTAAAGTTTTTTCTCACTGTGTTTTCTTTAGCAATGTTTTAATGAGGCAATAATTCAAAGTTGAATACAAGTTCGAAATTTTCATCCAAGGGGGATTGTTTGTAAATATTACATCTAGTAGATGATAGGTAATGGATCCAAGTGAATTATCAAATTTTAACTCTTGACAAATCATATTATTATTTGTAACTACTTGATGATACATGGATAATATAGTATGCAATATAAATACGACTTGATGTAAAGGATGAAGAGGCACCATTTGAATACATTATTCTAATTGTTAAAATTCTTTCCCAGTCTCTCTTGTTTTTTCATAAAGTTTTCGTTTAATTTTGTCAATCTTGTTTTAATTACGTCACATATACATACATACATACATATATATATATATATATATATATATATATATATATATATATATATATATATATAAATATATATATATATATATATATATATATATATATATATATATATATATATATATATATATATATATATATATATATTGCACGAGGAAGGTTTGTGTTTCTTTGTTGAAGAATAAATATGAAGTATATATTTTTTTCTAGAAGTGGAAAGTTGATGTGGAAAATGAAACAAATATGAAGATTAAGTGTTTCAAGTTAAATAATGGGGAGAGTACAATAACAAAGAATTTTTTTACTGTTGTCCTAATCATAAGATGAAAATGGTATGTTTAGTTTGTGAAAAAGACATTGAAGATACTAATCACTTGTTTTCGCAGCTAGACATCGCAAATCAAGTGCGGATTAAGGTTTTTAAATAGATTAATCATCTGTTTACCGTTTATTCAGACTATTGACTTGTTCAACGAGGGATGTTGTCTCCGTGACTTTTAATGAACAAAAAACTCTGGGTGTTATTCTCATGACGACGATACAGGTGTTGTGGACGTATCAGAATTTTGTGGTGTTCACTAATTCTAAATTCGTGGGAAGTGTCATCTTTGCAAAAATTGTTGTTTACTCTAATTTATCTAGCCTCAAAAGTCAACATTCAATTTGAACATAAACAAGAAATTATTGATAGTATTTTGATACGTGAACTCAGAGTTTTATGTTGTTATATCCCAAAGATCTCACTAATGTTTGTGTTTTTTTTTTTTGTCAATTTTCAAAGTATACTTAGTAGATCTCACTAATGTTTGTGTCCTTTTTGTCAATTTTCAAAGTATTCTTAATAGCGTGAGATTATGTAACAACGAAGATTATTAATTATTAGTAAATCAACATAAATGTAAAATATATTGGTCAAATGACTTTTAAATTATTGTTTGCTTTTTGTTCTCATGTATAAAGGTCGATGCTCCTAGATATAATTGTGCAAGTTTTAGTTGTAATTGAAAGAGGGGATATAATTTGGTCGTGGGGATGAAACAATTCATGCTATTTGCACCACTGTTGGTCATAGGGGTCAAAGATAATAAGATATACACTATCACCCTCGTGAATTGCTAAAAATAGAATGGTCAAGGATTCTTCCGCCACTTGAATATATTTGTCATTCATTTAGAGGGTCACAATCCATATTCGACTTCTACATATCCGAAATAACATCTGATCTGGATATTCAAATGTTGAATCGTATAATATCAAAATATGATATATTCATGAATATTTGGTTATCAATCATGAAACAGGATTTTATCCCGGTATATAGATCTGATTTTTCATATGATATTTATCCAGATTCTGGATATTACTATCATAAAATAAAAAGAATGTCTCTTTTTCCAATAGACGGTCATGTAGCTGCTATATTACCATATTCTAGCCATTTTAATCCTCAAAATGGCCATTTTGTCTCTTTAGATTTTGTATAAATAGATGTTGGTTCATTTGTTCTTAACGCCCTGATAAAAAGGCTCTGTATTCTCGATGTTTTGCACAATATCATATTCTTGACTTCTTTCTTCAAATTTTAAAATGAAAATGACATAATCACAAGCTTTTGCTTACGCCAGTGCTATCAGAACTAAAAGTTACCGAATAAAAAATGTTGAACTTGTAAGTTTAATGTTTTTGTTAAAATAATATATTGTATCTTTTTCTTACCAAGATAGTGAAACACCATTATGATCCAACTAGATATAGTCGCCGCATGAAATTAAACTTGTTTAATGTTTGGAACTATTTTCTGATAGAAACTATGTTTAAAAGCTTTTCATGATTTGCTAGCGAAGCAAGGCTAAGTCGTAGTAATCCTCGATGAGGATTGAGATGTAGTTGCGGTTGTATGTAATGTATTAATTGTTTTTAGAGAAGGAACAACTTATTTATCGGGCCTTTATTAACTGTTGACAAAAATGCGAACTCGCAAGTATACGAAGTCGTGCAAGTAATATTGTAGTTAGACCATATATCATACCGATAAGAACAATTCTATTATAAAGTAGATTGAACTAGGTCATCGTTGTGAGAAATGATTTGGTTTTAAATTAAGTTACTAAAACTAAATTTTATAAAATAAACTTTTTCAACGCAGGACTAAAATAAGAATAGTCTAAGGAAGCAAACAAACGGATTAAGCAATTTAATAAAGTAATGCTAAAACTAGAATGACTGAATAAGCAAATGCAAGAATATCAATGATTTAACAAATAAGAGAAACAACGGGATAAAGAACGAAATTTAGTTGACTTTTATGGATACAATGACTCCTCTAATGCAATCATTTAATTAATACCAACAGGAGGTAACGATTTCGCTCACACCAACTAAAATATGAAATATCTATTGGTCTCATGATTCGATTTAAAATCATTCACTTGTATCCCTATGCATCCTGGATTTTACAAAGCAATAAGTTCAATGGTTTTTTTAAAAGCGCATTAATGTACGTCTATGCTAATTTTAAGTTGAATCATAAAATCACGCACTCATGGTGAATTGTAGGGGTGAGCATAATAACCGAAAAACCGAACCATAACCAATATAACCGATATAACCGAACCATTAAAACCGAACCACTAATAAAAAAGGTGGTGCGGTTTATGATTTTTATTAACCGAATCATAATGGTTCGGTTTTGGTTTTTCAGTAAAACCGAACCGTATATAACCGAATCGAACCAATCAATAAATATATATTTGAAAACTATTATATATATATATATATATATATATATATATATATATATATATATATATATATATATATATATATATATATATATATATATATATATATATATATAATAAATTCTTAATCTAATCCTTAAAAAATTTTAAATCAAGGCTCGATACATACTCATTAGGAAACTAATAAGTCTATAAAAACTAAAAAAACTAATTTGAGTATAATATTAAAGGTAAAATTTCAGTCTTGAAAAATAAAAATAAAAACCCTAAAAAAATTTTAGTAACATTCCAGTAACATTTAAACGATTCACTATTCACTAATATTAGTTGTGGAAATAATGATACTAAAAAGGGAATTTGGTTCCTTTTTGTAATGAAAAAAATAAGATCATATGATAAATGTAATAAATTTTTAAAAGTAAATCAATTTTTTTAACGTTTACATAGATTTTAGTGTATACTTAGAAAATAATAAAAAGTTGATATTTGTTTAATAGTATTATGGTTAACCATTATTAACCATTAACCAAAACCATTAACCGATTAAAACCGTTAACCATAACCAATATTAACCATAACCAATGGCTACTAAAATGCATTAACCGATTGTAATGGTTATGGTTCGGTTTTAGCCACTAACCGAACCAAACCGCCCCATTCTCACCCCTAGTGAATTGGTTTCCCAACCAAAGCTTCTCTCGAAGTCAAAAATGGCAAGTAAAAACAACATGGAGTTTGAATTAATATTTAACACCTATTATCGACCAAATAACTAATATGTGATCAATTAATCTAATTATATAAAGCAATTTGAAAATAAGCATACAATTGAACATCAAACTATCACCACAACTTGTATCAATTAATCAACATCATATTTAAATATTTACTTGTTAAACTAAACCCTTAAAGAATTTACTCCGTTAAACTAAAATTAATAACGATAAAGAAATAGAGCTAAACATTATAATCCATTCAAGTTGTATAAGAACACACATTTAATAATTTATGGTGTAAAAATACCACTTTATGGTGCATTCTTCATCCTTTACATTCAAGTTCTCTACTTAGCTTTTTGAACATTCAAATCTTCCCTAAGTGAACAACCAAGTAATTTATAGTGTATGATCGATTCTTGCTTAATCTTAATCTATGAATATATCAATGTTCATCTATGAACAGACGAACATTCATTAATGAACATACATGATTTTAGGGTTATATTATAACTTTGTGAAGATAAAAATAATTGCTTAGTGTAAAACCAAATCATTTAGGGTTTCTAATAGATTATTCTTTAATGTTTATTTATGAACATTCAATATTATAGGGTTATATTATGGATTTTGCTTCTCTTCTATTTGGATTTTATTCAAGACAATGACCTATCTCAAAACCTTAAACTATATCATTTATGAAGATATTTTTCATCTTTGAAGATATGGTTGTTCATTATTAAAGATTAAATATTTTAGGTGTTTATTATGGATTGTGATCGATTCTCATTTGATGCGCTATTTCGATTAAATTCAAAATGTTCACCTATCTCAAAACAACGAACTATCTCAGTTGGCAACATAAAAACATCATTTTTCCATATTATTGTGTTGGTTTCGTTTGAGGTTTTCACCTTATCAACTTAACCGATCCATAATAACTCAAAATGAAACATACATTTTCATCATCAAATCCTTTTGCTTTTTGACTTACTGGATTATTGTTTCCGTCTTTTCTTGTTCTTTTTTTTTCGAGTGGCATGCATATTGACACCAACCATATGTATTTTTATTTTCTATATCGAATACATATTTTTCTAAGAATCTTGGTATGAAAATGATGTGTTTTTATTCATGCTTAAGAGCCTAAAGAAAGGAAATAACACATCTAGAAAATATTAAGTTTTAGCTAGGTGAATACAATAATCCACCAAATCTGAAAGCAAAAGTAACTTAAGATGAACTTATATGCTTCTCTTTTACTTAATTAACTCAGATTAGTTAGGTCAAACATATGTCTTAATGTATTAAGTCACTAATTCTTCACTTATTTTCCTTTCTTTTTTCCTCCTGATAAATATTGTGAAATTGTTTGTTGGAATGTAAGGGTAAAAAGAAGGTCATGTGAAATTTGTTAGTTAAAACATTGTGAATTATGTAAATATAATGAAACTAACTTAGGCCGCATGACCATTTTACCCTTGCATTCCAATAAACAAATTTCACAATATTCATTAGAAAGAAAAAAGAAGGGCAAATAAGTGAGGGATCAGTGATTTAATACATGAAGACATATTTTGGACTTAACTGATGAACTCAAACAGAAAATGTCATTTTCATAATCAATTACTTTTGCTTTTAGATTTAGTGGATTATTGCATTCACCTCAAACTTAATCTTTTCTAGATGAGTTATTTCCTTTCTTTAGGCTCTTAACCATGCATAAGAACATATCATTTGCATACTAGGCCTCTTAAAATATGTACTCTATAAAGTAAAAATGACATGGTTGGTGTCAATGGGGATGTCATTCAGGAAAAAAAAAGTGACAAAAAAGGTCGAATAACAATAATCCTCCCAATCTAAAAGCAAAAGCAACAGACGATACAATGTCTATTTCTTTTATCTTAATATGGATCTGTTAAGTAAAAGTGAAACACTCAAAAGAAATCAACACAATAATATGGGTAAATGATGTTATTGTGTTGCCAAATGGAATATGTCAAAAGTTTGAATCAAATCCAGATAGAACATCAAGCAAGAATCTATCAAAACCCCTAATAAAACCTTAAAATCTTCAATATTCCTAGATGAACAATCATATGTTCATAGATGAACAATCATATGTTCATAAATGATATAGTTCAGGGTTTTGAGATAAGTTATTGTCTTAAACCAAATCCAAATAGCACATAAGCAAAAATCGATCACAAACCATGATATAACTTCAATTATGGACACTATATACTTTAACTGAATGCAATGCCTAATGGTGCTCTAGAATTGAATTGGTGGAGATGTAATACATCAAAATCGGAAACCCCAACTCATATATTCAATCAAGGACACTATATACTTCAATCAAACCGTAATTTTCTAGAATACAATGTTGAATTAGTTCAATCAGATCAAATCTTCCCGATACACTGGATACGTATTTTAGATACACTGGATACGTATTTTAGATAAGATCTTGTTTTTAATCAAAATGATGATAAGTTGTTTCTTATTTGAATAGGCTAACATAAATTCTTATCGATAAACAATGATCTTCAGAGTAAAATTCAGGATTCCTTTTATTATCGTTTTATATCTGAATGCAACGAGCGAATAACTTTCAATTGAAAATAGAAAAAGGTATTGATACCCAAATTTTCCCGTCAAGTTTAAAGTATCATTTTATTTTGGGAATAAAATTTATTGTGTTACAAAAAAATACCACTTTTTAATCCATGGTCAATATTTGGTTTGATATATATATATATATATATATATATATATATATATATATATATATATATATATATATATATATATATATATATATATATATATATATATATATATATATATATATATATATATATATATAAACAATCATTGTCGTTTACCAAATCAGGATCAAGTATACGAATTTCACCAAGAGGGTCATCAAACT
This sequence comes from Cichorium intybus, assembly GCA_023525715.1. Taxonomy (NCBI): domain Eukaryota; kingdom Viridiplantae; phylum Streptophyta; class Magnoliopsida; order Asterales; family Asteraceae; genus Cichorium; species Cichorium intybus. Next base: position 11,176,069 of record CM042011.1, on the reverse strand, counting down.
ATCACAAAACTAACAAAAAAGTCCCTCCTAACGTTAACCCTTATACGTATCCGTCAAATCCCCACTCGTGCGTCTCACGTGGGGGGTATTTTCATCTTTTCCTTTGTGCGAGTTATAGGTTATCATTGGCGCCATATTAAATGAATGTCATTTCAATTGCAAGAGGAAGATACGTTGCAGGAGTGTGGTATTCGAATACAGTCTTCTTTGGCGAAGAAGAAGCAAGTTCAACATCATTTCTAATCGAAGGCTTACCACGACAAAAGGAAAATGTGGGTTGTAAGGAACGAAAATACCATCACCGGAGGTGCTTCTGTCGACGGTAAGAAATTTTAAGATCGTATGTTATTTCCGTTGATCGATTAACCTGAACCATCTCTGTAATGCAGACTACGACTGCAATCAGTTCACAATGGAGTTGCATCATGGTGGTTTTTTTTTGCGTTTCAGCCGGTTATAGGATACCTCGATGGCAAGGTAAACTTCATAGACAATGTTAATTTTAACGATCTTAAACTGGAGGTGATGCAAGAGATTCTTAGGGTTTTAGGGTACCATATACATAAGACGGTGTATTTACATTATGTTCTTCCTGGAATGCCGTTAAGCAAAGGCTTAATTGCCTTGACTGTGACGCTGATTACAAGTTAGTTCGCCGGTATACTGCCATCGTAGGACAACTAGAGTTCTATGTAGAACATGGTGTGTCTGTGGTCGACAACCATGGAAGATCACTGGTACCAAATTACCTTTAGGAAGACGGAATGTTGATATTACCTGAACTTAGGAAGCTTCAACAGAAGAGTAGTTTCAAGCCCAAATGTAGTAAACAACTCTTGTTTGACTTGAATGAACCGGTAGTTAAAGATGCCCAAGAAGTTAACTTGATAACCCCATGTCTTGATTTGGTGCTATACGAACCAAATGCCCAAGAAGTTAACTTGAATGCACCTTTTAGGTACAACCACCTCTCAAATGTGACCTCAAGTTTAACATTCAACGACAGCCATTTATCGATGCTACCCTTTGAGAAAGATTTTTGGACCTCGGTGGATGAGATAATTCGTTTGCAGCTGATTTCTATGATCCAATATTCAGTTACACGATTGACGATGCGACCTTTAGATGGGAGATTCCTTCTGATATACAGTTTCATCTTGTCTCTGATTGTGTAACGGGTTGGATGGACGATACGAGGAATTCAAATGATGTAGCTGGACCAAGTAGAACACTACCTATAGAGTTGTCGATACAAGTACCATGTTCTTCGAATGAGAGTGGTGGCGTTAAAGTTGATCATGATCAGAAAGTAGACAGTCACAGTGTGTCCAGGGACAACAATCAGATTGTTGAGGAACCACCTTTGGATTGGAATGTAGATGAGGAAAGTAGTGAATTCCCAGCCCCTCTTGTTGTTATTAACAACGATGAATTCAAAAACTATGATCCGGATTTATCAGCTAGAGATGCATTTTTAGAACGTATGCAAGAGCCGGTATATTGCTCAAATGGAAGTGTTCACGAGGTAGATTTTCAAATTGGGGAGTATTTTCCATGCAAAAATATAGTCAAAGAAGCTATTAGGAATCTTGCCATTTCTACAAATCGAGAACTTCGAATGGTGAAGAACGATGGGAAACGTATCCGTGCTAGATGTTTAGGAGGTGTTCCAGGGAAAAATTTGTCTTCAAAAAGTCAAGGTAAGTACACTAACAAAAAATATGTCAAAGCTCGTGACATTGACTGCCCATGGACATTGCACGTGTCCCAGACAAAATGTGATGATAGATGGAGGGTTAAAACTTACTATGGTCAACACACCTGTTTACCTAGTAGGGAAATAAAGGCATGTACGCAAGGATATATTGCGAACAGAATTTTCCAACAAGTTCAAGGAAACCCAAATATACCCACTGAAGCCCTTCGCAAAGAATTGCAGCGGAAATTCAAGATTAATTTGTCGTTTATGAAAGTACATCGAGCCAAAGTTATCGCACAAAATAGGGTTAGAGGAGATTACGAGAAACAGTATATAATGTTGAGAGACTATGCCCTAGAGTTGCAAAAGAGGAACCCAGGTACAACCATTAAAATTGGGGTGGAATTGGAGGCAAATTTCATTTCAGAAACGAGAACTTTTAAACGGATGTACGTTTGTTTGGGTCCGCTTAAAGAAGGCTTCAAGTTAGGGCAACGTGAGCTTTTAGGGTTAGACGGAGCTTTCATGAAGGGGCCATATCCTGGTCAAATTTTAAGTGTTGTAGGTGTAGACTGCAACAATGGAATCTACCCATTGGCGTACGCCATTGTTGAAGCGAAAACAAAGTTTCTTGGGCTTGGTTTCTTGAATGCTTAGGTAACGATCTTGATATGAGTGCTAATACGAATTTCACTTTCATTAGTGTCAGACAAAAGGTATTTCATTTTACTAATTATTTAACTTGAACTTCAATTATAATAATTGTTACATCAAATTTGAATTTTTTGTTCTTGTTGAAATCAGGGTTTGGTTCCCGCTTTGGCCAAAGTTTTCCTTGCTGCAGAACATAGATTCTGTGTATGACATATCCATGAAAACATGAAGCTTCACTGGAAGGGTAAACAAATTAAGGACTTGTTATGGAAATGTGCACGAGCAACGACAAAACCTCACTTCAATTCAGCAATGGAGGAGTTAAAGGCTGTCAACAAAGAAGCATTTCAATGGTTGAGCAAGATAAAACCCGAACATTGGACCAGAAGCCATTTCTCAGGTAATTTGTAAGATAATTTCTCAAAAATTAAGCAAGTCAAACTACATACCCAGTAATATTAGGTTAACTGATTCATTCCAGGTCGTTGTAACTCGGACATGCTGTTAAATAACCTTTGTGAGGTGTTTAACTCTAAGATAGTGGAAGGAAGGGACATACATATCATATCTTGTTTGGAATACATAAGAGAGTATCTGATGAAGAGGATAGTCAATGTTCAAAGGCATATCCAAATTTGTGAAGGGATTCTTACTCCAACAGCACAATCAATGATGGATAAAATCAAAGAAGATGCAACAAAATGCAATTCTATTTTCAATGGGAATGAAAAGTATCAAGTGTCAAGTGACTTTGGCGAACAATTTGTGGTGGATATGAGATTGAAGGAATGCACATGCCGTAAGTGGGAGCTGACGGGGATACCATGCAAGCATGCGGTTGCAGCATTATGGGATAAGGCTGTACATGGAGAAAAGGTTCCTAATCCAGAGGAGTTGGTGCATACATGTTATAGGTTAGAGACATGGAAGCAAATGTACAAGTGGACAATTGAGCTAATTAATGGTCATGAAATGTGGCCAAAATCAGTAAAACAAAATAATAGAAGTTGTTGACAGGGTCATATCATCATAACATCCATAACAACATACTGGGATTAAACAACACTTTCATAACACATAATATACCTAAACACAAGTCTTAGAAAAACACATAAGTTTCATTAACATTGTTTCCAAAAGATTCCCAGGATTACCTACTCAAACTCTATCACTTTCTTCTTCTCCTCGTACCCTTCGATCTCTGCCGCCAGTTCCTGCTGGATATTGTAAAGCATGTTCATCAGATGTGCAGTCTGCATCTTCCCTTCATCAATAGCCGTTTTCCCATTCACGTAGTTCATGTAATGAGGTCTCTCTTCCAACTGATCGAACATACCTTTTTTGGCTTCGTAGTCTCTCTCTAGCTTCATTTGAAAACCATTGATGAATTTTTGTTAACTTCGGCTCTACGGATCAGAGCGTTAAGCATGGCGTCTAAGTCCTTTCCCTTCATTTTTTTCTTAACCTGAATGCCGAATATGGATAGTCCTTTTAACCTTCAAATTGCCTTTATAAGCTGTAGTAGAGATAAGTCGGTAGATCTGATTTGACATTTGTTATTAAGTACATTAATTGTTGGTTATCAATACCAACAAACCTTTCGTATTCTACGGTAAAACCCGTCTACCTATATGAATCCTCTATCCCATCCACAGTAATTTTATTGATTGAAGATCCATTAATTTAATACCAAAAATCGTTTAACATTGTATATTAAAACCTCTACACGTATACATGATAATGGAAATACGCAAAGTAACATATTTTTTATACAAATCCACGTGTTCAAAGTATTCCAGGTTTGCATTTATTTTGTAATCGTTTGTTTCAATTCAACAACCAATATTAAGTTTAACTAGTTTCGTAAGAAAGGATAATCGTAAGAAACGTAAGTGATTATCGTACATTGCATATTAGATCGATCCATAAGGCAGACAATAACTTCGATTACAAATACATACAAATTTAAAGGTATATAATACCCATATTACAAAAGAAGTGACTAGTTACCCCATCTCAAACAACATTAACACCCAAAACATCTACCATCTGGATCCCATCACAAACCGAAGCTACTCAAAATAGTAACATCCCAAAGATGATGAAGAAAATCCAGGAAATAACAAGCACAATCTTGAACCTACGCGCCACCTGCAGTTCACCTTGAAGTCGTGCAATGTCCTCCAAATGGTTCCTCCTAGCCTACAACAACCCGCGGATGATTATTGTGGATCTTCTACACATAGGAGGATCCGACCATCCGACAAATCCACAACGGGTGCACCGCCAAAATCTCCTCCCATGATTTTGATTAGTCCAAGAAGTGCATAGAGTAGCTTGTGTACCGCATATGCAAACCACCATTGTTGGTTGTTTGGTTGATCGCGATCTATTACAGATGAAGATTTTTTGTTTTTTTCGTTCACCGTATGATTAAACAACTTCAAGATTTTCCCACTTTTATTGACTTGTAACTCGCACAAAGGAAAAGACAAAAATACCCCCACGTGAGACGCACGTGTGGGGATTTGACGGATGTTTATAAGCGTTAACGTTAGGAGGGACTTTTTTGTTAGTTTTGTGATAGTTTGATGATCCTCTTGGTGAGATTCGGATACTTGGTCCTGATTTGGTAGATTTGGTAAACGACAGGGGCTGTTTATGTAATTTTGTCATATATATATATATATATATATATATATATATATATATATATATATATATATATATATATATATACATACACACACACACACATACACACACACACACACACACATATATATATATATATATATATATATATATATATATATATAGGGGAGGGTTCCATTGAGAATGAAAATAATGTTGAGAACGTGAGAATGAATCTGGGCCACTAGATGCGCCAGTGCTGACGCACGCCGCTCCACGACGACGAGCTGGATTTTTTTTCGTATATGATTTATTCATATATATATATATATATATATATATATATATATATATATATATATATATATATATATATATATATGAGTATATTCATATATGATTATTCATATAATCATATATGAATAATCATATATGATTATATGAATATTCATATAATCATATATGAATAAACATATATGGTTGTGGTGGTCGGGATGGTGGTAGAGAGTGGCGATGATGATGGTGATGGCGATAGAGGGTGGCGATGATGGTGTTGATGGTGGCGACGCCGCGACGGTGTTCGTGGGGTGGTGGTGTTGGTGGAGGTGGGTGGTGACGAATGTTATGGTGGCGGCGGCGGTGATGGAGGTGTTAGTGGTGGCGGTGGGTGGTGGTAGCGATGGTGGAGGTGGTGGTAAAGGTGGTAGCGGCGGTGGTGGTCGAGATGGTGATAGAGGTGGTATAGTTGGCAGTAGCGGTGGTGGCGGTGGCGGCAGGGGAGGTGGCGGCGGCAGCGGTGGTGGTGGCGGCGACGGTGGTGGTGGTGACGCAGGTGGAAGTGGTGGTGAAAATCATATGTAAATAATAATATATATATCGTCGTTAGAGCGTCAACGCTCCGACGACGCCAAAGCAATATAGCGGCAAGAAAAAATGTGTGGCCATATTCATTCTCGCATTCTCAACATAATTTTCATTCTCAATGGAACCTACTTCTATATATATATATATATATATATATATATATATATATATATATATATATATATATATATATATATATATATATATATATATATATATATATATATATTATATATATATATATATATATATATATATAGCGTCAACGCTCCGACGACGCCAAAGCAATATAGCGGCAAGAAAAAATGTGTGGCCATATTCATTCTCGCATTCTCAACATAATTTTCATTCTCAATGGAACCTACTTCTATATATATATATATATATATATATATATATATATATATATATATATATATATATATATATATATATATATATATATATATATATATATATATATATATATATATATATATATATATATATATATATATATATATATATATATATATATATATATATATATATATATATATATATATATATATATATATATATATATATATATATATATATATATATATATATATATATATATATATATATATATATATATATATATATATATATATATATATAAAGATTATCTTTATTATCGAATGCAAAAAGTTTATGTTTGGAAACATGTCCTTCCAAGAACTCGCAAAGCATCAAAAGGCATCTACTTAGCTTTTATGTATTCCAAAAATACAACAAAAGTTATTTATTACTGTTATAAACTTTGTTTCAAAAATGTTTTAGTTTAGTTATATTTTTTGTTAATAAAGATGTACATCTTTATATTATCAGCAAGCTTGTTAAAAAAATATATACATATTTATACTATTTAGTAAGATTGTTAACAAAAAATGTAACAAAACAAAAAATAGAAATCTATAATAAAAATTAATGAGTATTATAGGTAAATGTTATCATTATAGATATATAAAAAATTAGTTAGTTCTAACAAGCAGCTACTATACAAGATAAGTACTTCGTAGAATCTTTTAATTAAAAATTTTCCATTTTTGTTGGTATTTTTAGGCATCATTTTCCAATTAAATTTTATATCCTTTTTAGTTTTTATTTCCCACAAAAAGAAGTCCAACAATATCCAAAGCTATTGTTGACCGGAATCACGAGTTAAGGCAAAAACAAAGTTGAAAATTCATAATGAGAACATGTATATCGGGATTATACAAGCTAAATAAAGTTCTTGTTTGATTTTGTCGTGGAAAGTCACGTTGGTAACATGTTTGTACAAGAAAATTGAAACGTTATCAAAGTATTTTCAAGTAATATAACAAGCAATGATTATACATGCAAACCAACATGAGCAAATATGAACCATATAAAACAAATGGGCTCACATGAAACTCTCTCACAGTTGGTCCCGCGGTGTGTCAATTCACTCACAATGACAATGCATGATAAAAGTTACAACAAGTAATAATTCGATCCTTAAGAGACTATGACATGTACAACAATTCAAAGAAGTTAGAGAATACATCAATTTCTATTACTTATGACACCCCTCGCCATGGGTATTCAATTAAACCATCCTTTAATGTTTTATTCAAAATTCCACCAATTCAACACATCATCATTGTAGAAAGTTTTAAATCCCAAACACATCATCCAAAATACTTAGTCAAGTCATGGCGAGGAGTAAATCATAATCTATTAACAAAACATAATCATGTGGCCTTCAAAATGTCCCGCAATTCCTAAGTCTTCATTCCTATAAACTGAGCACATGTCAATATACGTTGGGTAATGAAATACCTAGTGAGTCAACTCATGGTCAACTCAAAGACAGTAGGTGATGTCAAACACTATACATGAGTCAAAACCCCAAAAAATAGTTTAAACTCTTACTTCTTAAAATAGTTGAAAGGGAAAGTTAGTTCCCAACATCATCTTAATCAACCTTTTTATCAACAACATCATTTACTTGAAATAACACTTCATCATAAAAGGTAAGTTGCATATATGATGTATGCATATGCAACTAACGCAAATTGAACCCACTATATTTTAAATGCGACATGGGTAAGGAGTGTTCCGAGTTGGCCGCATACAATCACTACTTTTATTTGTTATAGTGGTCGCAATGAATCTTTTTGAAAATATGAGTGGTTTTTATGAATTTTTTTTTGAAAATATGAGTGGTTTTTATAGAAAAAAAAATATAGTGCTTAAACCAGATTTTTGTGCCAAACTACAATAGTTTTTATGTTATTAACCCTTTAAGATATCAGTGTCTTTTATTTTAATCATCATTTTCTAGTTCCGACGATACCTCCGTTTCCGTCGACCCGGCTCAAACCACTTTCCTAAGCTCATCCATACTTGCATCACCTTAGCCAGATCCAAAGCCTATCAACAATCTTGCCACAGTCTTACTACATTGACCACATCCCCACGACTCTCCTACTCCAATCCCCAATCCGCCTCCGGCCTCTACTCCTCTCTTCGCCTGAAGGCAGCAACCAACAACCAGACATTGGTTCTCGTCACAGTGTAACCGTGTATAACCGGTTAAAATCGGAGATAATTGTATTTTAAAACCAAAATTGAAAGTTTAATGACCTATTCGGTCCAAAATTGAAAGTTCAATGACCTATTAGATGTAATTAAAACTTGAGTGATCTAATAGGTAAATTTTGTTTTATTTGTTGCATAATTAACATATATGTTCATGTATATGTATATGTATACCTAAATTATGTGTACATGTGTATGTACATGTATGCGTGGGTAAACACACAAACTTCTAAATGTTGTTTGATTTTGTTCTCAAGTGCGTGGGTCATCGTATTGTAATGCAGAATATTTTTCGTAAGTAAATCTGAGTTGTATTAGAGGGGAGAAAACGTGATCCTGGAGATGTGAGAGTTCACATTACTCACACCCATAGTGAATGCCACCTGTTTGATCCTTATGCAACGGCTAATACGTCCAGTAACCAGATTTGTTTGTTCTCTCGATAAATTAAGTTTGCCTTTCATGCGTGTGTTTGGGAAGATTACAATCAAGAAGGTATACTTGAACACTTGATAAACAGAAGAGAGATCTTGTAAGATGGCTCCAGGGTCGTCTTCGTCGTTCAAAGGAGCAGATCATACGGAGCTCATGATGAACTCTCAACAAGAGTCGAACCTCGTGTTGCCAACATCCTTAGTTCCTGTCCAGCATCATCATGCCACTGAACCTGGATCCTCACGCAAGTTCTTCAACTTTTTTATTGTTTTACCCCCATATACTCTTGCTCTCCTGTATATTAAAAGTGGATAAGAAGTAGCAAAAAAAAACTTAAAACAAAAAGATATTTACCAGTTTTCATAAAATTCTTATAATAAAAGGAAAATCCTGTATTGAGAGATTCGCATGGGCGTTTTCCATCAATTTCAAAAAACTCCCTTATTTTATGTTTTTCTTTACAGCCCTTATTTTATGTATACATTTATATGACTATCTTCTTATTTGGAATTTTGGTTCATTGATGATAGATCCAAACGCAGATATGGTAGTAGAAGTATCTCCAACCTCTCTGCTGGATGCAAATAGGTTTGTTTGTCATGTATGCTACAAAGGGTTCGCAAGAGAGCAGAACTTGACACTTCACAGACGAGTCCATAATCTGCCTTTTCATCTAAAGTCAAGGACTACAAAGGATGTAGTGCCGAAAAAGGTGTATCTCTGCCCTGAGCCCACCTGCATCAACCACAACCGTTCTCATGCTTTAGGAGACTTCGGCGGTCTCAAAAAACATTATTTACGGAAACACGTTACCGAGAAAAAACACAAGTGCGACAGTTGCTCCAAGGCTTACGCTGTTGAGTCCGACTTGAGAGCGCATTTAAGAAATTGCAGTAAAAGGAAGTACATATGTGAATGTGGGGCCCGATTCTCAAGGTACGGTTTAATCAACTTCCATGTTTATACTTTATATGCTTTTCACGGTATAGATTTTGCGATCTAAAAACAACTAAAAAATGGACTAGTTTTCTTAGAATGGAAACTTTTTTAAAGTTATATTTGTTGAATTTAAAAAATTTGTTCTATGAATTACTTTTTGTGTCTATTTTCTAAGATGAAAAATAATATATGTTTAAACAACCTTTCCATATGGCATGTTGCATTTTCAACTCAACTCTATAAACAAGTTTATTATATTTTAAGCTTTATTTTCCTCTAATCCACTTTATTTTTGGGTTTATGAATACTAAATATTCATTTACATCAAAAATAGAGTTAATGTTTAACTTTTAATTTTTAGTCCTTTAACTTTTATTTCTATATATTTCTAGTTTAATTTAAATACAATAACAAATATTTACAATCATGTTATATATTAAATGCTACTAATTAGTTATAATTATCAAAATTGAATATTTATACATCGAAATTATATAAAAGTTTACGTATAATAAATAGAACGTGAGATTTTGACAATTTTTGTAAATGAAGAAAAAAAATATATTTTAGGAATGAGAAATTGTTTTTGTTCCTACCTTTTATTCTTAATAATCTTCCTATCCATGTTAATGACATGTGTATTAAAATATTATTAGTTTTACTAAATATGACATTTGTCATAATTTTACATGGGTAGGAATAAAGGTAGGAATAAAATGTAGGAATCAATCCAATTATTCTTTAGGAATATATCTTTTAAAGTAAAAAGAGTGAAAAATAGAGGTGGGTTGGAGATGACCGAATTTTTATACACAATTTTTTTACTTCAAAAATAGAATAAAAAATAGAGGTGGGCTGGAGATGGTCTGAGAGGAGCCAATTATATTGTTATAATTTATTTAAATATATTTTTTCTTACACCGAGATACTTTTATTGCTCTCGTTTCCTAAATGGGTTGCCATGTCACCACCATCGAGGTAATATGGTGGTAATAATTTGGTATGAAACACTTCAGAATTGAGTTGACTCAATTTCAAATTCCACAAGTTACAACCTTTGAGGTGATTGTCATTCAAAATAAATGAGTTGTCATGTTGATGCAAAGTGACCAACTAAAAAACTAAGTTGTATCATAATATAAGAAACTCCACCATGATTCTTTCATATGAAACCTACAAATTTCTTTGAATTCTTCTCATACTACGAACCAGCTAACCTAATATAACAGAAACATGCTCCTCTTATCCCATCACAGCAAACAACAATAGACCCTGAGAATTCATTTGGATGGGGTAGGGAGGAGGTACACGTCGACAGTCATGTCTACATAGATGGAATGGTCGACTGCGTCACTAAGATGACCTCTGACATATACACAATGAAAATCTATAAAATAAGAAACAAATGAAAAGTAAGTAGTATTGTGCAATAAGACATAAAAATGGGTATTTCTTATAGAAGTGTACAAATATAAGGATCTAAGCCACTAGAAAATGAGAGCTGACTTACCTAGGCCATGAGAGATGGAGAGCTGATTTACCTAGCCACCAGAGCCGGAGAGCTGCCGTGAAAATACCCTACCACCGCGAACAGTAACCTGCAACAGATGGCGATTAATAGCGACAATAGAGAGAAAGTAGACACAACATGCTTCTCTTGTCTGAGATCCAAAAATCCCCATTATCATTATAATTATTACTAAAGGAAAATAGTGGGCGAGTACATTCAGGATTGCAGCAGAGTTGGGCACCATGAAGAAGAAATGTGGCCCATTAAATTTTTTCTTAAGACAAAATATGTAGGAAATGTCGGAAAACAAAGTGGATCGTATAATGCAAGTGTTTTCCCAGGCTGAAATTCGTGAACACAAAAACTATTTTTGGGCCGTGCAAGTAACAATAAAAGGAGACTGAAGAAAAAAGATTCACTCCAACTAAAACCAGAAAAACAACATACAATACATGAGACAAAAAGGTACATTATTTACAATAAAGCTAACTTCTCTAGTTAGTTAAATGCAAACACTATAACTATTCAAAGTCCATAAAGAAATAAGGGAGTGAGGGTGATCTCCCTAAGAACTAGATTATGATGGAGAAGAAATCAACTCCTATGTTTTTACTTTTTTATAACTAAGACATCTAAAAGAATGTGTCTGATTTGGACCTGAATTAACTAGCCCAAGTCCGATTTAAATTTTCCATGCTCACTCTTAAGTTGGATTAAGCTTGGTGCAAGTTGAGCATGTTAGCATTGCACCGTGCTTCACTTGTGCAAATTCCTTAGCAATGAATCCTCTTATTGATCCTTGAAATTGTCATTTTCCACTATGATTATTCTGCAGTCAATATACTCCCGCTTAAAGTAAAAATGGATATTAACATGTTGAAAACTGAAGCATCCAAGAACCCTTATATGATCCAGGTATAAATGATGTCAATACATTATTTCAAAGGAAATTTTCCATTATGGGTATAAGAAGGAGTTAGTTTAAATATATTAGTAGTAGTTACAATAGCAATCCCTTAAAGGAACTCCACATTAGTTCAATAAGGATCTAGCAACATTCTAGAGGTGTATATGTTTTATTTCAACCACCTATTTTTTGTGTTGCATAAACTTTATATGAATAATGAATAATCTAGTTTGATTTAGAAAACTCATTTACTCTTTTGTTAAAAGAAAATCTTCCATTATCTATTTTAAAGATCTTTATAGTTATTTCGAATTGAGCTTTTAACATGTTATAAAACAGTAAATATCATCAAAATCATTTTGATTTAACTTCAAAAATAAAGCCAAACGTCCCTTAAAATCATTAATAACAATGAAGACATACTAGGTCCATGATGAGTAGGTAACTTAACCAAGTCTTCCAATTTGGTGGCTTTATAAACACTGATTGGAAGTGGTTCCTTGATACCTTAGCCTTGTGACACATTTCACAAGGAGGTACAACACCTCTACTTAAATCCAGCCTACCCTTAACGACATTTAGGAAATGATTCTCTGGGATAACCAAACATGTTGTGCCACATGACCCTATATACAAAGGGCATCAACATCGCAAACTAGAAATTCATCCAAGGTTTTCATATGCTGATTATCATCTGAGTCAATAACCCATTTTCTAGATTTATTTACAAAGTTACAATCATTTCTTAACATGTTAGTATAGATATCATCAATAGGAGGTTTTCATTTATAAGGCTCAAAATGTTGGCTATTTCATCATTGTAGAAAGAAAACTTCTGTAAGTATTCACTAACAACATACCTTAAACTTCAAATAAACCAAGGCTTCTTTATCCTAGTTTGAGAATCTTTGCTTAGTTAATTTTTTGTATCCTATTCTTTTATAACTTCCCTTATTTGTATGTCCCTTTAATTTACAATGCTTAAAAATCATGCTATAACTTTTCCAAAAGTCTTTTTTATCATAAAATTTACTAATAAATGTTGATATACTCTCTTTAGAAATGTTAGAATTAAAACTACCACCCTTATGAGACCCGTCACATGAAACAATTGAAAATATTACTTTCACACTTGGTAAAGGTTCTCTGATGGGGTTGTTACTTGTCATTTGTCTATAGGTACTTGTCATTTGTCTATAGGAATCATATAACTCAATTTAGAAATGCATCAACTTAATTATTTAACTATTTTCTCAACGGATGTTATATATCAATCACAGATTAAATAAGTCAAGTTTGTCAGCACATCAAAATCCTCCCATTAGGAATTTAACCAAGTGTAGTAATTCGAGACACTTGATCCACTTAAAATAGTTGAATATATATTTTTATCATATTGAAATAAAATAACCACCAGCTTTTACACTAGTTTCCTTAAGCTCTTCACATATATAATGAGAACTTTTAGGGAAGGCTTCACTCTAGTAAAAGTCCTCAAATACAGCACCAAGTATATATAGAAATACAAAAAAATCAACCATATCCCATTAATTTAGTTTACTTACATCTTCAGTAGGTTTAAGTAAGCTTCTAGGTGTTAAAAGTAGCTTTTTACATCTCTTAGGGTCCCTTAACATAGTAGTAGACCATAGGGGTAATTTTCATTCCTATTTAATTTATAACATGTTATGGTACATGTAGAGTTGTCACTTGGATATAAGTAGAGTTGTCATATAGATGTAAGTAATAGGGACAATTGATTTTGAGACACTCAAGGATTATATTAACAAAAGCAGTATATGCATTCTAGCCATAACACAAAAACACTAATCGGATAATAAGATGCATCATTGATAAACATAATTATACTCCAAACAATAACTAGGTCAATTTAAAGACAAATAAGAGTAATTAGGTACAATCTAAAATATATAAAGAACATATAAACTTTTTTGTTGATGGGTTATCAAAAAATTGAGATTCCACACCTATTAAATTTGTTCCATACCTATTAATTGGTAGGTGAAGATCAATCTAGAATCTAAAGATAACTTATAAACAAAAGAAAACATTCATAAGGAAGAAACAATCAATAACATAAATATTACCCAAAAATAGACAAGTGTATAATTAAGATATACTTATTGTATGCTTGAGCTTGGTTCCGATATAAAGAAACAAATCTCAGCCAAAAAAAATAATAAGACACTTTACAATGAAGATAAAAAAATATTTAATGGTATTAAATATATTGATGCTCAAAACACTAATCACCACATAAGAATTCCAAAACTAGTAAATCCTAACATAGGATATCACCATTGTGAGATAAGAAAAAATATAACATTAAATTCACCCAAGATTTATATTGTTGAAAACTACATACATAACACTGAACAAAAACCTTAATTAGTCAATTTTGATATAAATAGAGAAAATGTTCCAATGAATAATTTTAATAAATATTATGAAATAGAACAATAAATAGTCCATGAAAAGTAAATCAGTTGGAAAGAATGAATCAAAACTGACGGTAGAATCTAGAACGTAATTTGATTTGTGTGGCTTTGATACCATTTACATGATCTCAAATTAACACATTGAATAACACTATTTTGAAAATTACCAAACATCTATATATCAAACCAACCAAAGATTACAACATATATTAGGAAAAACCAGAAAACATATGTAAATCTATAGATAGATCTAACACTAGACCAGAGAACAAGTACTTACACTTACAAATCTTAAGAGAAACATGTGCAAATCTATGTCAAACATATGGAAAATGCTAAAAACTAATAGACTAGAGAGGTAAACTCTAGAGAAAATATATAGTACTTGAGTTATAATTAAATGTTGCAATTACCTATTACCCAAATATATTTTCAACATAATCCTTCTAACTTCCATTTATATTCCTTTTAGACCATATCATTGCCAACCTTCACAACCTTTACCCACAAAATCATCAACCTTCTCAAATATTCGCTTCTTTTTATCTTATAACATTTTATACCCTAATATATATATATATATATATATATATATATATATATATATATATATATATATATATAATCAAATTTAGTTAGTCTCATACTAAATTAGGTAACAAATACCACAGATTAGGATTGTTTAGTTAGAGTATTTTATGAAAAGTAAAAGTTTTGATATACTTTACTACATAGTATTTTATGTTTTTCTTTTGTTTGGAGACTCGTTTCAAAAACCATGATATACAGAAGAAACATTTATCACACAATTAGTGAAATACCATGGAAATGAAATTGACACGACCTTACATAGAATTTGATCTCATGATCTTAGGTTGTCGAAAAATCCATAACCACATACCATGGAAATGTGTGTGTGTGTTATTTTTATGTTATCAAATAATATTTGAACAGTTAAATTAGTTTTTGGCCCATATATATATATATATATATATATATATATATATATATATATATATATATATATATATATATATATATATATATATATATATATATATATATATATATATATATATATATATATATACACATATAGGAATAGGTTCAAATGAGAACGATTAAACGATTGAGAACTAAAAGAACTAATCTAAGTCACACATTACTTTGATCCAAGGGTTGTGGGGTTTGATCGTCTACAACGCATCCACACTAGTTAACCTCCATATATATAAAACCCTCCGATGAATTACGTCAAGGGCCGAGATTAGTTCTCACGGTTCTCAGTCTTTTAATGGTTCTCATTTGAACCCTTCCCTATATATATATATATATATATATATATATATATATATATATATATATATATATATATATATATATATATATATATATATATATATATATATATATGTGTGTGTGTGTGTGTGTGTGTGTGTGTGTGCGTGTGTGTGTGTGTATGTGTGTGTGTGTGTGTGTTTATGTCTGTGTGTTATGTTTAAGTTATCAAATAATATTCGAAAGATTAAATTATTTTTGGACCATAAACATCATTAGGCTTATTTATTATCTAACTTAGCCTAGAAAGCATACACATGCGCTATGCCATTGATATAACAACAAATTGTATATAATGTATATTGCACTTCCACGCTTAAGATCCAATATGGATATCCCAGATCAAATTTCTAGGAATCACCATTCCTTTGATGTTGCAATTATTTTCTATGTTTATATATATTCATGAATATATTTGAGTTTACTTGTAACTTCTAATTTGTGTATGTAAACTATATTTTGCAGTCATTCCAAATTCACTGATCATGGGGAATACTGTGATACAAAACAACATGAGGATGCAGCAATAGATGTACCAAATTCTTATATGAGGAGTATCTTGGTAAGAAGCACAAGCAATAACAATAGCACTAGTTGCATCAGCTCAAGAATGTCGTCTCTACCATCATTATACATGGGAGACATATCAGGAAGTAGAACTTGCAATATCAACAATAATAGCCTTACAGTCTCAACTACGTCGTATATACCAATGTATGACATGAGAAGCAACAACAACCTTATAGACTCAACTATGTCACATCTACCAACATTAAACATGGGAGACAACTCAGTCGAAAGCATTTGCAATAACAACAGCGACATAGGATTTACTACATCACATCTTGGTCTTCATATTTCCTCCATCCAAAACCAGCCCATTTCCTACCCTTATACTACACCCAACCAATCGCAGTTGTGTCATATTAGAAGTGAGCATGAGAGCCTCATAAATGACCCATCAGTTAGCTTAAACATGGCTAGAGTTCCTTCTGATACCTTTTCTTTATCACTAACTCAACAAAACCAACCAGCATTTCAAGAAAAATCTAGGATAGGTTATTACACAAATCTAATGCTCAACATTGAAAATAACAATATGAATATTGAGAATACCAACCATATGGGGGATGGTAGCAGTTACAGAAGTGGTGAAGGTTTGAATTTGTTTTCAACTACAGGTATGATGTTCAATAACCAAGTTTCTCTTAATTCAATATTAGATGTTCCTAATGCTACTTTCGAGCAAAGACTCTCAGCTTCTAAATGTTCAGTGAATGAGAATATTTTTGGTTCAAGTTCTAGAACCAATATCACATCTAATATGGTAAAAGGCATTACAAGATCTTTCAGTGGTGGAATTGGAGGTTTTAGCATGCAAGAAGAGCATTATGTTCCATTAGACTCTGCTAATCTTATTGCAATCAAGGATCTAAATGGATCAACCTCTAGAAATAGTAATGCATCTAACATGGTGGAACAGTATGCAAGGTTTTCCTCTAGTGGTGTTGGTGAACCTGTCGTGCCACAAGAGCATAATTTTCTCTTTGGGGGCGTTCAATTGAGCAATAGAGAAATTAACAATGGATTTAATGACATCATGAACCCACTCCAAAATCCTATGACTAGAAGCTGTGTTGGATCTTCTATTATCAATGAGGATGTTTGTAATAGTTACCACCAAGGAAATTATAGTGGTTATGTTGATGGTAGCGAGCATGTTGACTACGAATGTGGAAGGGAAGTGTTCTACTCCAGAACGTTAGGAGAATCTATAGGAGCAATTGACCCTTATAAAGAGAAGTATTGGAATGAACATGGGTTTTGGTTTTAAGTGATCCATTTGGTTTGGAATTCATGAGTATAATGCTAGAATAAGCATTTTGGGAGACGCTTCTCTAGGAGGGATTTTCCAGTAAAAGCATAAAGGAAGTGCATATGGTGTCTTCTGTTTGCAAATTAGTTACTTTCAAACAAATTTTCTATGAATGAAATGTTCAACATTTTTTTTGTTACTGTTTGTTGTTTTGAAATGGTAGTTGAACTTATTTACGCTTAATGTTGTTGGAGAAAACATTGAAGATAAAGAAGTACAAAAGGTTTCTTTATGTAGAAAAAATGCAAGATTTTTTTTATTAACCAATACAACAAATTACAGAGACATATAGAGACTTATATATGTGGCTAATTGTACCCCTTTACCTTAACCATTGCAACCTTTCAGATTTCGGTTGAAAGTAACTAACTTTAACTTCCATAATTAACTAACTTTTGGTAACTAATAACTAACCTATAACTACCAAATTAACCAAAATTAACTAACATAACATAATTTCCAAACTAACCTTCAACAAGTCTAGATTACATTTCAACAAATGTGTCTGATAGTGATATGTTGTTAGACTACTTTACAACCCAATATTATGTAAGTTCTCTTGTTGTTTATGTTTTTGTTATGTTTTTCTAAGCATCAGGCTTGTTATAACTGATGCCACTCTCATGGTTAATTTTTCCATCTAAACAGATTATGATTATGGATTTGGTTATTTGAGCAGTCATTAGCAAGATGAAAGGTATTACATGAGGCAGAAAATTGATAGTCCAAAAGATGGTAGAAAATATAGTTATTATATGTTGAAAGTGTTCTTAATGGTCGTTCACTGTATTAAGAGAAAATTTCCAACCTTACTATATGAAAAAAAATCATTTTCCTTGATTAAGAATTGAATAAAAAGGTACATATATAGTGTCCTAGCCGTAACTATCGACCCTTAATTACTACACCCCCTCAGTCGGAGGAAGAGGTTGGATGCTAAAAAGTAAAAACTATTCGAAAAATCATTAAAACAAAATGCACAAAAGTTCCCTTGTCAAAGTGTCAGAAATCTGATAACAAGGGGAACATGGATTTCTTGGATCGCGCCACTGTTCACTTGTTTATATTCACGTGTTCTTTGTTTTTGGATTACATTTTTGTCATGTGTAATCAAATCTAATATAAAATAGAACTTTTTTCCTCATTTTCATCAATTCAATCTCACTGGATTTGTTTATGTTCTTCTTATTCATATCATCTTTTTGGCATTTGATTTCTAAATCCACACATTTGTTCATAAGATTCATTCATGTTGGATTAACAATGCAATCAACCCAAAATCAAAGCTCACATTGTATATGCATATTGTTAAAGAGTAGTGGAGCTTACATTGATTAATTTTAGTTGAGCAAACATTGCACCTACCCTTTTTGTACTACGCATATACAAAAATTCTGCTTAATTGATATATCATTCTTGAGTGTATATGATTTTCTTCTTAATTGATATCAGCAATTTGTTCAAGGCATGATCTCAAATTTGGTGATTTTGTTCATATTCATTCAAGTTATGATTAATTAATTGGTGAGTCTCTCCGGATCTATTTTTTATTGCTCTTGGATCAAGATATGTTCAATCATGTTACTATTGACTTGTTTATATTCACGTATTCTTTGTTTTCGGATTACATTTCTATCATGTGTAATCAAATCAGATATAAAATCGAATTCTTTTCCACATTCTCATCGATTAAATCTCACTGGATTTGTTTATGTTTTTCTTATTCATATCATCATTTTGGCACTTGATTTCTAAATCCACAAATGTGTTCATAATATTCATTCATAGTGTATTAACAGTTCAATCAGCCCAAAATTAGAATTTGTGTCTCATATTTTTGTTTCCATATCCAATTGTTTAATAAGTATATCACGTGTTCATTCAAACAAACATCAAGAATACAATTTCAAGTAAATATTTGATTTTAATCCTCTACAGATCTCCCTCTCTGTCTTTTGATTTTTAGTATGTTCTCGTTTCTATGCTCCACCAAACTCACAAAACCTTATATGCGATAAATCATGGTTATCGAGGATGAAAATAAAATATGAACATCATTCCGAATGAAATCGTTACCTAGTTGCACTTCATTGTCTATTCTAGAATCGAAAATCAAGTTTGAACGAATGTAGTGGGTTGTTGGTATTGAACTATTGATCGATGTTGATAACTTTGTCAATGATGAATGTTCGATGACAGTAATATTTTGAAGTAAAACTCTTAGATCTTGGGCTTGGTATTCAATTGGATGAAAAGGTGTTTGGGCTTCACCATTTCAAGGTAACCCGAAGGTTAATACTGATTTGTGTTTGTTTGAGACGATGAAGATGAAGATTTGATCTCAGCAATGTTCATTTTGGTAGTTTGATTCCTTTAACGAAGCTATGAGTGGAGAAGGGTTAGTTTCGAAGGAGAGTTGGTGTATTTACTTACAAAAGATGAAGATAGATAAAAGCTTTGAGTATTTTGTTGAATGGAGAAGATGACAGGAAAGTTTGATGGTAGAAGAACAAATGGCGAAGGGGAAACAGGAATATTAACATGACGTTTCAATTTCCAGAAGTGAAGATGACAAAGGTTTAAACTTCATGGGCCTTCGTTATTGGAGGCTGGATCCGATTTGCATAATTGGACTTTGCTACTTAGACCATCTCACAATTAGGAACATTGGGCCTTCATTTGTCTAGTATACATTCGTTTTTTAATTAAGAAATATGGAAAAGATGACATTCTTATTTTCTAACTGACGAAGCTTCTCAAAAGTTATTGTAGAAGTCTGGAACTAATTTAAAGATTATTTTTGGCTTCTGTACTATTCCTTCGGTAATTATTTTATATCTTCGTTGGGCCTTGAACTACCGATGCGTTGGGATTTAAAGTTGTCTAACAAAGTTGCACTTGGACGTTACAAAACTTCGGTTATGAAATTTTTGGAGCTTCCATCTCTTCGGTACATATGCAATCGGTATTTTAAAAATGGAGAAGACGGACTAGTGTTTGATGGATGTTGGGCTTATTTTGCATTATCGAATTGGGCTTATGATGATACCGAAGTTTGGTACACATGATAATCATTTGACGCTTCTATTATTTTTGGTTCGGTACTTTCACATCCTTCGACACTTTACCACCCTTCGGCACTTCATCATACACTTTTCACTCTTATGGTTTAGTTATTCTCCAAAGTTCATATTATTTCCAATGCCTACTTATTACCGAATCATTTCCAAAGCCACCCATCATACATGTTTTTGTATATATATTGTTTATTCCAATACAAGTCAAAGGCAATTTGGAGTATATTCTTTATTCCACACGCCAAGGGGGATTTTAGCATTTTTTTATATCCGTTCGAGCAGATTCTCATGCCCAATTGATGGTTTTATCGGCCAACTACAAGGGAATAGCCACCTGACTATATTAGCATGGAACTAAAAAAATCATATAAGCGTATAAAGTTTTCAGCATGGCTGAGGGGACTTATCATCTAAGTAACCAATCCTTAATTTATGTGATGAGGATTGGTGTGTTTTAAAGTCAATATAAGTTTCCAAACTTACGGAAGACTTGAGATTCTCTAGGATTGCAATGATGGACAAAAATAGTATTTGTGTACATATAATTTATTCATATGTACTTCTGTGACCAATTAGGATAGTTATATGTGTAAGGCTTATGATATTTAGATCAAGAATGTGTTCTAATAATCAGAATAAGTTTTTGATTATTCTCTTTGTCTCTAAAATTGATTAACTAATTAAAATCAATTTTAAGTATCTGCATTGTTCATTATTGATTGATTGCATTGTTTGGGACCAACAATTGGTATCCGAGCAATTATAGAACTCTTATAAATTGACCCTCTACGTGTAATTATCATGTATTCATCAAGTTTGTACAATTCAAATCCAGTGAGCAAATATCGGCCTTGATATGAAAACAACTTCACCATGTCGCTTAGTAAAACTCTTATGGTTCTTGAAACCATGGATTACAACATGCTAGAAATCATCACAAATGATCCATACACTCCAATTAGTCAATTCACAGAAGACAACATGCTTTTCAAAAGTTTCAAAACTCCAATGACTCAATGGATAGAAGATAACAAGCGTAAAGTCAACCTTAATGTAAAATCTAGAGCTACAATCTACACCACAATCCACACTACCCTTTGATGTTTACCACATGGTTGAAAATTGCAACTCTACAAAGTAGCATATGATGGATTTGACGAGCTTAAGGTTAATCAAGAAAATAGTTTTAATTAAAGGGGTGACTATTTTGTCCAATAATAATGAGTCGCTAACCCATACTTTTAGTAGATTCATTTGTCTGATAAATGATAAGAGAAGGTTTAACATTGAAAACCCTAATTCTATGTTAGTTCTAAAGTTTCTTGATTCCCTAAATGAAAAGTAAGGAACATGTTAATGTTCTCAAATATAGTGAAGATATCAGAACATGGATCTTTAGAGTATGTTTGTAAATCTGAGAAATTTTGAACACACTAAATTTCAGAGATGTGAGAACATCAAATACATGAAAGAAGGCCACAAATATCAATCAATTATACTAATTTCAAGAAACAAGAAAGCAGTTGAAGAACATGTCAATGATGACGGTCAAAGCTAGTATTGATAAAAAAACTGATGATGAGGAACTATCTGATTTCTCTGAGCTACCATCTCAAAATGCTCTCATTGTGAAGCAATACAATGACTTCAAAAATTTCGTAACACAATTTAGATATTGACCTAGAAAAGTTGCAGCTGGTTTATGGAAAATTTGAAGCTGACACGAATTCTCATGTTGATAAAGAGAAGTTAAAGTTAGCATCAATTAGCAAATGCTACAAGTGAGTAGAAACTGAACATCTTGCTAAGGACTGAAAAGTCAGGAAATCTGATCAAGAGGGGGACTCTTATGAGGAAGAATACAAAAGACTTATTGCCTCATTAAAAAGGAAAAATATAGGTACAAAGATGTTACCAGCTGACTAAGAAAATTGGGAAGCCGAAGATGCTTCATATGATGATGAAAAAGTGGAGAAGAGAGATAATTGTTAAATGGAAAAGAGTGAAGATTCAAGTAACAGGAGCTCAAATACCTTCGAGGTTGGCCTAACTCAAGCTGTTAAATAGAGTTCTACCTCAAACGGTGATCCATCTACTATGTATCAGGTTTCAAAGTTTGTTAATTAATTTGATAATAAAAAGACTAGAATGTTTGATTATTTTTGTCTTGATATTTAAAAATCTCACAAATAAAAAATGTTCAGCAAGCTCATGATAAAAAATTCCATATTAAACATGAAAGTAACTAAATTATCTTATATAAGAACTGAATTGGCCAATAAATAGTTGTTAAACACAATCCTTATTGATGAAAGAAACAATGTTGTAAATGATTCTAAGAACATTAAGAATATTATCAAAAATTAAACTTCATCTTCCACCAGAGTTTCCAAGATCATATATGATTAAACTCTTTTTTATATCAATAAAATCATTTGAGAAGACTTTCAAGAAGCTATTAATAAGCTTGAACTCATATAAGATGAACCACATTCTCCAAATTCGGAAGAGCTTGTTTAAGAAAATCAATCAAGGTTTGTAAAACCTAGTGAATATACAGATCAATAACTAATAAACAAACACTATTCTACAGATGATCTTAGAGGCGTTAATATAAGCAGTCGAATCATCTCCATTGATCCATCTATAAAAGTCTCGTCAAGAAAGCATTACTCCAAGTGTTCAAAATTGAATTAGGTTTTCCAATATCAAATTGGGACGTGCATTCTATACTGAACAACATGATAAAACATCCTGACATTGTGATAACTGAAGCTCCTAATGACAAAGTTGGGTTATCAGCTTTTGGTTAAGCTAATTCCAAATGTCAAGCTGACGATATCAAATCCAAACTTAGCATTTTTAGATCAATTTCTAGGAGAAGGTTTCTCATGTCAAACAAACTTGGAAAAATAATATTGATAAAACCTCTTAGGATATTTTATCATCTTCGTTAAGCAGAAAACAAAAAGAATAAATGATATAGTTGTGGTTCTCAGACCCATCAAGCTTCCGGTTGTCACTACGAAGAAGGGTCTAGAAGAGAAAACAATATCAAACTAATATGTGAAACTATTATCAAGAAATAAAATTCTATTAACCGTTTACGTGTAGAATGCTATAATGAGAGGTTCTATATCATCGTACTAAATCTTTTTATTCATCTTCCTACCCACTAAATCAATACAAGTGTCAAAAACAATGCATGAGATTAAGAGAAAGGTTTAGTGGATTTCACATGTCTTTATTTAATGGGTAAAAAGATGAAGTAAAAAGATTTAATAAAAATAAATAGAATTTTCCATGATATAATATAAATTGGTTAAATGATTAGAGGCAAGATATAGATAATGGTGGACCCACACTCGACAGTGTTGACCCAAACAACAAAAAAATAATTTTTTTTATAAAGTCAATGATTTGACCCCTTAAAAATAAAAATAAAGAAGATAGATTTTTGTTTTTTTGTCCCCCACTTCAAAGAATCTCTCGAACAAATTTCTTTCTTGCCCTCTCTCCTAAAAATTTCTGGGTCAGCTCTTGAATATAGATGACCGAAAAAGAACTCATATGTATTTTGCATTGAAGCCACCGCTATTAGGTCGTTCACGGAGAAACAACCATAATAGTATTATTAACATGTGAGGCAAAGTTTGTGGCTACGTCTTTGTGTGTGTGACATGCAAGAACGCTATAAAGAATTTGTTGCACGACCTCAATCTCTAGTAACTTGAACCGATTGAAATACACATTTGCAATAAGCCGATATTTGAGTTGGTGAGAATTCGGTGCGTCGTGAGGGAAGCAAGTATATAAATGTTTGTTTCCATTTTATTTGGGAACATATGACAAATAATAATGTATGTGCAAATGACTTATGCTGAAACTGCTAATTAATCAAGTGGTGGACATCTTTACGGAGTCTTTACTAATAACGTCATTCGTAAATTAAAATTGCTGATGGAAATGAGATGTTTGAGTTTAAGGGGTAAGGGCTAGGATCAAATATATCCATACAATTATTGTGTAACCTTGAAACTCAATCTGGACCACTCATTTAAAACACATTCTTTTAAGAATGTACAAAATTTAGTTCATTCTTTTAAGAATTGTAAGAACTCATTCTGTCAAGAACTTATTCTGTTAAGAATGTGTTTTTTCATTGTTACGAGAATGAAATCTGATGGCCAGGATTTGGTTACAGGGTAACACAATAATTGTCATTCTTATTATAACCTAGCCCTAAGGGGTAATATGTTAAAGAATAAACCCAAGCATATTCAGATCGACTAATATTTCATTACACATGACCTATGAAATTAATTGTCGTCAAATCTAGTTTTCATAGTCAGGGTTTCAAGACTTTTGGATATATCCACGATAAGTTATCGCAATTTCTATATCCAATTGTCCAGCTAGATATGTTACTGCTGGAATTCCATTTTATCACGAATTTGAAGAGTTTGTCATAAAGAATAGGAGGTTATAAATAGCTTTGTAATATGTTGCCCACGAAATATTTGTTTAATGATATGATTAAAAGGATCTTTTGTTCTAATTTCTATTTTTCCTCACTTTTTCCGAGATAGCTCTTCGTGTCTACGGATCACGACCGGGCTGAAAGCATTCAAAGTGAATCAGAAACAAGGTTTGAAAAAAAAGGCCTAACTAACCACCATTCCTACTCAAATTAATTTAGCATTTTGAACCTATTGGGCATCTTTACGTTTGTTGTAACCCACAAATTACATGTTAAAAGCAAGTGAAATAATCCTTTAAAGAAAAAAACACTTGCATACATCACTGACATAGAGCAATAGACAGATCTAGATTAACACTACATTTGTTTGAAGAGTGATCGCTTAAATTATGCCTTGAGTGTGTCTCAGTGATTTCACTCGACAAAGAACCATTGCTCCCCTGGGCCAAGGGACGGTGCAATGATAGTGATAATGACAATTCACAGCCACCAGGCTGGTCAACCTCTTGAGTGTTTTTTGGTTTCTCATGTTTCATCCCATTGGGTAATCCATGTTCGGCATTTTCTAGTTTGGAATTCTGCATGAACAAATTCAACAAGTAAATTATCGTGACAAAAAGAAAAAAATAATATATCACAAGTCACGATTTGCTGGATCTCCTGATATAAAAAAAATAACGGAAGGCACCTATCTAAATTCTAAAAAATATTACACAAGAAGACATTCCTATGTCACAACAGCTATGCATCTGCTACAATTTGTATGCTTGCCATATTATAGTCCACGAATTATATTTTCAACCGCTTCATTGCCAAATAACCATTACTACACTTGCGAGAAAATAAATATAACCTCCAATTAGCATCCATTAATGTTAAGCTAATTTGATAAAAATTATACATGGATTGAGTAACAAATTAATATAATTATAAAACCATAGCCGACTGACTTTTCGAAGAAAATAAAATTATATATAATTAAAATAACAGGTAAACTATACAGGTCGTTTTTACTTATTTTTTTGCAGTACTAAATTCTGGTCTATAGATAAGAGGTAATAGGAAGGTTGGGAGTACTTGGGGATGAAAATAAGACAGATCTGTTCCTATTCATAAGTCTAAAGAGTACTGGTACTGTCCTCCCCGACTGCATTTATTTGGTTACAGAATGGACCACCATTTTCATGTTCGTCTATATAATTATATAGCCCTCTCATCTGCTCAACCTAGTACACATGTAACGGCAAGTCTTTGGCATGCATGAAACAGTTTTTTAATGTTAACTTTAACATATATCTCATTGGGCAGTTCGCAAGTGTTATAGTTTGTAGTAGTACTCAGAACTGAATATCCTGAAGGTAAAAGTCTCTGGAAATAGTTAAAATCAAATTCAGCGGATAATACTGCATGGTCCAATAATTTGTTGTACCATCAAACATAGCACTTAAGGTTATGTTAAATTCATTTTTTAACCGTTACAGATCTAGCAAGGTATCCTAATTAAAGATAACTTTTTTGAAATATCATAAAATTTCGAGTGGATGAATGCTATATATTTATGTCAATTAGACACTTTAGACATGTCTTCAAAGTGTAGTGTTTCCGATTACTTGGTAACTGAATATGCTTATAACAAATGGACTTGAACTCTGAAATGACATCCGAGCTCAACAGCAACAGCAATAGATCCTTGAGATCCCATTAGGATGGGGTAGGGGAGGTAGATGATGTATACGGTTTTCTCTATTACTGACTATTTCTTTTAAATGAGCTTATACGTGTTTCAAATATTTGTAGGTTAGATCTCACCAATGCATTATGCTAAATCTATAAAGATTCTTTGATAGCATCTTCTTTATAGACATGGTTTGGTATTTAGTCTTTAGACAACACGAGAGAGGAAGTACATGAATTCCAATGTTCAAGTACTGACCAAAAGAGAATCAATTCCCATGTATGTATATGTAAATATATACATATACATATTGATATACATGATTGTACAATGTGTATGTGTTTGTGTGTGTGTGTGTATATATATATACACACACACACACACACACGCGCGCGCGTTTGAAACCATAATATTTTGGGAGATCGTAAAACGATTTTTTTCTAATTAAATATTTTAATATTTACTTATAAAAACTTGACAAAATATGTTTTTGTCAAGTTAGCAAAATTTACCTATAAAAACTTAGACAAAATATATTTTTAGTAACAAAAACATGAAATTACATTATTTATGTTTTATAAATATATAATTATGCTGAAAAATATAAAATGTAAAGGAATTATAAAAACCGGGTTGACTCGGCGGTTGAACCGGTTGACCCGTGATCCGGTCACCACACCGGGTCAACTAAAAACTAGGGTTTTAAAACATTATATATATATATATATATATATATATATATATATATATATATATATATATATATATATATATATGTATGTATATGTATATGTATATGTATGTGTATGTATATATATATATATGTGTGTGTGTGTGTGTGTGTGTGTGTGTGTGTGTATATATATATATATATATATATATATATATATATATATATATATATATATATATATATATATATATATATAGAGAGAGAGAGAGAGAGAGAGAGAATATGAAAGAACGTACCTTTAGGAAGTCAGATTCTTTTAGATGGGTAAACGAAGGATTGGAGTGAAAATGTGGAATAGAAAAGGAATGAGGCAGCTGCCATTTGTGATCACCAATGCCTTCATTATCCTTTATTCTTCTTTCCGAGTATCCATGCATCTTTGTCTCCACTCTACCTCTATATCCATACATACACATACATATTAAAATAATAAATATTTAAAATCGCAAACTAGTCT
This sequence comes from Cichorium intybus, assembly GCA_023525715.1. Classification (NCBI taxonomy): domain Eukaryota; kingdom Viridiplantae; phylum Streptophyta; class Magnoliopsida; order Asterales; family Asteraceae; genus Cichorium; species Cichorium intybus. The sequence goes on along the minus strand of CM042011.1, from coordinate 11,147,743 downwards.
TAAAAGAAAAACTACAAATACAACAAATCTCATCTATTAGTTTCTTCTTCTCTTATATTAACTTAACTAAAACTTCCAACACCGCTATTTAAACGTTGTGAAAAAATATTTCTCCATTTTTTCCTTGGAATGATAAGTTTGATGGTATCTGCAGAAAGTAATAAGCAAACCTTTTGGATGGGACGGCGAAAGGATGGTAAATGAAGTGAGGATTAGATTCTGGAACGGATGGATGTAAACCAATCTCATGATCAATGCACCCATCATGTTGATCTTGAAGAGACTGTTTTTTGTGTAATACAAAGGATCTGTGAACCTCATCATCTGGATATTGAAAAGTTCATAAGACATGTCCATATATTAGTAGGTATAAATGAAATAACACAAGGAAACAAACAGAAACAGACAACAAGGTGTCAAAGCAAAGGCTTTTTTCTCTTTCAAGCATGTGTGTTCTGTGTGTTTTGACTAAGTTTATAAAGGACTAAATAAAGTCATTACTTTAAAATGAGTTTGTTGTAGATTCATTCAAAACACCAACCACAACTTTAATTAATAAGAAATGACGAAGGGAATGTCTGTAATTCTTCATATTAAATGCTACAATTAGAAGGGAGGCAAGAGGTTGTGTTCTTCATCTGTTTTTGTTAAAAAGACCTACCTTTTGGGAAAGAAAATCATAAATAATAGGATCCTAGTCTTCTATTTGCTTTTTGCCTCAACAATAACAACACATGAAGATGACAACTTATCCTCTTAGATTAACCAGTGGCCTTTTGCCCGACTTATTATATATCTCTGCTTTCTGAAATCATGCATTTGATACTGATCATCATCATGTGTATTTTTGTGGGTTCGTTATCTAGTCATGGATCGCTAGCGTTGACTTCTTAGAAAGAGAAGGTTTTATTAGAGTTCTCTATAGGTGGGCAAAGGGTCGCTTCTTATTGCAATAGTGAGAGATTAGATGCATTACCTCGTGTTACACCATCGCTCTTCATGCTTCTATACATCTGCAAGTTTAGTTTTTTTTTTTTACACTAATATAAGTGCGTGTGCTCATAAAGGTATGAAAAAAGGGGGATTCAAATGATGAAGATCAAAAGATGGTACCTGAAGATGGCTTTTAACATGGGAAACAGTGAGTCCCTTTACATCCATCATCTGAAGAACAAGCTTGGGGGTTGCTTCTGCGTACATGCAAAACATCATTACAAAACAAACAAAGTGTATACATACATACATATATAAATAATATATGCATCATTTTTGTGATCATCAAAGAACAGCACAAAAAACATACTATTCGGACCACCAAGTGTGTGAATGGCATGAACAAAACAACGATGAAGATCAGGAGTCCATCTGAGTCTTGGGACTTTTGATCTTATGTATTGCCTCACTGTTCCATTCCTCTCACAACCCCCCATCTCTCTCTACGTATGATTATTTCTGTCGATCGCTATGGAACGAAGATGGATGTTGCTTAATTTGCTTGTTTATCAAGTTTTAACTGATGGTGTTGCTCAAGAACCATTCAACGAGAACACTCTCTTCTTTTTTTTCTTTGCCAATGTAGGTGGAGGGAAGATGGGTAATAATAGAATGGTTTGTAATGAACCGGGTCGACTCCTGGTGGGTGAAAATATTACCCTCTGCAAACGAGAATTGTGATCACAAGGGATTCTGATACGTGATCTAGTTCTCTTCTCCTTAGGCTTTACAAATTCAACTGGTATTTATATGTATTATCTACAAAAAGGGTAGAAAAAAAAAAACTTTTCTGCTGCTGGTTTTGACCCTGTGATTTTCTTTCTTTTTCTCTCTCTAGAATAGTAGGAGTAGAGATACAATACGCCAACTTCGTCATGATAACTAAACCAAAACTCATTAAATACAATAAATTTTTACCGTGATTTATTATTTTCTCAAAACAAAACTTTATTTCTTTTATAGCAAGAGATAATCATAAAATGATTACAATGAGAAGTTTTTTTTAACACTCTATCGTTAAGTTATATATTCATCATTCAATAACATATTATTGTGTAATATATGATTGCGAGATTTACAAAATAGTAAGGTTTATATCATAAATGGTTTATTGTGTAATAGTAAGATTTACAAAATTTCATTTATGTGTATGGGTATGTGTGTTGTATGGTTGACCTTCACACACACATGTCACACCATTGGGAGTTTATTTACCAATACACATTTATATTTATTTCAAATATAATTTTTTAGCCGTTTAGGGTAATATTCCATTTTAAATATTTTTTATGAAAAAAAACCCTTAACTTTTTTAGCTGGAAAAACTCTTATCTTTGTAAAAAATTTCTTTTAAAGAAAATGTTTTCGTTTTAGCTCATAAATTCGTTTTTTGTTGTTGTTTATGGTGTTTTTAATAGTTATTAACATTAAAATCTGTCAATTACATTTGATTTTTTTCAAAATGAGGAGAAAGATGTTGTGCCTAACTCTATTGACAAATTGAATATCAAAATCTATTTTGCAATATGCTTAAAGATATTAGCAGTTGAAAACAAATGTCTAGGTTGGGTTGGCATTGTTTCTAACAAAAAACATGAAAGGTTAGATCTTTCCAAACACGAATTAGTATTTGGTAGTTGTCTTTCTGTTTAATTCTTAAAACAATCTAATATATCAAACCATTTAGATCGTTGTTTTCATCTGCTGTAAATCAAATGTTTCTTTCAAATTCTAATGCTAAAAAACATTAAGAATACTATAAACAACAACACAAAAGAACATGAGAATATGAATCAAAACAAAAAGTTAGTCCAAAAGGAAACAAACATTAAGGCTTAAAAGAATATGGTCATACAATGATAGCGGAAGCCATGAAACCATATTCCAACAAGGATCATATGTTCATAGCTAGATGCAACATAAAACAAGAAAGAAAAAGTACACATACCCTTGTAGACTTTGATTGTAACTTTTAGTTATTATATATATGAACAATGATCCAAACCATAATCCCTCTGATGTAGTTGCACACCAAGATGGATGATCAAAAAACAAGAGCTTCAAACTCACTAACTTGATAGCACAAACAAACCCTAGTTGGAGAGGAGATGAAAAGCCATGAAGTAGGAGGGAGAGAAAAATGTGACTTTTCGAGGGATAGTTGTTGTGAATCATTAGGTAATGGCTAGGGTGGAGCCTTTTTAAGCCCTTGTCTCATGACTTGGTTATTATCCCTTGATTTGTGGAATTCAAATTCAAATCAAGGATAACTTCACTTTAAGTCCTTATACACTTCTAGTTTCAAATTAACTCGCCATAATTTTGATGAATTAACAAACTAATATCTCAACTCTCTCTCTCTCTCTCTCTCTCTCTCTCTCTCTCTCTTGTCATCTTAATTTAAATCATATATTGTGTGTCACATAAAAGGACCCTGTTATTTATAGTAATATCATCAACTTGTTTTGATCATCGGCATATATCCAATAGTCTCTCGTTTGCACATGTCACAACAATTGTATGGTCCAACATTTCCTAGCCTAGCAAGGTTTATATCATACAAGACAATTGTTTTACTCATATCTCATAGTTATGCACAGCCTTAGGTAAATGATAAAATATTTGTTGTTCTTCAAGATATTTATATGAACGTGATACATGGAATCTTGCCAATCTCAGACGTTCAAGATTATGTCTATCAATAGATATTTGTGTTGACAACAATAGACTGCACTATTGATACATTATCAATTCAATCTGAGTAGGGCCATGCATTTTATATCAACCTCAATTTATTGAGGGACGCATGGTGATCGTTTCTCTCGTTAGGATAGAAAGAGCAAATAAACTTTAACTATATAGACCCCGTCAACTTATCATCTCATACCTGGAAATTCTCTTTATAACTGGCAGTTACAAACAATTTTGGATAAAACCAAGACACAACAGACTGTAGAATAAGGAATCTCATGCATCTCAGTTTGAAGGATATAATATATTATCGTCTTACCAAACTTCTTGGATTAAAAAAAAGTAAACAACTTTGCTGACAATTACATATTTTTTGTTTGGTCAGAAGAGTCCTCCGAATGTTTTGGTCGACAATCACGGACCGCCCTGAATAATCGACCCGCTATTGTTATCTTCTTCCCTCAAAATTCTGGAGTAAGACATAGATTTCTCAATAAGATCAATCAATTACTCATGATAGTTTCCATGATATAATCTCTAAGTGTGGGTTACTCAATTACTTAATATACATTACGTACAAATGAGTACTAGTCGCATCTCCATGTTATGTCCATCACCACAGACAATCTACAAATACTCCATGTTAGCCTTGAAGCACTACTTACTTCAAGAAGTATGACCGACTGTGGAGGTTTGAATAATTTAATATTCTAGATGTCAATTAAAAACATATAAAATTGAAACACAATGATAAACTAATGAAATGACTACACCACACATATATTAAGATTTTTACATAATAATAATCAAATCAGATAAAGATTTAAACTGCGTAAGTTCCCAAATCTAATCAACTAAACTAAATACACTCAAACCAATTCATTTGCAAGTTTAATATATATCGACCTAGTATGAGAATCATGCTTGGCCTATGATAGTGGTTTAGTGAATTAAGCGGAAAGATGTATTTCGATTCAACTCTGCTAACTACAATGTCTCTCTCTTCGACAAGCTTTCGAATGCAATGATACTTTCTGAGTATATGCCTTATGCGCTTGTAATTTTTGGTTTCTTTAGTCAAGGCGACTCCACCCTCATTGTTACAGAAGATTTCAGTAAGACCCTTAATGCTTGGAACAACACTGAGATCTTTGATGAACTTATTCATCCATATAGCCTCCTTTGGAGCTTTACCAACTCCAATATACTCAGCCTATGTCGTCGAATACGCTACAGTTTCTTGCTTGAAGCCCCTCCAAGTCACTGCCCCACCATTCAGTAAGAACATGAATCTTGGCTACAAACAGGAATCGTCTCTATTAGTTTGGAAGCTAGCATCATTATAACATTTTACATTGAGCTCTTTCATACCACCATATACCAAGAGCATATCCTTAGTCCTCTTTAAATACTTCAAAATGTTCTTGATTGTGATCCAGTGATTGTCACCAAGATTAACCTGATATCAACTCATTGTACTCAAAGCACACGAGACATCAGGACTAGTACATATCATAACATACATGATCGATCACATAGTCGTAACATATGAAACTCGACTCGTCTTTTCTAGTTCATCACCAGAACTAGGACATTGGGTCTTACTCAAAGAAGCAATCTCCAAAGACGTAATAAAACAAGGAAAATATGGCTAAGATCCCCTATGCATCCATAATAGGTAGCTTGATGTATGCAATGGTATGCACCAGACCATGCATTGCTCATGCAGTGGGAGTAGTCAGTAGAGTACTGATTTATAACAAATCAGGGGAAGGAACATTTGGAATGATTCAAGTGGCTGCTTCGCTACTTAAAGGGAACCTCGAACGCATCCCTGAGTTTCTAAAGGCAAAATGTTGTCCTGGAAGGTTATGTTGATGCTGACTTAACGGGTTGTGTGGATTTTGGCAAGAGCACTACCGGTTATGTGTTCACAATAGAAGGAACCATAATTAGTTGGATATAAAGATTATAAAAGAGTGTTGTTTTTTCAACCACCAAGGTCAAGTATATGGCTATGGTAGAATTTAGTAAAGAGCTTGTTTCGTTGAAGAACTTCTTATCAGAGTTGGGCTTGAATCAGGAGAATTATGAGACGTATTGAGCTAACCAGAATGCTACACACCTTGAAAAGAAAATCCTTGGAGCAAATATGTAACGTCCCAAATTCCGTAATAAAATTTTCATTTTTAAAAGCGATTGAAATACATAAAAAGGATTGTCAACCCAAAACCATTCAAATTAAAACTTAGTGTTTAAGCATATAAAACGTATTTATTAAAACATTTTCAAACATCACCCAGCGGAAGACTTTAATCATTGAAATCCTCAGATGCGGTACAGTCACGCCGTGCTCCAAGCTCAAGCCAGTATTTATCTGAAAAACATTTAGGGTAAAAGGGTAAGCACAAAGCTTAGTGAGTTCCCCAAAAATACCACACGATCCATCACATAAACATCGTTGGCTCTCGGGCTTGCCCCGATCCGCCGGTAAACATCGTGTGACTCTCGGGCTTGCCCCGATCCGTCCTCGGCTCTCAGGCTTGCCCCGATCCGCCGATAAACATCGTGTGACTCTCGGGCTTGCCCCGATCCGTCGGTAAAGATCGTGTGACTCTCGGGCTTGCCCCGATCCGTCGGTAAACATCGTAAGCACAAATAATCATATTATTACACAAAGTAATAAAGACTATCTACGCATGTAATATCACCCATAGTATAGTGAGAAGACTCACCTGATTCGCGACCTTAAGCTAGACAGCACTGCCCGCGAGTGCCTACAGATCCCGACAGTACGCACTTCCTAATAAGGATAAACCCCACTTAGAACTTTCTAAATCCCGAACGGAATAATCCTATAAGTCCAACATCCAAAACCCTCAAGTTTGACCAAAAGTCAAATTGGTCAAAAAGTCAACGGTCAACAAAAGTCAACATTTGGTCAAACAGACAGATAGCACCGCTATCTATACTGTTCAGCCCTTTTCTTCATTAAGTGCTTAATCCGTTCAGACAGAAGCTCCAACTTTCAGGAGTTGTCTGAAACAGTTCCTTAACTCATGAAAACGTAATTTCAACCACCAATCCTAGCCAAACAAGCTCATGGTGACAAATCTGACTCCAAAAATGAATATTAACAACTCAAAACTTCATTCACAACCATACTAAGACTAGGCTTGGGTTTTTCTCAAGGATTCAGAGACTTAAAGGAGAAGAACTCATCCTTAGCCTCTAAATCCCACCCTCATCCAAGATATGGAGCCATCATTGTCTTGAGAAGCTTAGAAATAGCTTCATAACTTCATTAACTACAAGAACTACGGAAAGCAAGCTTCTAAACACTTACAATGGTCCAGGAAAAGCTAGAACTTGACTCCTTCTAAGCACCATTTCTCTTGAGCACCTTGCTACCTTCTTCTTCTTCCAAAAACCTTCACAAACCCACAAATGAAGCTCAAAACACCATGGAAGCTTTAGAGAGGGTTTAGCGATGTTTTCTGAAGTTCTAGAGGTAAAATGACGAAGTGGGAGGTGTTAAGTGGCTTAAAAATGACCTATATCACGAAATTTTGGAGTTATTCCCGATCAGGCAGAGATAGCGTCGTTGTCTCTAAAGATAGCGTCGCTATCTTCAGTCCCCTGCAAGGTCATTGTCGCGAACAGTCTGAAACGCGACTGTCATGGGATTTTGCTCAATAGCGCCGCTATCTCTAAAGATAGCGCCGCTATTTATCATTTTTCACCATTTTCCTTATTTTGTCTTTATTAAATGCCATTCTCTCGAGACTTGGTCCTGGGTTTTACACTTTGACTCATTAAGACTTGGAGCTTGACTTTCCGGGATTAGGGTCTTACAAAATAATCATGTAGATTTGTTCACCAAGGTGATCCCAACAGAGAAGTTGAGGTTGTGTATGACTTCAAATGGTCTTCCATAGAAGTAGGCGAAGACGAGGAACTAAGGCGGAGAGACTCATTGTTATAACTTGGCGGACAGAAAAGTCAATTATGATTAGTCTTCAAGTGGAAGATTGTTAAGTACGTGGAGTCTATTTCGAACCGAAGAAGACATTGCGACAGGAGAAGATCAGCGGTCCAAAGCAACCAGGAACCAAGGCACGTCTGCTAATGCGGCTGAAATGTTGCACTTCGGACGGATTAGTATTTCCTCGTCTCGATTCGTTGAACCGAAGTGAGATCGACAAATTTAAGGTAGTATCACGAGTCCGTGGTATTTAGCCCATTTTTCAGACTACTTTAGTGGATCAACAATTCGGTCAGATCCGAAGGTCAGCAGGACCGAAGCGGCCTCACTCCTGTCCAGACTTTGCAATAGAGACTCCTCATAGGTCAAATGTGGAGAGTAGAGATGTTGGTAAAAAGGAGAAGCTACTTTGGAACCGAAATGTCTCCTAGGAACAAGTTCTCAAGTCTATTACGGACAGAAAGCTATTATGTTCAGTATGGTCCATGACATGTCTCATCAACTGGTATATTGTTGAATGTGGAAAGATACAGATTTGTCATCATCTCAGAAGATCTCCTTTTGCCCAGTATATATAGGATCTCAGTTTGTAACAATGAGAATGTAAAGAGTGTAAGCCAAATAGATAGAGAGTTCGTGTGCAATAAATATTTTTAGCATTCAACTCAGAAATAATATATTATCTAGTTCCTATAGTGGACGTAGCTTGATCAGTTTAGATAGAGTGAACCTCTTAAATCCTTGAGTGTCATGTCGAAGTCCTTAGTCCTAACATATAAATAGCCGCCACATGCAAACCTATCTTATGGAAAATAATTTGTTAATAACAATATTTATTTATTTAAATTACTACTAAAATGTAAATGGCCTACATATTCCATTCATTCACATCCTCGACGAGTGAAAGTCATTGACGTATTATTGTGTCTTTTTTCTCCCTTCCAAGAAATCCACCACATATCATATGAAACAAGAAAGCTCTCATTGCTTTCTCGTCATATATGTGATGGAAACTCTTGTTAAATAGTAGGTTATTCAAATCCTCTAATACAAATGAGGTGCCTGATCCGTGGGGAACACACATTATGAAAAAATGTTCGAATGATCTTAACTCTTAAGTTCTCTGTTAAGGTCTACAACACGTCTGAATCGAGATCTAGTGGCAAGGAAAAACTCGCATTGATCGAGCGACAGATCAATACCCTTGTATGGAAAATCTCAACCATTCATTGACGATTAATTTCTTATATATAATGATCTCATATTGCATCCATCCATGGATAAGTAACGGGTCACACAACGCTTCCAATACATTGAGCTAAAATATGAAACATGTTGTCTCAAATAGTGTTCGACGTTCACCTAGACAATTTACTATGCTACAAGCATAGCTCGTGCTTGACTTTGTGTTTACTTGTCTACTAAAACCTTCATTAACATGTTTTCAAACAACGAATTCAAACAACAGATAATACCAAATTATATGCCCTTTTATCGTGGCATGCGAAAAATGGCGTTTCATAGGTATACCGGGTTTTTCAGAGATCACTTATGAAAAAAAACAAAATTGTATCTTGCTGCTTGCATGTGCACGTTGGCATTTTCAGAAATGTGATATGCGAATTTGACAAACCAACGCAAAATACATTTTGGAGCAATATAACATAATAACAATATAGACAAGAAACAAAAGAATCTCTTTCACAAAAGGGGCCTATGGAATTGGTTTATTGGCAATTTTTTGTATTTATATGTCAAAATCATTGATCTACATGAGTATAACAAAATAAAATTTTATTGTATCCATTTTATTGTGGTCATCTGAAGCCATATTGTTTACTATATTATTCAATTAAATACGAAATTGAAAGTTGAAAAATAAGATTTTTTTTTCCTTAAATATACGGGAGCATTCATCGCCCATGAGAGCCCATTTCACAAACCATACCATGATTTCGCAGTCTATTACATAATATTGCAGATGAGTCATGCGAAATTGACAATTATTTTCGTAAATCTTTAATATTGGAAAAGACTTTAAGAATTTTAATTTTTCTCACAAAAATATTAGTTTGTGACAAGTATTAAGTATATAACAAGTAGTCATATGGTGTTACCATACCTTTGGCCATTTTATTAAGAGCCATTTTTATAACCTAAATTAAATATCATAATAGTTTTTTAATTAGGAAAATTTTTGCATTTACCATCTGAAACGCATGTTAAAAAACACATATAAGTTATCTACACATTTGTTTTCATATTATAAAAAAGTAACCTTGTTTATTTGAGTTTATAATTGACTTTTAATAACATATCAAACGGAAATCGATTTGTACATAATATTTTTTATTCATATATTAATAAATGTGGTTAAAAAAACATTAAATTATTATGTACCGTTATTAAATATGATAAAACATTAGAGCATCCATAATAAGAAAGCTTTTTCATAGAGGTTTTTGGTGTTTTTTGATGCCACATTGTCAACAACTTACTAGAGCTTTTTCACCCATTATAAAGAACGTTTTCACTTAAATTTTTTTGGTCCCCAATTAATACTTCCCTTTATTTATTATGTATAAATATATATGAATATAATAGATATATAAATAGAATAATGTTATTATTGAAAAAGCTCTAGCTATAACTTGTTAATTAGCAAGTTATTTGAAAAAACTTGTTTTTGAAAAAGCTTTCACTATATCTTGTTAAAAATAAGAGAGCCTTTTTCCTATTATAAATACTCTTAGCTCAATGCTTGCTGTTAAAAAAAAATTAGGTCAATACTTGTGAAACAAATGAAAGTTTAAATTCTTGAAAATAGAAAGCAAATCTAAATAAAAGATGAGTATTTCTTTTTGGAGGGGAGATAGTTAAATTACAGAACGGCCCTTATTAATGAATGGGAAAATGGATTTTTGACGTAAGGGCGTTTTGGTTGGTTGTGACTGTGACTGACAGCATGCTATAATTACGTACTAAGAAGCAGGGAATAATTTTACTTCACTCCTATTCCCCCTTTTCCTTTTTCAATTAAAATATTTATAAATGTGTTAAAAGTATATAACTTAATAACATTATTTATCAACTCATTAACGTGACCTATATGTATTTTAGAATTCCATATCGATGATTATAATCATAATATAACACATAACAAATAACAATCAAACGGCACAAATCAATAACTTTGTCAGGAAGTGGGGTTGGCGTCGTATAGATATTTGAGCTATTCTTTTTTATTTATAGGGTAAAAAAGTAATTATGAGAAGTACAGGGGGCTATCTGCCAGACCAACGAAAAGACTAATCGGCGTAGGAGAATGTTGAGCTACCTGTTTTGCTTTTCTTGCTCAATTCTCATTGCCGTCCTGCACCAATTGGTCAAATCCTCTTTCTGTTTTTTATTTTTTTATTTTACAAACATTTAATCCATTTAATTTGAACATTTTAAGATATTAAGCTTCTATTTATTGAATAACATGATATCCACAAGCCAAAAATCTCTTTTGTTAAACTCAAAGCTTATATTAATAATATTAATACCAAATGATGAAAGTTTATCAAAGATTATTCCTTGGGTGTGTGTAGATATATAGATAGAGGGGGGAGTTAGGTGATTTGAAGAGAATTGTAATTAATATATAGCTGGAAAATGGGGAATTATGATGTGATAGGCGAGTAAAATTTGTTCCGTATAGGGTTTTATTCCCTTGTCAAATCGCCATCTCCAATCCCTTCACATAGTCAATACCTAAAGATTTTGTATTTCCACATTCAATACCAACTCTAAGAAAGTCAACTACATCTTCCCACACAACATGGATACATTTAAAATTGTTTTTGTAACCGAGTTTTGATATTGATAAACATGGTTTAATATGTGAAATTTGATATATTTTAAATATCAAGACTTTTTAATATTTTTTGGAACAATAAATGTATTACACATATGGGAGGTTGGCAAGAAACTAGCAATGTATATAGAATTTACATATTATACCAGGTTAATTTATTAGCAACTTAAATTAATTTAACTTTTTATTCTATTAAAAATAATTAATTTATTTTTATTCTATTAAAAATAATTTAAGAATATTTTTATTCTATTTAAAATAGATGTTTTATTTCAAAATAAATAAATTATTTATTTTAATATATAACTAAATAAAAATAAAAAATTTATTTTGCATTCATCAAAACACACTAAACTATAGTTAGTTTCCAAAAAACTTTGACATTATAAAGTGTTTCATATTTTCTTCATCAGACGACAAGCTTTCTTTTTATAGCAGTATGTTTATGTACACAAGTTGCATCTTCATTATATCAGCTTCTTTCATTTTTTGCTAATTTTGTTGATAAAAGTCGAGACTTTTTCATGACTTCAACTTCATTGTCTTTAGTAAGCCTCGTTGCACAAAGTTCTGTAGCAATTTCGTTAGGAGCCTTACATTTACCTCTTCTTTTAGTCACATCTCTACTCGTTAGACATTTAATTGTTGAACCATCATTAGTTGGCATTTATGTATTCGAAGTGGTCAAATACTCTCATTCTTCGATAGTCCTTGATCTTTTCGTGTTACCAACACTTTCTTCTTTACAAACTTCACATTCAGGACGTAAACGTGTTGTGTCATGATCTAGTTGTAAAGCCTATTTTTTATGTTTACACATAACCTTATTGAAAACAATAGTGTCACCAACACATGTCGCCTCGATACATTATGAGATGGTTATCAGAGACAAGCTCTTTCAACGAATGTCCAACACCTTTTTGTTAGCTTGGTGATTACATTTTTGAACACATTTGTTATTCAAGAATTTTTCAAACATGGGAAATACCAACACTCAAAACTAGGGTACACATAATACCTTGTTTACATTAGTCACCAACACATGATGCCTCAAACGTATATTTTGTAGATCAAGATGATTTACTTTTAATACCTTTTGGAACACATCATATATATATATATATATATATATATATATATATATATATATATATATATATATATATATATATCATGTTGGTTTAAATATTTATAGGTTTCTTGATATGTGTTATTTGTTGTGATAGTATATCGGTGTAAAATTGGGTCCTGACAAATAGTATCAGGGAGACATTCCCTGAAAGAGAAGTCATCACCACTGCCTTTATCCCCAGACCAATCATTCCCGAAATTACATATTTTAAGGTCATGTGTGCCCACATAATATTTTAATAGCTCCATATGAGGATCTATATTCGGATCATTAGTAATGGTTACCATATATTGGTAACCAAGAACTCCACATATAACAGCGTCCCCATCAACATACTTATGATTCTAATATGAAGCATACATAATACTTAGAGCTGTCAAATATGCCAACGGAAAACCAACCAACATCTTAGCAACCAAACCGAAAAAAGGTAGTCAATACGTTCGGTAACCAACTTTTTTGGTTGTTAGTACAATACCAATTATATAATTATGTTACGATAATGGTATAAATTTTGAAATATCATGGTTGTACCAACCAACCTATATATATATATATATATATATATATATATATATATATATATATATATATATATATATATATATATATATATATATATATATATATAATCATATTTCAATTGTTAGGTGGTATAGTGTTTATAAATTTAAGATAATGAGTATTGATAATTTAGCAATGTTAGTTAATAGTTATTACCATATTAAAGTAAAAAATTATTTAAAACAATTATTGAACTAGTTTATTGGTAAATATCATTACCAATTTGTATCAATAAAACTTGTTTGTAACCAAACAAATTGGCACCAACCATAAATGGTATGGTACAGGAAATAAAAATTGTGTACCAACTATAATTGGTACAATACACGACTTAGAGAAAAACAAATTGGTATCGTACTATGTTTACCCCTAATAATATATATTACTCGTGTTTCACATACAACATCTTAAGGCATATTAGGAGATATTAACAAGGTTCCTTTAAGCAAACATTTATATATGGACAACATCTACAAGATACAAATGTATAATATTTGGAGATACAACACGGACAACATTTATTAAGTGCTTGACATTAATACCATCAATTATCTCTATAACACATTTTAAATCAGGATGTTGAAAATATATATGTGGCTATCTTCTAAATATAAATTTCTTGTCAACATACCAAATAATCTAGAAAGATCTATGTTCGAGGAAAATCCAAAAAATGATTTATCACCTTTGGACTGATGTATTGGTCAATTTGGATGCCAGACACAGCCCTCTATACATAGAACTACAAATAACTCGTTGAAAAAACTAATATTGTGCAAGAAAAGATTGTTTGAAGCCTTGAAGGTTATTGTTCAAATTAAATCTATTTAACTTTTCATTTTCATTTTTTTTTGCCAATTTTACATTGATAAAGATCACTTTGCATTGTTGTTGTTAAACCTACAAACACAAATGATAAACCATTTTTCATAAAGGAAACAATCTTACAATGTTCTTACTACAAAGTATGTGTTTATATTAAAAGAATAGTTTAACTTAGGACGTGTTCATGGCACCGTCTGAGGGTGTAACTTGGGTTTTATTTGTGTAACTTGTCATCTATGTCAATCTTCCTTAGTGATCTTTATCGAGTCTCAATAGGTTTTTAACCTCTTTTTGTGAACTAGTTCTAACCTTAGTTTCTTTGCTAGTTGACTCTTAAATTTTTTTCAACATTAAATAGGCTCCCACCGACTTATCATAATCAAACCATATATAGTAATGCCTGATTTCCTTTTAGACATATTCCTAGTGGAGACTACTGATGAAACAATTTCACAGTTTCTGAGATAATTGTTATATTCCTGACTATGATACTAACTATCCCTGTAGAATTTAAGAATCTTATCCTTTTGACCAGTTCATTTTCTATAGTGTTTTAGAATGTCATGAACACATCAAAGGTTTCAGACTTATGTTTAATAAGATAAACATAATTATACCTATTGAGAGGTAACAAAATATTTTTGACTGTGTCTTGTGGTTGATCTTGTAACACCCAAAATTTTTTAATATATAATAGTCTTATAGACAAAAATAAGAACTTTGCTTAACAAAACTTTTCATAAAATTTATTAGAGTACTTGGTGTTACTAAGAAAACATAATTTTTTAAATTACTAAAAGCGAAAGTCTTTAAACCTGAAAATGTTAAATATCAACGGATAAGCAAAACGGTTAGTGAGCACAGAAAACCTATACATGCAATTATATGGCACATATGCTAATACAATTTTCTATCAATTTGTAATATATTGTACTTTTACAAAAGATATTTGCATTACATGAAATTCAAGAAGCGACACTTAGGTCCCAGAAAAAATTTACATCACCTAAAACAACCCAAAATATCACAAGCACAAGTCCAACTGAGGCAATGCATTTGGATCCATATAATAAGAAAAACAACTCTTTTCAAAACATCACATGAACAACGCAACCTTTCTAGAAAATGTTGCATTAGGCTGTTGAAAAGAGCTGTATTAGCCTCATCTAATCAACATATCAGACAAACTTTTACAGAATGGTTGCATTAGGTTGCTGAAACAAGCTGCATGAGGTGTCGTTTTTCAAGCACTTTACAAAACAATATTTTGACAAGGATTGTAAAAAACATACAAACCAATCCTTATTTATGTGTTACCATGTCACTAAAATAATTCTAATGACATAAATATATGAACACTCTACATAATTCTAATTGTATGTTTTTTATGCCAATAAAAAACATCCAAAAAAATAATTAGAGAATCAAAATAAAGAGTAATACAACAACAAATTCAAACACTTGAATTAAACTTAAAAATCAATTTTTATATTTTATACACACAATTTTCCATTCATGTGTATAAGATCATACCCCATCTACTTTTCACAAATTCGATTAAAAGTGCTAATAATATGAACAAATGGAGCTGATACCACAGTTAGATCATGATTCATATTCAGATATATAGGTCAAAACAAAAGCAACATAAGCAATTTAACAAACGCATCATGATTGATTGATGTATCATTGTTCATCAGTTAAAATCCAAAATAATTTGTTCTTCTCAAAGAAGGAACCGACAATGCGAAGATGGTTCGTCTAATTTCCAAACCCCAACGCCTCATTATTGACAATACCAAGAATATCCATATCATTTTAAGATTTTGATTATCGTTTATAGGATTTAAAATTCATTTTGAATGATGTGTCTTTTTAATTTAAATATTATTTTGTATTTTTATTTTATATATTTAATTTTAATATAGAATAATTGATATGATTATGTGGATGGAGTGAACTTGAAAATACAAGTTTCTTGTTTATAGAGTGAGAAATATGAAAATAAAAGATAAGAGAATAGGTGATGTGACATTGTGTCTTCTATGGGTTGTGGAGGATAGACTCCCTCCACCATATGCTGTTTACATTGGTTGTTAGGTTACATATGAGTTTTTTTTTTAAATATTTTCCATTGTTAATTTAAATATATTAGTGAAGGAAAATAATGTATTCATCCTTCCTAGTTTCTTCTATCGACCACCTCCACAATGTAAAATGAAAAGGGTAAAACACAATATAAAAAGACCAAAGAAAAGTATGCCCTCGCATCAACCAGGGCCGGTCCAAACTTTTTCGGGGCCCGGGGCACGAGGAGAAACAAATGTCCCTAAAAAAGTTTAGCAAAACAATTTATAAAAAAATATTTTCTACCGTTTTTCATAATGATAATTATAAATATATATATATATATATATATATATATATATATATATATATATATATATATATATATATATATATATATATATATATATATATATATAACAATTACAAATAGTCATTTTTTTAATACATTGGTGTTTTTCTTCAATATTTAGAACTATTTTCGTAACCTTGATCCCTTATATAATTCATATTAATATGTAACAATTTCAGTGCATCTAATAATTCATTAAACATTGTTATCATCGAAGTATCATTTGATTTTAAAAATTATATAAATATTCAACAACTTGTATTTGTTAAAAGACAAATATGTACGTATATATTATATATGACATACAATTTTTGGGCCCCTAAGACGATGTGCCGTAGACAGTCGTCCGTGTTGACTCCCGTCAGGAACGGGTCATGTTTCAACTCTCTACTCTTTACCACTAGACCATTTAGGCGAGTCATATATTAGTGGAATGAATTAAATTAATAAAAATCAGACAAAACCAACATTAGATTAACTAATAAGAATGAATTTAATAACCACTACATGTCATTTCATACCAACCGCAGACGTGGATCGATCATATTCTATTCTGTTCAAATTCCTTTCGTATTGAATTCTCAACGATCATTCAATATCTTCCAAAAATCACTTTGAACCAAACACCTTAATATCTATCAAGTAATAACCACAATTAAATATCGATACTGTGCACTATTTCGTATTCATAGGATTATTTCAAATGATTAAATATTATATATTAAATTAGGAGTGGGGTCAAATGGGAAAGAAAACTTTATGATGATGATGATGGGGAGCAGAGAGGAGGAATGATGATGGGAATACCTGCAAAAAAGGAATGATGAGAAGACAATCCTCTTTCCATTCTTTTTGCCTTCTCATATCCTTCCAAATCTCTCTCAGACATCACAACTTATTTACTATATATGTCTGATTTTTCATGGATTATCTTCAAAATATTAGAGATGTTGTTATATAGAAATATATTTAGATTGTACATAAGAAGTTTTTTTTTTATAGGAAATCATTATAACTATAAGCAAAAATGATAAAATCTAGTAAAGATTGTATTAATATTTTATAGAATGATAAATGATCTGATTTTTATGTTGGTACCATTTAGTATTCATTGCTATCTCAGTTTCTTTGTTTCATTGTCTAACTTATTAGATCATGTTAGTTTGAATGGGCCCCTTGTATCTCTTACAATGCGATTAGATCTCTCTCTCTCTCTCTCTCTCTCTCTCTCTCTCTCTCTCTCTCTCTCTCTCTCTCTCTCTCTCTCTCTCTCTCTCTCTCTCTCTCTCTCTCTCTCTCTCTCTCTCTCTCTCTCTCTCTCTCTCTCTCTCTCTCTCCATTAATTTAGTGTTTGAGTATTTTTAAAATACAAAGGTTTTTATGATTTAAGATTATGATAATACATAAAGAGTATTTTGAATTTATTAAATTTATTTTTAAGCATACCTTAAAAGATGCTTATGAACTTGATTTCAGTTTTACGTTTTCTTTTATTTTATTAACATGTGATAAAAAGCATTTAGCTATTTTTATATAAGTTTTTATAATATACTACTATTCAAAATCTATATTTTAAAAAATAAGATAAAATGAACGGTATAACATCGATTTAAGTTTGGATATTAATAGCAGTTATAAGTACCAAAATATTTAATATCGTTACTTTGTTCGACCACTAGCTATATATATTTCTTTTGCCTTTGAGGTTCGTGGTTCAAAGTTTATCATCACCATCTTTTATATATTACATTTTTAATCTATTAAAAGTATCAATGTATATTACATTTTTTATCTATTAAAAGTATCAATGATAGAAAAGTTTTTTGGTAATCGAAGTTTTTTCATAAAAAATTCAAAAATAAAAAGCTCAATATTTCTCTATTATATAAGAGTTTTTTAATATGTTTTAAATTAATTGTTTGTATATATGCAGTCTAGTTACAATTAGTTTTAAGCATATGAAACCTATATGATAATTGAAAAAGCTATTTCAATGAGTTTGTTAATTAACAAACAATTTGAAAAACTTTGTTTTAAAATACCATCCGATAACTTTTTTATTTTTCAAGAGCTTTTTTTTATAATGTTCTTAAAAAATCTCTTATTGCTCTAAATGTTTATTTTTTGTTTTTTTATCAAGTTTACCTTATTCTTTGTTTTCTTTTTCCAATATACAATCCTTTATTATTTCTCTTTTCAAACATACACCTATAATTTTATTTAGCATATTAAATTTCTACTTTTTACAAATTGTAGTTTTTATGTTTAGTGTAAACCATATATATATATATATATATATATATATATATATATATATATATATATATATATATATATATATATATATATATATATATATATATAAAAGTGAGATTAAATAAGAAGTAAATTTTTGGTAGGAAGGTAAAAAATGATTCATTTACATGTTTTTAGATCAACCAATAAAATGTATTATTTAGATAATTAAAAAAATATGAATCAACAAAAAAATAACTCGATGATTCATTTGTTATGGAAGCAATGTTTGTTTCATTTTTCGGTCAATTTTAGTGAAACATCACGAAAATGAATTATCGAGATATTTTTTGGAGATTTTATTTTGAATTATGTTTTTTTGCATCATATAATGATTCATTTTATTACATTTCCTACAAAAATATTTCTTTATTATTGGATCCACACACACACACACACACACACACACACACATATATATATATATATATATATATATATATATATATATATATATATATATATATATGTATATGTTTTGTAGATTATTCTTTTACAACTTATCACGTTTCCTTTATCAAAACATTATTTTATTTGGATTTATCATTTTCAGAATTTTTTTTATAATTTTATCTTTATACCTATTTATTAATATTTTGTTCGTTGTTATAAAATAGTTCCTTTATTATCATAATTTTTATATTTAATGACCGTTATACATCTGGATATATCATTAATACCATCTTATTTTTATTAATATATTGATAAAATTTTGTTCCAATCTAACACATATAAGACATGATACGTTGTCGGGCTAAAAAACTCAGGTTTCGTTATATTATTATAAAGTATTTTTTATCCTTTATATCGATATAAAGTAGTGTCCCGTACATAATGCTTACATATGAGGTTTTATAATTTTATAAATCAACAAAAGTTTGATAATATGTATGTCAAATTTCAAAACCAGTAACATCGTTGTAATTCTATAATTCTCATGCATCACATGAGTATACAACTTTTATTTCAAAATAAATCTTTTATATTAGTCTAGTTGTATAGTCTAATATATGAATGTAAGATAAGTAAGTAACTCTCAAAATAAACATTATCCAAATTTTATATAAATATGTATGTAAAAGGAGGATTGACTTAAAATCACCATTCCTTTTATTAAATTTTGAAAAAATAGCAATAATCTTTATGACTTGACAGGTTACTCCAAGTTAACTATAAAAAAGTAGATAGAAATTTTTTTATAAGTTTTACATCAACAAAAAGGGGTAATAGAGGAAAATAAAATGAACAGTGAATGGTGAAAGGGGTGTAGGTTTGGAAGGGAGCACATAGGCGTAGGTTAGAAGCGATCAGTGGGTCCAGCGAGTCGAGGACGCCGGTGAGCATACTTTAAAGTTTTGGCGTTTGCAGCGCACTGTAATCTCAAAATTGCAATACACCACTTCTCAATAATTATCTTAATATACGAGTAAAATAAAATTGAAAATAGGAGATTTTCTTTTTTATTTCTTATTCGAAGTAAATGGTCTTTAGTAAAAAATACGTCAATCACTACTTTACACGATCATAGCTATATTAAAATACTACTTTTGTTAAATGTCAATTAGAAACATCAAGAATTGAACATGTTCCTTGGATTAAAACTTGCAAAATATAAAATAAATTATAAAATGATATAATGCAAATGTATAGTAATGGGAAAATGACATATAAGGGTAATTATGTTTTAAAACTGTTCAAAAAACATCATCCAAGTTTGGTCTGTTCAAAAAACACCATCCAAGTAAGGCCTTTGTACAAAAAACACCATCGAACTACATGTTTTGTTCAAATTTTACCCGATGATAACCGGCTCTTGCAGGTTAAAGGATGACTTCGCCGGTCACCAAGTATTAGGCCAAGTCATCCTTTAACCTACAAGAGTCGGTTACCATCGGGTAAAATTTGAACAAAACATGTAGTTCGATGGTGTTTTTTGTACAAAAGCCTTACTTGGATGATGTTTTTTGTACAAAGGCCTTACTTGGATGGTGTTTTTTGTACAAAGGCCTTACTTGGATGATGTTTTTTGAACAGACCAAACTTGGATGGTGTTTTTTGAACAGTTTTGAAACATAATTACCTTTATAAGTCATTTTCCCTAATAATAATAACTTTGCTACACCTTCGAGGCTATTGCACAAATTGTTAAATTTAAACATGACCATCTTGATACGATTTCCACTAAACTTTTACATATCTTAGTAAAAGTATTCCACAAAATTTGCAAAAGTCCCTATCTTGCATAATCCCCGTATCTTGAAAATCATAAGTAAGAAAAGAAGTAATTCGTCTACACAAACATGATGATTCAACAACACTTGGTTGTATTTGATGTCATTTTGTGCATAAAATGTTTGTGTACATGTTTGCACTCGTCAAAATTCGTAAGAGAGATGTTTCAAAATAGTTTTTTATAAAAATTATGAAGAACGTTAAATACAAAAGATTTTCTTTTATAAATTTGACATAATCTTTTTACAAAATAGGTGGTGATTTTAGTATGCATGCTAGAAAAAAAATGTTGTCAATTTTTAAGGATACCTCTTTCATTTTGATTGTTTTTGTGATTACACCCGTAAAAAAAGTTAGAAATAACATTGAATATTTTTATATGTCACCTTGCTTTTGCAAGTGGTATTTGAATTATACCATTACCGGTTTATATTGACAGATATTCTTTGCCGTATTATATTTGTTGTATTTGTCCATGTATTGGACTTTGTGTATTCGGCCCTTCATTATGTTGTATGGCCTATGCCCTATGGCCCATGTATTCTTCGGCCCTTGTATTACTTTGTACGGTGTACTACTCTATTTAATACTGTATTGATCAATGAGAATGTGGTCACGGAGAAATCTTCTGATAACAGATATCAATTAATGTGATTAGATTTGAAGCTCAAATATCCACCAATAGAGATGCACAAACCTAGGATCCGATCCAGTTTCGATGATGTCATAAAAAGTCCGACCTGGATCCTCTCAAAATCCGATGTTGGTTTAATCCGAATCCAAATGAACCTATCCATAAGATCCTTTATAGAAAAAAAGAGGTTGTTTTAGTCTTTAACAAAAAAACGTTATAAACAGATGACCATTTTTGCATGTTATTTACTCTCTTATTTATGTTAACATTGTGATTGTAGTATTTTTAAATTTTATATACATTTATTACGGTGAAAATATAATTCTTTTATGTGATAATGTTTGTAAAAACTATAATTCATATGTATATTGAGTTATGTGAGTATTTTTGGCACTATTAACTAAATTCATTCCAACAATTTGTCCCTTAAAGGTGTCCATTAGTCAAAGTAGCAAATTCAAGACACAAAAACCATAACCAAAACTAGATGGAACAAAAATCAATCAAATCGAAGGAATCACATTTATTTATCATATTATTCGATCGGACAAATTAAAAAGTTTCTTTTTTTCATTACAACAAAATAAACCACTCCATTAAGGAGAAAATACAACAATATCATATTAATAAATCTACATGAAATTTTCGCTACAACTTTTAACTCAATATGTAAGTCTTTACAGCATTATTGTTCACGACATCTCAAATAGGACAATATTCTTTTATAAAAATTTCACTTGTTTTGGTCTTGAGAAAATTGTTAAAAATATATATCATTGCCGGCTCTCTTCCAGAATACCAACAAGACACTTCTCCAACATGAACTCTGCATTCACCCAAGCATGGTATTTATCTGAACAAACAAGTCAAGGGTTAACTAGCAAGAGAAGGGTATTTACGTCTTTTCTACAAAAAGGCAAAAAGTTTGTACTTTTTGTCTCACTGACACAAGATTATATAAAAAGGATACTGAATAAAGCTGTACAATCTTTTCCAACTGCCTTCATCAACATATCAACACCTTCAAAACAAATTTTTAATTAGAGGAGTTGTTTTATATTTAGGAAAGTCGCTGACATGGCATCCACGTAGGGTCACTAATAACCGGTCATGACGGACATGTGGCGCTGACATGGCATCCATGAGGGTATGATGAAAGAAATAATTGAAAACTGTACCTCCAGGATGAAATTTCATGTATGGAGTGATGTTGTAAACACGGCCTTTAAGAACAGTCCACATGGAGTCCTCTGATTGGTGTAGTTTGACTTCACTTAAAGGTATAAGCCTCTTGTTTGACTGCCCCTTTAATCCTGAAAAAATTATAAATTCCACCAAATTCGGAAATTAGTGGTAAATGCGAGAAATAGCAATGTACTTTCACTGATTTGTTTATTATAGCATCCTACTTCCGGTTTTTTCATATTACAGAAAAGATGATTTCTTTGCCTCAAAAAGTCAAACATGACAATTCAAAAAGTCAACTGAAGTACCTGCTAAATCAGGATGTGTGCGGGTAATCTTAAGCCAATCCATATGACTATACCCAATTTGATAAGGAACTTTTGCCCTTGCAACCGGCTTCTTTGCAGCATTTTTAGGTTTTTGTGATGCATTTATTGAACTTCCAACATCTACCCCTGATTCTTTGGAAGGTTCCGTTGACTTTTTTTGTGAAGATGCATCAATAACCTTAAAAGTCAAGGTTCCAACTTTCTCCTGTTTCACCAAATCAGCATTACTTGTTGAATTATCACCCCAAATAGTACCACTACTCTTCTTTTTATCTTCTATACTGATACTGCTAACATCTGGAAGACCTTTTGGTGCATTTGTGTTCTGATCACCAACCTAAATGGTAATGAAAACCAAAAATTAATGAATTTTAAAAAGATTGACATCAAGTTGTAAAGAGAACTTACCTGACAAAAGGTAAAATCATCACTGTTTTCTGCCTCGTTCATAATGCCCAGAAAAATAGTTGAATCAGATTGGTCGCCTTACTCAATTTCTGTATTTATAACCTGGAATTGTTGTAGAATAAAACCATGTCAATGGTAAATTTGATTAAACATCTTGATCATAGATTTAAGGTGTCAAAAGCTCTCGAAAACCCTTGGCTCTTAATGAGAAAGAAACAAAAGCATGCAGCCTTGAGAAATCTACAGGCTAATAAATGTTACTACAAATAAGATATTATCTTCAACATAACTTATAAGCAAACAAATAGGATGCACATCCAATTATCAGTTGACACTGACATGAATAAAAGGGCATCTTTCACTACTGTTAACTTAGTTTCTTATATCCACAACCCTGTGGAAGAAAGCTGTATGCAGGCCGTGTAATTTTAGCTTAATTTCTCGATACCTTTATATGATTCTATCAATTACAATTACTAACTCCCACGATTGGAAAAATCAAAGTAGAAAGCATAAAAAAAATTCCGATTTCGACGATAACCACGCAGATTCTTTCAACATGATCAACCAAGATAAACCTAGAAAACAAATAATCTAACAGGTGTAATGAAATGAACGGTCAAATAAAGACGGCTGAATAATAAGAATGCATCCGCCATTTGCATATAAACTGATTCTTAAATATATAGAAACAATGTAGATTTTTAGGTATACACAAACAGAATCAAAGAGAGACGGATGTACCTGGTTGGAGAACCGAGACCTAGCTGGATGATGAAGAGAAATTGAAGAAGAACACCACGAATTTAGCACAAGGATGCGTACAAATGTTTGAGGCGATGGTTGGTGATATGGAAATTATTGAAGGATCGTTGAACGAATTTGGGAATCGAAATAGATATTTCTAGAAATATCCTCTTAATTATACTTATATGGTCAATTGATCCCCATACTATGAAATATTATCCATTATAGCCCCCGGTTGTCCGGATTTGGCAAATTGTACTATTTTACCATCGATCATTTTACTCAAATATTAATTTCTTTCTTAATTTCACGATGCATGATGAGTCTTTGAGGCTGCAATACAATGGATACTTCTTCCTTAAATTAGCAACCATTTTCAATGCAAATCAGGGATGAAAACTCAAACTAGCAACCATTTTCAAGTTTCAAAGTTTAAAAATGGAGTCTTCGAAATGATCAATTTTAATCATGATCCATTGGCTTTAATGATGATATGAGAGCCTTAAAAACAAATGGAATTAAGTTTAGCACATCAATTATAAAATAAAAATAAAAATGGTGTTTGAAGCTTTAAAATCAGATTTAGCATA
Organism: Cichorium intybus; assembly: GCA_023525715.1. Lineage (NCBI taxonomy): Eukaryota > Viridiplantae > Streptophyta > Magnoliopsida > Asterales > Asteraceae > Cichorium > Cichorium intybus. The sequence continues at coordinate 11,122,855 of CM042011.1, read as the reverse complement.
GTAGGTGGATGTTTTTAGCCTTTTAGGTGTGAACTCTATTCACACGGGTCGGATGGATCCTTTGTAAAACCACAAGGGCCATTCACCATACTGAATCCATCCTATAAGGACTTAGTAAATTAATAGTAGGGCATTGGTGAAGCATTCAGTCATTCCTACTGTTGTCTTAAGGATAAGTAATGCATGTTTAAGAGTTGAAATGGTTTAAATAAGTTGAGGATAATTATGGATCACTTAGGTTTCATTAGTATAAGCAACTAAGAATATTTATTGTTAATTAGGTGATCTTTTACTCGTAAATCATTATTGGAAGTGGAGATGTGTGTCATTTAAGTAAACGTGGCTAGTAACTGATAGGTTCAACTCTAGGAAAAAAGTGGAATGCTTAAAAGTGTAAAGGTGGGCTATACCAAGAGTACAAGTCCTTATATAATATTTTTAATGTTTTTAGGATTTGTTTTCATAACATATACCCGTATGTACTATGTGTCTAATATATGTGTGTCATTTAAGTAAACATGGCTAGTAACTAATTGGTTCAACTCTAGGAAAAAAGTAGAATGCTTATAAGTGCAAATGTGGGCTATACCAAGAGTACAAGTCCTTATATAATATTTTCAATGTTTTTAGGATTTTTTTTTCATAACATATACCCTTATGTGCTATGTGGCTAATATAAGTATATTATGCATGCTAGGAAAACTTATTTCTAAAGATGTTTTTATTATCAAATAAGAAATTGGTTTCAAGTTGAAATGACTTAAGCATCCTACTTATGCATTCACATAGGATGGAGTATGCATTTGTGTTACTCTCATGGATATCCAAAAATGTTCAAAACTAAAGGTGAAAGGTGAAAGTTGTGTGAGCTTGCTTTCTAGATAAGCCTCACTTGTAAAAGGTGGTTAACTACCCCTTGTATGGTTCATATGGTGGCTCCATAGAACCTAGTTTTCAATGGGCAATTAATGTGGTTCCACTGTTACCTGACATATGGATAGCTTGATGGAGATACGGCTAAATAGTGATAACTTGTGTGGTGTGCTTTGTGCTAACCACATGTGGCCTGAAACATAGTTAAAGGTATGTTGGAATTTGTGATTGTCTTTGGGGTTGGAAGTAGTTGCATATGCATTGCATCATATCCTTTTATTATAATCATTGAATTCGATCATTATTATGTTATTTATCCCCCAATTTATTTAAATGTTGAGATTCTTGAGATATTGTTTTATCTAACCCTTGAATATTAAGTTGCATATATGGAAGGTAATATTTTGACCTTATTAAGGTTATCTACAATTTGAAAACATTTTTGGGGGACTTGACCTTGGATTGAATGATTGTCATCATCCTTTATCTTCCAAGGCTGACACCAATTATACTCATTAGACTTTCCATGTCTAACCTATATTTCAGGTGTACTAGGTTGAAAGTTTAGTAAAGACCGATAGAATATGTATCTTATGGAGATTTAGAAGACATTGTAAATAGAGTAAATTGTATGTAATTTGTTTACTTTAACTATCATTTTACTACATTTGTACACCCTTGTATGACTTGACAAACTGTAAATTTAAGAGCTTGATTTTTGGGACCAAGTCTGCAACTTAAGATTTGTAAAAGATCATTGGTTTCTAAAAGAAATTCAATGTTTATTTCTAAATGAATATTTCATCTAGTCCCGCATAAGGGGTCTTACAGATGGAACTAGAGACAGAACATACGTCACTGATTTGGCGACGAGTTTCAGATGGAATAATAGCGCATTAAAAATTCATTTAATTTCAGCCAATTAGTGACTGCTCTGTGCTAAAACCATCGCTAACTGAAGAGATTTGGTGCAAGTGATGCCTAGCCTAGCTGGGTTGATGCACCTGGGTTATATACCCGCTGGGTGGAGGTCTGGGGTTCGACTCCAACTAACGCCCATGTGGGGGATTTTCCCTGGAGGCGAGGCACAGGTGGAGGGGAAAGACTTTTGCGCCATAGGTAATTGCCAACCGCCCTAGGTTGCGGGGCTAAGTACCCTCAGGTGAGACCAAATTGCCGGTTCCAAAAAAAAAACTAAAGAGATTTGGTCACTAAATCCGACGTTCATGTTTAGCAAAGCCCCATTTAATTGCTAGTTATTTCTGTCGTTGGTTGTCGCTGTTAGCCGCCATTAGCAATGAATTTCCGATGAAAATTTACGACTCTAATACATTTGTTTCTAGCAGCTTCGGTATATGTCATAAACCGCAATTAGAACTTCCCAGCCTTTTTAATTTAAACCATCAAAAAGTAGCTTATTGACGAATTTGTAATTTATTTTTATTATATGTATCGAAGGGTTATATTTTAATTTACTGGTCAAACCTAAAATAAAAAATATATATATACTAAAAGTCAAGACAACAACTAGCTTCGAAATCCCAAGCTACAAAGCTCATCACCGCAAACCCCAATAGGGAAATCAAAAGAAAGTAGCTACTGCCTACTAGTACAGAAAAAGCTATCTGTTGCTGAAAACCTATAATAAAAAAATATTGTACCAAATTTTTTAATGCTTTGTAAAGCCTCGGTCAGTCGTCGTCAATTCTTATTTCTCCGTTGCTGCTAAGTTTTAGAGATCAACGTGAACCAATAATACCTTATATCACATTTATCAGTATAGTAATGAATGGACATCAATTGCGATGGTGAGAGCTAACGACCCTTTCTCCTTACGACTTCTAGTCTTCCCACAACTCGACATAGGCAATGTCATCAACCATCATATCTTCGATTCGATTTTCCAGTTCCAGGTGCCAGATAGCAGGCATCATCTCGTTCTCAAACGACAATCCTGTAAATGAGCAAGGCGGCATTTCAGCAATTTGTTGGCTAATCCAATAATCGAACTCGGGTGTAGGCTTGTCCTGATAAAACAATAGTTGAGACTCGTGATCGGGAATGACATGAGAGGAATCACCATTCTTCTCTTTCAAAGGTGGTATATCGTTTACCACAGTTTCCATCATCGATATTTTGTCCATATTGACATCGTTCACCTCATCTAGTAACTCCCTAAGAAGACCTTCATCGAATTCCATGTCTTCCAGTAGGTCTTCAAAATTATCTGTCGAAGGCACCCTTGGCAAGTTGCATAGCGTATCGGGGGCCATTTTGACACCAACTATATATATAAGTGTTGGATAATTAATCAAGTATACACCAGAAACAATAGTTGGATAATTAATTAAGCTTGGTTGAAGGGATGCCTAAAGTCGATGAAGAATGGGCCTTAAGTAGATGACATATAAAGAGCATGTCACATGGCCATTGCCGCAGTTAATTAACTTGAAAAATACGTTTACGTAACTTTAATGCAAATTAGTAGAGAAACACATGACAACTCGTGAGTAGCAAAAAAAACATGTATGGTAAGAAAGTTTCCCAGGTCTAGATATCTATTTCTGATTATGCTCTCTCTAAAAAGTGCTTCTAATTAAATCATCAAACAGTTAGGCGGATTGTGGCTTACGTAATTAAATTAAAACTGAAAAAGACATGTTTGGATAATTGATTTCCCTCGTGATCCTACTGAAAACATGTGAAGAATCTTTTTTGATTTCGGTCAGAATAGCTAATGAGGCATGTGAACTTGACGTTTGATAGTTTTTATTTGAAATTAAGGCTACAAGAATCCATACTAAAGTATTAATTTATCATGGAACATGATGATATTATCGCTTTTGAAGCCTTTTGATGCGCAGTATGAAAATATGTTAGATGTTGATTAGAACATAACACAACTCAAGTAACATGTATCCACGTTTAGAAATGAACATGTGCTGAAGAACTGGTTGGGTGCGGGTTCCCAGCGAACTCAGGAATTCATCAATTTACGCATTTTCAAAACATGGGGATAATTAAGAAAGGTGATAAGATTGTGGATGGGTAGGCGAAGGAATACCATGTATGGAATTAGGCAGGAGGGATTCTGTCTGGATCGATCATTCTATTAAACCGAAGAGTAATATAAGAATTAGGCAAGTTCTTCTAATAGTGATAAAGTTGGCAGATGCCGGCATGTGGTGCTTTTTTCCACATGTTACATGACTAACACATGCCATTATGTTTTTAACAAGTTCTCTTCCTCTTTCCGCATGTTGTCGGCAATAGGTCTCAAATGTGCAACTTTTGATAAAAATATATGGTTACTTCTGGCTGAACTATATACAGGTCACTTTGATTGTTCTAAAGACTTGGTTATTACTGGGTTGAACCAATGATAAATGCATAGTTAATTACGACGTAATATCTTAAATGACATGAGTAGGATTCTCACCGAATATTATAAGTAAACTTTTGGAGGTCGTCGGACTTGAGGTGGTTTAGGCCCTACCAGAAATTTGGCCAGTCAGCAAGTTGAAAACTCCAAATAGTGACAAGTGACAACCTTTAATTTGTATATTTAAAACGAAAAAAGTTAAACAAGAAAATTGTACACGCATTCGTTAAAATAGTAAGTTGCATACCCATTGATACCCATTGATAACTTCAATGGGCATGGTTACACCGTTTTTTTAAAATGTTTTGAATATATTGAGATTAATATAACTTCAATCTTTTATATTAAAAAATGAAATCATTACAATGTTTATTATTATTTTTTTTGAGCAGCAAGAAGAGAACTTAATTATATTAGAAACTGGCTAGCGAAATGCTAGAAATTACATCGAGATCAAATATTCCCTTTGGGGATTCTTAAACCAACTGTCCCAACCCATTACATTTCCCTTCTATCCTCTAATTTTGATCCAGTTAAAAGCCAACGACTTCATCTCCCCAGTGAGGATGCTGCTGTTCTTGAAAGTGTAGTTGTACACACGTTCGTTTCTGTGAAACCAGAGAGTCAGATGAAGGCCAGATAAATAATTTTAATTGATCAGCCTTGATATCCCTTTGTCCTTTAGCATATCTGAACCATCAACTACCATAGCATGAAGAGACGACGAAGTTAGAGGAAAATTATTCCACCAAATGTGAACGAATGCCTGAATTTCTTTAGTCGTGGATCAGTCAAGAAGGAGATCGGCCTCGGTTTCGGGATACACACTATTCCCGAGCCCTCTTTTAGCTTTACTATTAAGAACATTTCGCCAAGTCACTCTAGTCACTTTTCTACTATCCGAATTCTCAGCCCAAAAGATGTAAGTTATAATACTTTCGAGGCTTTTAATCACTTTAGACGGGGCTCTATGGAGAGAAACAAATAAGACCCAAGGATTTCTAGAACCGCCTTGCAAAGGGTAAGTCGTCCTCTAACAGAAAAATTCCTAGATTTCCATCTCAAATGTTTGTTGGTTTTAATGTTCAGAAAACAGATCATATAAATTGTGGTGACGTGCGTATGCAAACCAATGAGTTTACACACTTGAATGCATAAATATATTGGATAAATAATACTTATATATAATTGTTTGTTTTTATCGAATAGTTTGTTTCAAAAATGAAATTGAATTTTTTTTACTTAAAACTATATTGTCTTAAGAAGGTCTTATACCTAAACTTAAAAAAAAAAAGAACTACATATTCACCTTTTCACACACACACACACACACACACACACACACATATATATATATATATATATATATATATATATATATATATATATATATATATATATATATATATATATATATATATATATATATATATATATATATATAGTGTCCGAATCCAGCAGGAACCAAAAAAATGGTAAGAACCGGAATGACAATTCTCGACCAACCATTTTGTAAGGGCGAAAACGTCAAACGTCTTCCTTCGACGTGACACAATCACATGCGACGTACATCCACGGAACATAATACGAACTCGAGGATGCGATCATGTGTGACGCATGTTCATTCAACATGATTTAAGTGTTTTTTTCCCCTTTTCATTATTATTATTATTAATTTTATTAATTTTATTAATCTTTTTTTCAAATTTCTTTTATTTTCTATTATACTCGGTTTTTAGCATTTTAATTTTAATTTTTATGTTTCTAATTATTTATTAATTAATTTATTTTTTAGTTTTTTTTTAATTTTTTATATGCTACAGTACTCGAATTTGATTTTTTTCATTTTTATATATATTTTTTATTTTTTTAATGTTTTAATCTTACTTTTAGCGTTTTTTCTTATATTTAATCTAATCATTTTGGATTATGACATTTTTAATCATAACGTTTTGGATCATATAATTTTGGATCATAGTTTTTCATCTTATAATATTTTAAATCTTGAATTTGAATCATATAATTTAATATCGTAACATGTTTCAAAGAAGTCAATATTTCATCTTGTAACATTTATAATTTATTATTTTTTGGATCATAATAGTTTAAATTATAAGATTTTGGTTCATAACATTTGAATCATAAAATTTAAGACACATTTTTTTGGATTATTTTATATTTTGCTTCTGAATATTTTTTGGATCATAGACATTTTTTTGGTAATTTGGTGAGTTTTTACTTAAAAATAAAAAAATGTACACATAAAAAATTATTTTCAAAATGTTCTTTTTACAAAGTTACTAATATAATGTCAGAATGATCCCTTAAATTTTCATAATTTTTGGAGATTTTTATTTTATTTTTTGATTTTTTATAAAAATAAAAAATAAAATTTTTTCTTCAAATATTGATGATGATGCTTGTTTTGTAGAAAATTAAATTTTAAGAACTTTGGTTTTTTAGATTGACCCAAAAACAAAGTGTGGGTAAATAAAAAAAATCCAACAAACCATAAGGTGACAAGTGTCGCAATATGGTGGGAGACTCGTCCAGATTACCATATCAACCATTCTCCTACTCCAAGTGAGTTTCACTCTAACCCACATCGGCTTGATAGGGTCTGGACCAGTGGAATGTCCGATCCAAAATGTGGCTCACCTTTCCTTCTTATATGCAAGAGAATCTGACAATAATGGAGTCTATAGAGCACAACTGTCATCGCCCTATCTTTTTAGGTAACAACGGTTTGTGCTTAACACAAGACGTGTCTGCTGCCAGCAAAGCAACAAGGCTGTTGGGCGGAGTTAGTCGACAACACATAACCGTGGACAGCGACAATTGATGATCGACACATTTTTAACATTTTTTTTTGTTTTTTCGAGTCGTTTCATTTAATATAATTAGATTTAGTTAACTTATTAATTCCTTAAACGAACTTTTTTCTTGACGGCTTAGTAAACACACACACATACATATATATGTGTGTGTTTGTGTGTGTGTGTATATATATATACACACACACACACATATATATATATATATATATATATATATATATATATATATATATATATATATATATACACACATATATATATATATATACATATATATATATATATATATATATATATATATATATATATATATATATATATATATATACACGCACACACACACACACACATGCATATAAGTTTCTTAAATAGTTTCCTAAACAACAACCAAGTAACACTCTTTATTTACTTTTTGTAGGTTTATTTTCCGATTTGCATTAATGAATTTTATTGGTTGTTGGGCGAGCTAACGTTGGATGGTATGAAAGTCAAACTTTATGATAGTTTGACTACTGCTTATTTGAAAAACCTTATAGAAGTTACTAGCAAATTTACTCTATTCGAGCGGGGTGTGTCTTGCATGTCTTCCAAAACAATTCAGTAGCAGTCACTTTCGGGCCAATCCTCATGCGCATATTCATGCACAGACTTTTACAACAATACTCGTTGTATGAATTCGGAAAAACTTTACAAACACAATCGTCTGCGTAACTCTCCAAATCCGTAATGAAGCCTACTTCCCTTATGCCGTTCAAAGACTCCCTTAGCCTATGCAGAAACCAACGCATATTGTCTTCGTTGTCTGCCTTTCCCATGCCATAAGATATGAGTAGGAAGTTTTTGTTTCCATCTATGGCGACTGCAACATACAATATACTTAATTATGTACCACCAAGGTTAACGGTATCAATAGACAACATCGGTATCATGTGCCTAGCAAATGTTTTGATCTGTAGATGATCGATCAAATTAAAAATGGTTTAAGGCATTAAATAAAACACCACATAATAATTCGTGAATGACTGGTTCTACATTGATTTAAGGGTGACTTACCACACATCCGAGCGCAACGAAAGAGAATTCAAAATGGTTGGTGGCATCCTTCTTGATGATTGTTATGTTGTATGCGTTCATGAATTTCAAATTATGGAAGAAAACAGGAAGCATTTGAAAACTAATCTCATGATCTCTGGTAGAGGAAGTCATGATTTAGCCTATTGATACTCTTTTTATAGTTTGCAACCAGCTACGATTTCAAACAAATTTCTTAACAACGCTTTTATAGTATAGTGAAAATACTATTTTCACTTTATTTACTATTAAAGTTGAAATAACCACACACTGATCTGTTGTGCAAATGCCAAGACAACACTATTATTCATAATGCATCACACCACCGTAACAAACTATTATAAAACATATGACAAGCTATGTTCAACTGCTCCCCAAAGGATAACGTAACAAATTAACTGCACTTATTATAACGTAATAAAATATCATTAAGCCGGTACATAGAACAAACCACCAGTATTGAATATAAACGTAATACAAAAGATAACTTAATCTCACAATGGTACGCCATGAACATGAAATACGCGCAACCTAGCCATTTCTTTGTGACTTTCAAACAACGCAATATATTGTTGAATCGTGTCTCAAGCGGTATCAAGCATTTCACGACGTTTAACGATTGTAGCTGGCAGGTGGCATGCTTCTGCAATAAATCTCATTGCTATAACAAAGTGTTTTATGTCTACATACATTTTTCTAAGTATCAGTTGAATCTTTTCCTTTGGAACGGTTCTAAGTTCTGCCAGTAATGTTCCCGAGAATACGATATCCATCTTAGCTTAACTGTCGTTAAACCAATTGAATTGACCTTCTCATCAGTGAAAGATTTTTGTCTTGAAGTCCTCTCAAACGTACATCAACGTTTGTAAGCTCACCGTCCACTCCAGTAGGTGAAGTTGTGCCCTTGGACAGAAAACAATATAAACATTGTCATGATTATTATGTCATTTGCTTAGTAAACAAAATTTTAAACAATATTAATTAAATAGGAAGCATACATCTACTCTCGCTGAACCCCCTTCATCAGCCATCAGTTAAACTAAACATTATCTATTTGTGATGTGTTTATCGTAAGAGTCAAGTACGTTATATATGAATGTTGATCATATCGTAGGGTCCAATGGGTAACGTAGAAAAGACCAGAAAATGCTCCCTAAAGGAAAAGCGTATTTAACTGGGTTTGGAAAGGCAATTAAATGACTCTCGTAGCCATCATTGTTGGATTAGGTGTCTAAGCCATGACTTATAATTGTAATTATCTTATTGATAGAAGCAAAGTCCATTTGGGTTGCCCTCATGGATGGAGAATAGACATATAGTTCAGTAGAGAGAAAGGGTGATTTATTAAAGGTTTAATAAATCAATAGAATATTTATAAATGGTTTATTAATATATTTAAAGTGTTAATATATTAATTAGAAACTATATTAATTAATTAGGATTTAATCCAGAATTAATTGGATTTAATTTTGTGATTAAATAAATTAATTAAAGGTGCAGGGGCTGGTTGGTATTTATTCAATAGTTGAATAACTGGCCAGGTGAAAACCAGGGACCAAAATGGCGCCACCCTGGAGGCTCCTCCAGGGTTTGGCGAAACCCTAATTAGGGTTTTGGGAAGCCTGGTCCAGGTGGCCAAAAGCCTTGTCCACCTGGAGGCTCTCTAGGGTTTCAAGTGTAACCCTAGAGGCTATATAAGGAACCCCCTGGGCACCTCATTCTGACGCCATCTCTCCCTCTCCCTTACTCTGCTGGACTGATTCTTCCATCCCTTGGGTGTGACTTGCATTTGAGGCAGGATCTCTTTGCTGCTTGCTTCAAGGATCTTAAGATCAAAGGTTGGTTTTTCTGAATTATACTTTAGAAATGAATTGTATCCTTTAGGTTCTTAGTTCTAATCTTCATAGAAGAAAACATAGATCAATATTAGGGTTGCATGTGAACCTTAGGCTTTTCTGTGTTCATTGATTGCATAGAAACCCTTCAGTGGTATCAGAGCTAGCTTGTTTTTCTTGTGTTTGATTATGAACTGCTTGAATTGTTTTGTGCCTAAGGGTTATTGGCGAAAATTAACCCTTGGGAGGAGGCCAAAATCGATCCCAAGGCTAGGGTTTCCTAACCCTAGCCGCCACCCTCCCTGGTCCCCCCTTAATTGGTTGATTCACTTGCCATAAAAGTATGTTGTTATTTAAGGTAATTGGAATAATTGAAATAACTTGAACTCTTTTGTGTGCCTTGCTATTTTCGATCACCATAGGAACCATGATAGATAATTAATATGATTAATTTGATAATATCTATCCTAGATTTGATTAATTTAATTAATTGTTAATTAAAAGACCAATTAAATCAATTAAAGGAATTAATTAAGAATTTTCGAAAAATGTTTAAAAAATTGCGAAAATTAGAAAATAATTAATTCTCAAATATTTTAATAAGATTAAAATATATCTTATATGTATTTATGATTAAAAGTTAATTTAATATATATAAGAAAATTGGTTAGTCTACCGCTAGTAAGCCTCATTCACAAAACTGTCCTATAAAGAGGGTATAAGGCGACTGACTATAAAATGTCAGTCTAATGGGTATCTACTCTTACCCACCGCTCTCCTGGTCAGTCGAGTGTCGTTAGCTGAACGGGTATGATAGAACCGCTAAAGCCTCTTAAAAGTATAATGCTATAATTGAAAGTACTAGAACCTTAAAACAAATCCCAATCTAGTTACTTTAGGTTCAAAATGTGAATTGATGCTAATCCATGAATTGACACATTGTACTTTGTGGGACGTTGGTGGAGCGTGTGTGGTTTACCGGCACACCAACTGGGGTCCACAAAGAGTCACAATGGGTTTCTTGATCTTGTCATTGTTTGCGGAGCGTGTGTGGTTAACCGGCACGTAAACTAGAGATGACAATTGAATTCAAGAGTACCGAGTCGGTTGCATGGTTATTCACACCCGGTTTGTGATCCTCGGTATCCCAGTCACAAACAGTGGGGCAATCCCGAGATTCAAACATGCTATCGAACAGTTCGGTAAATCTCAATGAAACTAGGAATTCCATCTTAATATGATTATACTTCCGCGGTGGAATTGGCTGAATCGTCATTCGCCTACCTTGTAAAATTTACAATAAAGATTACGGCATCCCTCTTCGATATTGTAGATTGTTATTGTAGGATCCTAGCCTTATATTTATCTTGGGTAAATATAAGGATTATTATTAAGTGTCTAATTAAAACTACCTTCTTCTTATTCAGATGTCTTCTGAACAAACCGTTCCCCACTCAAACTCCGGTAGTGTCACCTCGATCCTATCATTATGCTCTAAGGTCACGTTGGACGGGACTAACTATAATGACTGGATCCGCAACATCAGAATGGCCTTAAGGTTTGAACATAAAGAGTATGTTCTAGAAACCGAACTGGTTGATGTTGACCCTGATACTGCAACTCCCGAGGAAATCGCCTCGTACGCTAAACACTCTGATGATGCAACCAAAGTGGCTTGCATCATGATCACCACCATGAGCCCTGAACTGCAGCGAATTTATGAGGACTACTGGCCTTACGAGATGCACAAAGAGCTCGCAGAAAAGTTCTGCAAGCAGGAGCGCATCGAAAGGCGTGAAGTGGTAAAAGCCTTTACTAATGGCAAACCCCGGGACGGAGAGTCCGTCTGCACTCACGTGCAGAGAATGCAGGGTTATGTCGAGAGGCTTAGGAAGCTAGAGATGCCTGTTCATGAGGATTTAGCGGTAGATATTGTGCTAAATTCTCTGCCCAGTTCATATGACCAGTTCACACTGGCTTATCATCTGAACAACAGTCAGGCAACTTTGGCTGAACTCCACCGAATGCTTCGTACTGCCGAGGACGGGATGAAAGGGAAAACTGTGATCCCAGTCAACCCGCCTGTCCTAGCCATCGGGTCTGGCAAGGGAAAGAAAAGGAAGGGACCTCCTAAGCAACATTGGAGGGAAAAGACTCATGTCGGGTCATCTAACCATGCCCCGAGAGCCAAATCTTCCAGCATTCCGCACGTGTCGAATCCCAAAGAGGCAGACTGCTTTTACTGCAAGCAGAAGGGTCACTGGAAGAGAAGCTGCCCGGTGTACCTGCAAGACATCAAGGACGGAAAGGTAAAGCCGTCACAAGCAGGTACGTACTCTATATCTAATAACTCATCTTTTTCCCGTTCTTGGGTCCTTGACACAGGATGTGGTTTTCACATCTGTTCTGATTTGCAGGGACTAAAGGAAAGTAGGGACTTGGAGCATGGGAAGTTGAACCTGGTCATGGGGAATAGGCGGACATCACCTGTCACCAAGATCGGCGTTTATGGACTCGTGCTTAGTAATGGAGTTAGATTAGATTTAGACAATTGTTGCTATGCGCCTGATATGGCCAAAAACATAATTTCATTTCATGCTTTATTCAGACAAGGTTCTTACTATGATTTCAATAGATTGAATGGTTCAATTTCAGTATTCAAAAATGATGTTTTTATATTTAATGCTATGCCTTGTGATGGAGTGTATGAATCTATTATGTGTGTTGACAATTGTGGTAAAAATGTTTTAACCATTGATGCTTCAAGCGGTGTAGAAAAGGCGTGTTTGTGGCACTGTCGTCTTGGCCACATCAACAAGAAACGCATCGCCCAACTCCAAAAGGATGGAGTATTGGAATCATTCGACCTGGGGTCGGATGATGTATGCGAATCTTGCTTGCTTGGCAAAATGACAAAAACACCATTCAAAGGCTCCTTTGAAAGAGGTGAAGGTCTGTTGGACATCATACATACAGACGTATGTGGTCCATTCAGAACAACCACAAAAGATGGCACGCGGTTCTACGTGACTTTTACCGACGATTACAGTAGATATGGTTACATCTACTTAATCAAGAATAAGTCGGATACCTTTGAAAAGTTCAAAGAGTTTAAAAATGAAGCAGAAAATCAATTGGGCAGAAAGATAAAGATGCTTAGATCCGACAGAGGCGGTGAGTATCTTAGTATCGAGTTTCTCGATTATCTCAAGGAATGTGGAATTGTTTCACAGTTGTCGCCTCCGAGGACACCTCAGTTAAACGGTGTCGCCGAGAGACGAAACCGAACCTTGTTGGACATGGTTCGTTCCATGATGACTCGAGCTTCGCTTCCGATCCATTTCTGGGGGTATGCCTTAGAGACTGCCGCCCATATCCTAAATCTTGTCCCAACCAAGAAGGTTGCGAAAACACCGCACGAGATGTGGACAGGGAAAGCTCCCTCGTTGGCACACATCAAAGTCTGGGGCTGTGAAGCTTTCGTGAGACGAGATACTTCAGACAAGCTCTCGGAGAGAAGTGAAAGGTGTTTCTTCGTCGGATACCCGAAACAGTCTTTTGGATACTTGTTCTACAGACCAAGCGAGGACGTGGTCTTTGTTGCAAGACGCGGATTCTTTCGAGAGAAAGAACTCATATCCAAAGAGGACAGTGGGAGTACAATCGATCTCGAAGAAATTCAGGAGATGACCGACGAACCAACCTTGGCAGAAACTAGCCACCAACATGAGGAAGAAGTTCCTGTTGGACCAACCGACATATCATTGCCCCTTAGGCGTTCGGGTAGAGTTAGCATGCCGCCTGAGTTCTATGGTTTTCATATTACTTCGGACGGTGACACGTTGGTCAGTGACCGTACACTAACCAATTTGGATGAACCGGCTAACTACCGTGAAGCAGTGGCAGGCCCCGAGTCTGCTAAATGGAAAGAGGCAATGGACAGCGAGATAAAGTCCATGTATGACAATCAAGTTTGGAACTTGGTTGATAATGTGTCGGGTCGAAAGACAGTCGGATGCAAATGGATCTTCAAGAAGAAGACCGACATGGATGGAAAAGTACATACTTATAAAGCTCGGCTGGTTGCGAAGGGATTCACTCAGACCCCGGGGGTTGACTATGATGAAACCTTCTCGCCAGTAGCCAAGATTAAGTCAATCAGGATAATGCTTGCCATAGCTGCATTTCATGATTATGAAATTTGGCAGATGGATGTCAAAACCGCTTTCCTTAATGGGAAACTGACTGAGGATGTTTACATGAATCAGCCAGAAGGTTTTGTAGACACAAAGCACCCTGATAAAGTATGTAAGCTTGAAAGATCAATCTACGGATTGAAGCAAGCGTCTCGCAGCTGGAATCTCTGCTTCCATGAGAAAGTCAAAGAATTTGGCTTCTCTAGGAGTGAGGATGAGTCCTGTGTATATGTCAAGGCTAGTGGGAGTATAGTGACTTTCCTAGTTTTGTATGTCGACGACATACTTCTCATGGGAAACGACATTCCGACCTTGCAAGATGTTAAGGCTTGGCTCGGGAAATGTTTCGCCATGAAAGACCTAGGAGAAGCTGCATATATTCTCGGGATAAGAATACTTAGAGATAGAAAGAGAAAGTTAATAGGGTTGAGCCAGTGTACGTATTTAGAAAAGGTGTTAAAAAGATTTAACATGGAAAATTCCAAAAGGGGAGAATTGCCAATCCAGAATAATACCAAATTGAGTAAGACTCAAAGTCCGAGTACCGATAAGGAAATAGCAGAAATGAGTCGGGTACCCTATGCTTCGGCAGTTGGGTCAATCATGTATGCTATGACTTGTACTCGTCCCGACGTATCCTTTGCCCTAAGCATGGTTAGTCGGTTCCAGGGAAATCCTGGAAAGGAACACTGGATTGCGGTCAAGAACATACTCAAGTATCTGCGAAGGACAAAGAATATGGTATTAGTCCTTGGTGGCAGTGATGACTTGAAAGTAAAAGGATATACAGATGCCAGCTTTCAGACAGATAG
This sequence comes from Cichorium intybus, assembly GCA_023525715.1. Lineage (NCBI taxonomy): Eukaryota > Viridiplantae > Streptophyta > Magnoliopsida > Asterales > Asteraceae > Cichorium > Cichorium intybus. The sequence goes on along the minus strand of CM042011.1, from coordinate 11,107,849 downwards.
GGACAGTGGACGGTCCCAGTCGGGCTGGGTATTTCTATTGAATGGTGGGGCGGTAACTTGGAAGAGTTCCAAGCAGGAAACGGTGGCTGATTCAACTTGCGAATCAGAGTACATTGCAGCAAGTGAAGCGTCTAAGGAAGCGGCCTGGCTGAAGAATTTTATCGGTGACCTTGGAGTTGTCCCGAGCATTCAGGAGCCGATAGAACTGTTCTGCGATAATGAAGGAGCGGTCGCTTTGACAAAGGAACCGCGAGATCATGGAAAGTCCAGACATATCGACAGAAAATACCATTACATTCGACATCGCGTAGAAAAAGGGCACTTACTGGTTAAGCGGGTATCATCAGAAGACAATCCTGCAGATCCCTTGACTAAGGCTCTGAGTAGGATCAAACACAATCAGCATGCTCAAAGCATTGGACTGAAGGATGATATTAGTTTTAGTAATTAGATAGATTAGAAACTAGAAACAATATAAATGTAATTGACTTGGTGATTTATAATGGAGATTTATGAATGAGTATTGTTACTACCTTTGTCAATTGTTTATCGTTGTGTTTCTTTATTTGCATGTTTAAACTTCCTAAATAATTAGATTATTTGAAATTCCACAGTCGATCACACTATTAGGGAGTAAGTGTGAATAAAGACTGTCATGAATTGGTTATAAGACTGTCTAAAGAGTTAGACATTGCAGTAAGACTGCTATAACATTCATGAGTACTTAGAAGAATGGAGAATTTGAGTATTGGAAAAACCCGCGCTCAACAGATTGCTTCATGGATTTCATCACGAGCAATGTTGAGACGATAACATCTTTTGATCTTCAAGTAGAGAGATATGATCTGTAATTTGATGGGCGGATGCTTATTGATAATGCGAAATCGCACCAGTAACTCGGTGTCATAAAACGCATTGTTGTAAGTATTCTGACTAACAAAAGATATGGACATATTAGTCAAAACTTATCCATCCTCTAACCCAATAGGGAAACAGATATCTGTGTGGCCACTCGATGATTTCGAAGTTGACTGAAAGTGTTGGCCAACCGGGACTCAGTTAATATGTTCAACTGTTGTCTCTAAAGTCATATGCAAATCAGAAATCGAGAAACAGAGCATCAGACCAAGATTGATTTTAAATCCATGTCTGGAGTCTGAAAAATATCTTGTTGGATGGAGGATCATCAGATCACTTATCTTTGGACAGAACTGACTAGGTCAGAGTTCAGACAATTAAAGTCATAGACTTATCCAAGTGGGAGACTGTTGGATTAGGTGTCTAAGCCATGACTTATAATTGTAATTATCTTATTGATAGAAGCAAAGTCCATTTGGGTTGCCCTCATGGATGGAGAATAGACATATAGTTCAGTAGAGAGAAAGGGTGATTTATTAAAGGTTTAATAAATCAATAGAATATTTATAAATGGTTTATTAATATATTTAAAGTGTTAATATATTAATTAGAAACTATATTAATTAATTAGGATTTAATCCAGAATTAATTGGATTTAATTTTGTGATTAAATAAATTAATTAAAGGTGCAGGGGCTGGTTGGTATTTATTCAATAGTTGAATAACTGGCCAGGTGAAAACCAGGGACCAAAATGGCGCCACCCTGGAGGCTCCTCCAGGGTTTGGCGAAACCCTAATTAGGGTTTTGGGAAGCCTGGTCCAGGTGGCCAAAAGCCTTGTCCACCTGGAGGCTCTCTAGGGTTTCAAGTGTAACCCTAGAGGCTATATAAGGAACCCCCTGGGCACCTCATTCTGACGCCATCTCTCCCTCTCCCTTACTCTGCTGGACTGATTCTTCCATCCCTTGGGTGTGACTTGCATTTGAGGCAGGATCTCTTTGCTGCTTGCTTCAAGGATCTTAAGATCAAAGGTTGGTTTTTCTGAATTATACTTTAGAAATGAATTGTATCCTTTAGGTTCTTAGTTCTAATCTTCATAGAAGAAAACATAGATCAATATTAGGGTTGCATGTGAACCTTAGGCTTTTCTGTGTTCATTGATTGCATAGAAACCCTTCAATCATGTTCATCTTTGCACTTGTTGGGTAAATAAAAAACCATTATGATTGACAAGACGAGTCACCTCTCCATTAAGCACATCCATTATTATGCCTATGCCAAGACAATTCAATGACTCTGTTAGTAGAGATGTGTATATTTGCAGATATATGGAATATACAAACCCATTATGAATGACAATACTACACAATGCTCCCTAAAGCAAAGGCGTAATCAACAAGGATTTGACTACTCCATTTAAACACTTTTGTATTAAACGTATACATTTTCACACCTGTATTGTAATTATGACACCACGATGATTGACAAGACTACACAATGCTCTCTAACGAGGATGACTTTCAGATTGGTAATTTGTGGGATTAGGATATAGAATTGGTTCGGTTTCTGGGTTTTCATGAATAGTATCGTAATGAGGATGACTTTCGGATTTAGGCATACGGGGGGAGATGTTGTTACATGTGACGTTGTTGCTCCCTCTACCGCTCGACTTATTTTCATTAGAGGCTTTGTCTATTCCACTACCATGTATATCACAAACGCCTTCACTGACATACAAATTAACAACATTTTTAGAACTTTCGATAGTACGAACCATGAGACAAACATCACCATCATCGACAACGTTAAAGACATAAAACAAATCAGGATGTTGAAAACACAACCTAATGTCCGATCTATCTTCCATGCATGTCTTCCATTTGACCAACTTCAATAACTCATTGTAAGTTATCCATTTTGAAAATTCCAAAGCGTAATTACTAATAAATGGTTTAATATATCCCAGCTTCCCATCTACACTCTCCCATCGCACACTCATGCAAACAAGAAGGAAAACTTGTTGGATGGACACATTATCTTCCTTTTTTTTAATATATGAAGTTGTAACTATATCAATTTTATAAATTTTTTAATTTATATGTCAATTTATAAGATGCTTTGCAATATTCAACTTTCTCAGTCAACTTGAACTTTTCTCAGTCAAATAACACTTTTCGTGGTCAAACTTCAACTTTTCGCAGTCAAAGTTCTACTTTTCGAAGTCAATTTATATTATTTGTAAAAACAATTTTCAATGTATATAACCAACTACAAATATGAGTTTAATCGAAGGTATATTTTGAGCATCAACAATGAAAAAGAAACCATTAAAATACATCATAATGTAGAGTCATTTAGCCAATATGTTAACACTAGTGTAAGTTCCATCAAAATACTTCATATTATATATATATATATATATATATATATATATATATATATATATATATATATATATATATATATGCGCCGTAAAATCCATCATAACGCAGAGTCATGTAGCCACAAAAGGAAAAAATTTCATTCCAATATTAACAAAACAAAGCAAGTCAGATACTACATTACTGGGATTCTTGAAAACAAACCATTTCTGTAATCATACCGATACTAACCACCAAAAAATAAACACTGATTACCCGAACCTTAGAAAGTAAAAATGACATACACCAAGAAAAAAACCCAAGACATGAAGAACATAAACTTGTACTTCTTGGCAGCATCAAGATCATCTTCAAGACGGGTCACAACTTCCAACAGATTATTTTTGTTTGGATCAACCCTAGAATGATCATTGTAGACCGGCGACACATGGGTGGATCAAACCATCCAACAAACCCACACCGAGTGGATCTCCGGAACCTCTTTCATGGGTTGAGGTTCGTCCACGAGGTCGATATAGCAGCTTGGCTCCCACGGTTGCAAATCCCCATTGCGTTTTCTTGAGGTAGGTATGCACTACTCAATTATATGGGTTGAGGTTCGTCCACGACGACCGTTTATATCTGATTGGGTAACGTGAGAGATCAGGTGAAATGTCGTAATTGCCCTCACATGCTTGGCACAATTTTGGTCAATTAACGGACTAGCATTAACGATAACACCCATAGAGACCAAATGTGTTAGCAAATACAAACCATAGGGACCAATATGTTCGATTTTCAAAGGTTGGACCAATGTGAAAAAAGTAGTAAACCACATGGACCAAAACTGTAATTTACTCTTAAAAAAATAAATTATTACAAAACTCATATTATTATGACTTGGTTACTTTTCAAACAATATCTAGTTATTAATAATTTTTATCATATAATAGTAATATAGTATTCCTCACGATAAACGTGATTTTATTTTAAATACATGAAGAAAGAAATCTAGTAGCGCCTGCACCGTATCATAACATAAACATAAATTCGACACCACGCATCATCTAGAAATCTAAAATATGCGCGCCTCCATGAATTGCTGTACAACAAAGGACCACACAAACCCCAAAATCCAGGGCCGGTCTAATGGTTTTCTATGCCCTGGGCGAAACTGAAGGGTTTCTATGCAATCAATGAACACAGAAAAGCCTAAGGTTCACATGCAACCCTAATATTGATCTATGTTTTCTTCTATGAAGATTAGAACTAAGAACCTAAAGGATACAATTCATTTCTAAAGTATAATTCAGAAAAACCAACCTTTGATCTTAAGATCCTTGAAGCAAGCAGCAAAGAGATCCTGCCTCAAATGCAAGTCACACCCAAGGGATGGAAGAATCAGTCCAGCAGAGTAAGGGAGAGAGAGAGATGGCGTGAGAATGAGGTGCCCAGGGGGTTCCTTATATAGCCTCTAGGGTTACACTTGAAACCCTAGAGAGCCTCCAGGTGGACAAGGCTTTTGGCCACCTGGACCAGGCTTCCCAAAACCCTAATTAGGGTTTCGCCAAACCCTGGAGGAGCCTCCAGGGTGGCGCCATTTTGGTCCCTGGTTTTCACCTGGCCAGTTATTCAACTATTGAATAAATACCAACCAGCCCCTGCACCTTTAATTAATTTATTTAATCACAAAATTAAATCCAATTAATTCTGGATTAAATCCTAATTAATTAATATAGTTTCTAATTAATATATTAACACTTAAATATATTAATAAACCATTTATAAATATTCTATTGATTTATTAAACCTTTAATAAATCACCCTTTCTCTCTACTGAACTATATGTCTATTCTCCATCCATGAGGGCAACCCAAATGGACTTTGCTTCTATCAATAAGATAATTACAATTATAGGTCATGGCTTAGACACCTAATCCAACAGTCTCCCACTTGGATAAGTCTATGACTTTAATTGTCTGAACTCTGACCTAGTCAGTTCTGTCCAAAGATAAGTGATCTGATGATCCTCCATCCAACAAGATATTTTTCAGACTCCAGACATGGATTTAAAATCAATCTTGGTCTGATGCTCTGTTTCTCGATTTCTGATTTGCATATGACTTTAGAGACAACAGTTGAACATATTAACTGAGTCCCGGTTGGCCAACACTTTCAGTCAACTTCGAAATCATCGAGTGGCCACACAGATATCTGTTTCCCTATTGGGTTAAAGGATGGATAAGTTTTGACTAATATGTCCATATCTTTTGTTAGTCAGAATACTTACAACAATGCGTTTTATGACACCGAGTTACTGGTGCGATTTCGCATTATCAATAAGCATCCGCCCATCAAATTACAGATCATATCTCTCTACTTGAAGATCAAAAGATGTTATCGTCTCAACATTGCTCGTGATGAAATCCATGAAGCAATCTGTTGAGCGCGGGTTTTTCCAATACTCAAATTCTCCATTCTTCTAAGTACTCATGAATGTTATAGCAGTCTTACTGCAATGTCTAACTCTTTAGACAGTCTTATAACCAATTCATGACAGTCTTTATTCACACTTACTCCCTAATAGTGTGATCGACTGTGGAATTTCAAATAATCTAATTATTTAGGAAGTTTAAACATGCAAATAAAGAAACACAACGATAAACAATTGACAAAGGTAGTAACAATACTCATTCATAAATCTCCATTATAAATCACCAAGTCAATTACATTTATATTGTTTCTAGTTTCTAATCTATCTAATTACTAAAACTAATATCATCCTTCAGTCCAATGCTTTGAGCATGCTGATTGTGTTTGATCCTACTCAGAGCCTTAGTCAAGGGATCTGCAGGATTGTCTTCTGATGATACCCGCTTAACCAGTAAGTGCCCTTCTTCTACGCGATGTCGAATGTAATGGTATTTTCTGTCGATATGTCTGGACTTTCCATGATCTCGCGGTTCCTTTGTCAAAGCGACCGCTCCTTCATTATCGCAGAACAGTTCTATCGGCTCCTGAATGCTCGGGACAACTCCAAGGTCACCGATAAAATTCTTCAGCCAGGCCGCTTCCTTAGACGCTTCACTTGCTGCAATGTACTCTGATTCGCAAGTTGAATCAGCCACCGTTTCCTGCTTGGAACTCTTCCAAGTTACCGCCCCACCATTCAATAGAAATACCCAGCCCGACTGGGACCGTCCACTGTCCCTATCTGTCTGAAAGCTGGCATCTGTATATCCTTTTACTTTCAAGTCTTCACTGCCACCAAGGACTAATACCATATTCTTTGTCCTTCGCAGATACTTGAGTATGTTCTTGACCGCAATCCAGTGTTCCTTTCCAGGATTTCCCTGGAACCGACTAACCATGCTTAGGGCAAAGGATACGTCGGGACGAGTACAAGTCATAGCATACATGATTGACCCAACTGCCGAAGCATAGGGTACCCGACTCATTTCTGCTATTTCCTTATCGGTACTCGGACTTTGAGTCTTACTCAATTTGGTATTACTCTGGATTGGCAATTCTCCCCTTTTGGAATTTTCCATGTTAAATCTTTTTAACACCTTTTCTAAATACGTACACTGGCTCAACCCTATTAACTTTCTCTTTCTATCTCTAAGTATTCTTATCCCGAGAATATATGCAGCTTCTCCTAGGTCTTTCATGGCGAAACATTTCCCGAGCCAAGCCTTAACATCTTGCAAGGTCGGAATGTCGTTTCCCATGAGAAGTATGTCGTCGACATACAAAACTAGGAAAGTCACTATACTCCCACTAGCCTTGACATATACACAGGACTCATCCTCACTCCTAGAGAAGCCAAATTCTTTGACTTTCTCATGGAAGCAGAGATTCCAGCTGCGAGACGCTTGCTTCAATCCGTAGATTGATCTTTCAAGCTTACATACTTTATCAGGGTGCTTTGTGTCTACAAAACCTTCTGGCTGATTCATGTAAACATCCTCAGTCAGTTTCCCATTAAGGAAAGCGGTTTTGACATCCATCTGCCAAATTTCATAATCATGAAATGCAGCTATGGCAAGCATTATCCTGATTGACTTAATCTTGGCTACTGGCGAGAAGGTTTCATCATAGTCAACCCCCGGGGTCTGAGTGAATCCCTTCGCAACCAGCCGAGCTTTATAAGTATGTACTTTTCCATCCATGTCGGTCTTCTTCTTGAAGATCCATTTGCATCCGACTGTCTTTCGACCCGACACATTATCAACCAAGTTCCAAACTTGATTGTCATACATGGACTTTATCTCGCTGTCCATTGCCTCTTTCCATTTAGCAGACTCGGGGCCTGCCACTGCTTCACGGTAGTTAGCCGGTTCATCCAAATTGGTTAGTGTACGGTCACTGACCAACGTGTCACCGTCCGAAGTAATATGAAAACCATAGAACTCAGGCGGCATGCTAACTCTACCCGAACGCCTAAGGGGCAATGATATGTCGGTTGGTCCAACAGGAACTTCTTCCTCATGTTGGTGGCTAGTTTCTGCCAAGGTTGGTTCGTCGGTCATCTCCTGAATTTCTTCGAGATCGATTGTACTCCCACTGTCCTCTTTGGATATGAGTTCTTTCTCTCGAAAGAATCCGCGTCTTGCAACAAAGACCACGTCCTCGCTTGGTCTGTAGAACAAGTATCCAAAAGACTGTTTCGGGTATCCGATGAAGAAACACCTTTCACTTCTTTCCGAGAGCTTGTCTGAAGTATCTCGTCTCACGAAAGCTTCACAGCCCCAGACTTTGATGTGTGCCAACGAGGGAGCTTTCCCTGTCCACATCTCGTGCGGTGTTTTCGCAACCTTCTTGGTTGGGACAAGATTTAGGATATGGGCGGCAGTCTCTAAGGCATACCCCCAGAAATGGATCGGAAGCGAAGCTCGAGTCATCATGGAACGAACCATGTCCAACAAGGTTCGGTTTCGTCTCTCGGCGACACCGTTCAACTGAGGTGTCCTCGGAGGCGACAACTGTGAAACAATTCCACATTCCTTGAGATAATCGAGAAACTCGATACTAAGATACTCACCGCCTCTGTCGGATCTAAGCATCTTTATCTTTCTGCCCAATTGATTTTCTGCTTCATTTTTAAACTCTTTGAACTTTTCAAAGGTATCCGACTTATTCTTGATTAAGTAGATGTAACCATATCTACTGTAATCGTCGGTAAAGGTCACGTAGAACCGCGTGCCATCTTTTGTGGTTGTTCTGAATGGACCACATACGTCTGTATGTATGATGTCCAACAGACCTTCACCTCTTTCAAAGGAGCCTTTGAATGGTGTTTTTGTCATTTTGCCAAGCAAGCAAGATTCGCATACATCATCCGACCCCAGGTCGAATGATTCCAATACTCCATCCTTTTGGAGTTGGGCGATGCGTTTCTTGTTGATGTGGCCAAGACGACAGTGCCACAAACACGCCTTTTCTACACCGCTTGAAGCATCAATGGTTAAAACATTTTTACCACAATTGTCAACACACATAATAGATTCATACACTCCATCACAAGGCATAGCATTAAATATAAAAACATCATTTTTGAATACTGAAATTGAACCATTCAATCTATTGAAATCATAGTAAAAACCTTGTCTGAATAAAGCATGAAATGAAATTATGTTTTTGGCCATATCAGGCGCATAGCAACAATTGTCTAAATCTAATCTAACTCCATTACTAAGCACGAGTCCATAAACGCCGATCTTGGTGACAGGTGATGTCCGCCTATTCCCCATGACCAGGTTCAACTTCCCATGCTCCAAGTCCCTACTTTCCTTTAGTCCCTGCAAATCAGAACAGATGTGAAAACCACATCCTGTGTCAAGGACCCAAGAACGGGAAAAAGATGAGTTATTAGATATAGAGTACGTACCTGCTTGTGACGGCTTTACCTTTCCGTCCTTGATGTCTTGCAGGTACACCGGGCAGCTTCTCTTCCAGTGACCCTTCTGCTTGCAGTAAAAGCAGTCTGCCTCTTTGGGATTCGACACGTGCGGAATGCTGGAAGATTTGGCTCTCGGGGCATGGTTAGATGACCCGACATGAGTCTTTTCCCTCCAATGTTGCTTAGGAGGTCCCTTCCTTTTCTTTCCCTTGCCAGACCCGATGGCTAGGACAGGCGGGTTGACTGGGATCACAGTTTTCCCTTTCATCCCGTCCTCGGCAGTACGAAGCATTCGGTGGAGTTCAGCCAAAGTTGCCTGACTGTTGTTCAGATGATAAGCCAGTGTGAACTGGTCATATGAACTGGGCAGAGAATTTAGCACAATATCTACCGCTAAATCCTCATGAACAGGCATCTCTAGCTTCCTAAGCCTCTCGACATAACCCTGCATTCTCTGCACGTGAGTGCAGACGGACTCTCCGTCCCGGGGTTTGCCATTAGTAAAGGCTTTTACCACTTCACGCCTTTCGATGCGCTCCTGCTTGCAGAACTTTTCTGCGAGCTCTTTGTGCATCTCGTAAGGCCAGTAGTCCTCATAAATTCGCTGCAGTTCAGGGCTCATGGTGGTGATCATGATGCAAGCCACTTTGGTTGCATCATCAGAGTGTTTAGCGTACGAGGCGATTTCCTCGGGAGTTGCAGTATCAGGGTCAACATCAACCAGTTCGGTTTCTAGAACATACTCTTTATGTTCAAACCTTAAGGCCATTCTGATGTTGCGGATCCAGTCATTATAGTTAGTCCCGTCCAACGTGACCTTAGAGCATAATGATAGGATCGAGGTGACACTACCGGAGTTTGAGTGGGGAACGGTTTGTTCAGAAGACATCTGAATAAGAAGAAGGTAGTTTTAATTAGACACTTAATAATAATCCTTATATTTACCCAAGATAAATATAAGGCTAGGATCCTACAATAACAATCTACAATATCGAAGAGGGATGCCGTAATCTTTATTGTAAATTTTACAAGGTAGGCGAATGACGATTCAGCCAATTCCACCGCGGAAGTATAATCATATTAAGATGGAATTCCTAGTTTCATTGAGATTTACCGAACTGTTCGATAGCATGTTTGAATCTCGGGATTGCCCCACTGTTTGTGACTGGGATACCGAGGATCACAAACCGGGTGTGAATAACCATGCAACCGACTCGGTACTCTTGAATTCAATTGTCATCTCTAGTTTACGTGCCGGTTAACCACACACGCTCCGCAAACAATGACAAGATCAAGAAACCCATTGTGACTCTTTGTGGACCCCAGTTGGTGTGCCGGTAAACCACACACGCTCCACCAACGTCCCACAAAGTACAATGTGTCAATTCATGGATTAGCATCAATTCACATTTTGAACCTAAAGTAACTAGATTGGGATTTGTTTTAAGGTTCTAGTACTTTCAATTATAGCATTATACTTTTAAGAGCCTTTAGCGGTTCTATCATACCCGTTCAGCTAACGACACTCGACTGACCAGGAGAGCGGTGGGTAAGAGTAGATACCCATTAGACTGACATTTTATAGTCAGTCGCCTTATACCCTCTTTATAGGACAGTTTTGTGAATGAGGCTTACTAGCGGTAGACTAACCAATTTTCTTATATATATTAAATTAACTTTTAATCATAAATACATATAAGATATATTTTAATCTTATTAAAATATTTGAGAATTAATTATTTTCTAATTTTCGCAATTTTTTAAACATTTTTCGAAAATTCTTAATTAATTCCTTTAATTGATTTAATTGGTCTTTTAATTAACAATTAATTAAATTAATCAAATCTAGGATAGATATTATCAAATTAATCATATTAATTATCTATCATGGTCCCAATGGTGATCGAAAATAGCAAGGCACACAAAAGAGTTCAAGTTATTTCAATTATTCCAATTACCTTAAATAACAACATACTTTTATGGCAAGTGAATCAACCAATTAAGGGGGGACCAGGGAGGGTGGCGGCTAGGGTTAGGAAACCCTAGCCTTGGGATCGATTTTGGCCTCCTCCCAAGGGTTAATTTTCGCCAATAACCCTTAGGCACAAAACAATTCAAGCAGTTCATAATCAAACACAAGAAAAACAAGCTAGCTCTGATACCACTGAAGGGTTTCTATGCAATCAATGAACACAGAAAAGCCTAAGGTTCACATGCAACCCTAATATTGATCTATGTTTTCTTCTATGAAGATTAGAACTAAGAACCTAAAGGATACAATTCATTTCTAAAGTATAATTCAGAAAAACCAACCTTTGATCTTAAGATCCTTGAAGCAAGCAGCAAAGAGATCCTGCCTCAAATGCAAGTCACACCCAAGGGATGGAAGAATCAGTCCAGCAGAGTAAGGGAGAGAGAGAGATGGCGTGAGAATGAGGTGCCCAGGGGGTTCCTTATATAGCCTCTAGGGTTACACTTGAAACCCTAGAGAGCCTCCAGGTGGACAAGGCTTTTGGCCACCTGGACCAGGCTTCCCAAAACCCTAATTAGGGTTTCGCCAAACCCTGGAGGAGCCTCCAGGGTGGCGCCATTTTGGTCCCTGGTTTTCACCTGGCCAGTTATTCAACTATTGAATAAATACCAACCAGCCCCTGCACCTTTAATTAATTTATTTAATCACAAAATTAAATCCAATTAATTCTGGATTAAATCCTAATTAATTAATATAGTTTCTAATTAATATATTAACACTTAAATATATTAATAAACCATTTATAAATATTCTATTGATTTATTAAACCTTTAATAAATCACCCTTTCTCTCTACTGAACTATATGTCTATTCTCCATCCATGAGGGCAACCCAAATGGACTTTGCTTCTATCAATAAGATAATTACAATTATAGGTCATGGCTTAGACACCTAATCCAACAGAAACATCATAATAATGCCCATATAATTGTACCCTACAATACCCCATACCCATATACAACATATATTTATAAAAAAAAAATGCAACATATTTTTCTTAAGGCAGCAAAATCATACCCATTATAATTTTCAGGAGTCTTAAATCTATATACAGTTCTAATTTCTTACGAGAGCATTATAATACCATTTTATATACTCTCATCAACTAGAAATTCTAACAGTAACATTTAATATACTTTCATAAACTAATAGCAAAATCAAAGAATCCAATTAAACTCAAGTCTTGGAAGTAGTTTCCTTTTAGGTGTCTATATGACATTGCCCACTCAATCGAACACAATTCAATTATCTAGTTCTACTAATTTACATAGGAAATAAGCAAATAAAGCATAAAGTATATGACAATTATTAGTAGGAAATAGCAATTTTCTGTATTGTGCAACTGTTGCAAAACAAAAGATAGCATATAAAACGTTTAAATCCATCGATAAAATCAATAAGAATTACATAAGTAGTCTACATAAGCTAAAATAATGACAATATTAAAAAGCAAACATGCATTGTCAATACTAACATCACCACCAAATCCTCATACAAATACAGTTTTTCCTTGAGCTTGTCCAACTTTTGGAAAGCCATTTCCTTTTTACAGTGTAAATGTAAGCCATTTAGATGTCCTTTTTCAAATCAAAAAATATAAAAACAATATTATTACAAAAAGATCGTACCAACTACCAACTTGGGATGAATACACCCCTTTCTTTTGCGAAGTCAAATCCCACTAGAGAGTAAACTAATAATTCGTCATTAAGTATAATTGTTTAAGGCATAAAAATAGAATTATCGTTACAAAACATATTTTAGAATTCATAAACAAGAAACAAAATTAGAATTCATAAATTAAAAATATTCACAATTCAAAACTAAGAAAACACACACACTAAATGAGAATAAATAGTCTTTGGATCATTAAAATCAGAAACAGGAGGCCACATACCAGTTGACGTGGCTGAGCTATTAGAACTCCAAAGGCACCGTACATGATTATCTTAGTTAATCAGAAATCACATATTCGCAGCTTCAAATATTCAAACTATTTTGTGTTTAGTTGAACTCTTGAAAGTCGTTGCGTAAAGGATTGAAAAAAAAACGACATCGCTCCTCGTTTTTTGTAGTTAGCACCGAGAATCAAGATCGATGCCCCGCCTTTTCCTTTTCTGATTTTTGGTTCCCGCCTTTTGAGTTACGCCCTTAGCCTTGCCCCTTACCAGATCGACGTTTTTGGCCCAAAAGAAACATAGACTGTTAAGTGTTAGCCCAAAACTGCTGCCCCACTTAGAGTGATGCCCTGGGCCGTCGCCCAGCTCGCCCATGGCTTGGGCCGGCCCTGCCAAAATCCCACCACGCAACCAATTATCATGCTTATGTAGATCTCTTGAAATTCCTTTTCATCATCAATATTCTCATTTTGGTGATCCCTCCCCTCTTCAATGGTGTTCTCGATGCAATCAATTTGTAACGGCGGTCCACAAAGTTTATTTCCGATAAACGAAGAAGCATTGAAGCTTTGGAGCTGAGTGCTCTTCGGAATATGGCCAGACAACTCATTAAACGACACATTGAAGTAGCTTAAGAAACTCAAGCTTGCAATGCTCGCTGGAATTTTTCCTGATAAATGATTGGTCGACAAATCAAGTGATTCAACTAGTCCCATGTTAGAAATATTTCTTGGGATTTCTCCAGAAAGATGATTCCGTGATAGGTTCAGCGCTCTTAAGCCTTTTAGGTTTGTTAGTTCATCTGGTATCTCTCCAGACAAAACGTTGTTTGAGAGGTCCATGATTGTCATCAGAGCAAGGATTCTATCATACTGAAACTCCAATCCTTTCGTGACCAAAAATGCATTCTCTAAAATAGCAATCTCACCACCATAGTACGCGTAAGATATTGGTTTGTGGTTTGAATCTTCAACTCTGGCCATGGCATTCAACTTGTTGACACATTTCGGAATATCTCCAGACAGTTTGTTGTTTGACAGGTCCACAATTTGAAGAGAGACAAGTTCACAGAGCTCGTGAGGTATACCTCCACTGATCTTGTTTGAACGGAGGATCAACACCATAACTTTTGAAAGCATTCTCCCTATCCATGTGGGTATGTTACCCACAAAATTATTTATGCTAAGATCGATCATAGTTAAATTTCTGCATTTCTGCAAAGAGAAAGGGATGATTCCCGAGATGCTATTGTTGCGTAGGTGTAAAGAGCGCAAGCCTTGTAGATGTCCAATGGATCTTGGGATACTCCCTGTGAAATTGTTGTTGCCAAGAATTAGCACTTCCAGTTGCAACCAATTCTTCCAGCAATTTGGGATTTTCCCTGAAAATAAGTTCTCTCCAAGGTGAAGGATTTTCAACTCATGCGGTTGCTTGACACATAAGAAGCTAGAGATGTTACCGGAAAATGAATTCCTGGAAACATCGAGCTCGCGGATGTTAGGAGGGAAACAAGGCAACGAACCGTTGAATTTGTTGGAGTTTAAGTACATCACCGAGTGGACCGAACCTACTGTTGGTGCGATGTTTGGGATCTCACCATGAAGCTGGTTATGAGATAGATTCAAGTACACAAACTGAGAGGATAACTCCCAAAACCAATTAGGAACACTGTCGGAGATTTGAGCACATGACAAATCCAAATCCTCCAGCATCTTTTGAGATCGAAGCCAATTAGGAAACTTTGGGCCAAGTTGCCAAGATCTTAGTTCCATTTCTTGAAGCTGGAAAAGAGGCTTCCATTCTGGACTCACTCGCATGGACAACAAGTTGTCTGATGCATAAAGATACATGAGGTTTGTGAGATTGGCAAAATGAACTTCGGAGACAATTCCCTCCAGGAAGTTACTGGAAATATACAAGCCTACTAACATGGAAAGGTGACCCACACTTTCGGGAAGAGTTCCAGTCAACTGGTTGTTGGACAAATTTAAGAAAATTAACGACGACAAAATTCCAAACCATTTAGGTATACTAGAATTTAGAAAGTTTGAAGAGAGGTCAAGAAATTGAAGATTAGTCATGTTCCGTAAACTGTTTGGCACTGGTCCAGAAATACCAACTTGACTAAGAAAAAGTGAATCCAGGCTGGTGATACCGAAAATCCAACGTGGTAGGGATGGTCCGAAATTATTTGAAGAAAGATCTAGTGTGGAAAGGGTAGTGAAATTATTAAACGTAAGAACAGAAGCATGCGAATTTAGATTACAACCCACCAAGTACAATTCTTCTAAAGACGGAAGCATATTCACTTTCTCTACCCAATCTGATGCGTTGCTAAGATTGACAAAGCTCAAATCGAGGTGTTTAAGCAAGCGAAGATTAGACACCCACTGAAGATCTTGAACACTCAAGGTGCTTGTATAATCATCACGGCCTTTAAGACGGAGAGATGCTAAATTAGAAAGGTTCCCAAGTTGTTGAGGAATCAGCCCTCGAAAACCAGCCTTACACAGGTCAAGAACTTGAAGATTTGTGAGAGAACCGATGAAGACTGGAATCTGAAGCCCTTCAAAATTATTGTGGCTCAAGTCCAAAAGACGTAACCTTTTTAAAACGAGCAATGAAGGGTTTATCTTACCACCTAAGCTGGACATTTCATAGCGAGACTGGTAAAGCTTTTCGCTTTCTGCATCAGGATTCTTTAGGTGAAGCTCATGAACATGGCCGGTAGAGTTGTCACAGAAAACTCCCACCCATTTGCAGCAATCCTTCTGATCAACAGTCCAAGAAGAAAGCCTTCCTGAAGGATCTATTAGATCGCTTTTAAATTCCAGAAGTGCGTTTCTCTCTTTCTCCCTGCATGAACCGTGAGACTTACCATCACAAAAACTGTTTCTAGTTAAAAGTAAAATTAGCATTCCGAGGAGAAAAGTAGAAGCCGCCCCGCGCCGGATGATGGATCGGTCCATTGGTGAAGTGTATATACGGATACTCCCTACTATACAAACAGTGAACGATATTGTCAATAGTTTTCAGATTATTGCAACTCATGTTAATTGTCTACTTCAAGTTCAGTTTACTGAATGGAGAAACAAAATAAGGAAACAAGATTACCACTACAACAATTAAAACTCTCTGCAATGCCAAAAGGCCCCACTAAAACACTTTTGCATGGATCATGTGCGTGTTAACATGGTCTAAAGTTTTTTGTTTGATGCATCTTTAAGATAGAAACTAAAATGTAGTTAATAGAAGATGGCAAACTTAGTATGGTTATGGAGGCGAAGTGATGATATGAGGATACTGCCGGACAGAAAACTTGGATTTACTGATGAATATTAATGTTCTTGCTCCAACACTAGCTAGATTTATAATGACAAAGAAACTTACCTGCTGTAAATATAGCAACTGTCGTGCTTCTTACGGGCCAATGGAATCTTTACTTTTATCGTTCAATATGAGTTGTCAGTACACTCGTAATTTCTCTCCCCTATATTGACTTGGTCTTTTAAAATGTTGAAAAACATCCCTTTTTAAGATATGATTGTTTTTATTACAAATTAAAATTAGTCTGTTTAAAATATTGTTATTTTCACAAGATACTTCATTTTTTTTAAGAAAACTAATTTTTTTATATTATCTAATTTGAGCCCTAAATTTACTTTAAACAAGTATTGATTGTCGATAATCAGTTTAAACCATGTATTATGAATTTATGACTAAAAAAGAATATAAATAAAAAACTATTAAGTTGATTTACATTTAATAAAAGGCCATTAAAATATATATAAAGTAAGCCGGAATTTGAGTTAATATGTTACTTCTAACACAAATTTACTCCATAAACACTTTTTATAAGATATTACATCTAACTTAGGCTAGGGGGAGTGGGTTCGCTGAACCACTCGCCAAACCCCTCGCCATCCCTCGCTAAGCCACTCCACCCTTCCTCGCCCTCGCCTTCGCTATCGGACTCTTGCCATTTCTCCAGCGAGCTCGCCAAACCTTTGGCAACGGTCACAATTACAAAAAAAAAAATTAATTTAAAAAAATCCAATTATTCTCCTATATAAACCAAACCCTCAAATCATTTTTACCACACAACTTCAATATCAAACCCCTTCTACAATTTATATCCTCTTTCCCCCAATTTTAATTTCAAAAATTATGTCATCCGACTCGTCAATTTCGATATCATCGCCAGATGATGATGAATTGGAAGAACAAATAGGCGAGCAAATAGAGCGTATTACGGCTCATTTACAACAAGAATTACAAAATCTATGGCCAAGCAGCGGGCCTCGTCTACACAGAAGATATATTGATCGGGGAAGAGCGGAAGCCGAACAACGTCTCTTTCGGGATTATTTTGCTGAAAATCCCACATATCCAGAGTATAAATTCCGGCGTCGGTTTCGCATGCGCAAATCGTTGTTTTTGAAGATTGTTAGCGACATGGAGGCGGCGAGTGATTACTTTAAGCAACGACTGAGCGCGTCAGGTATGTTAGGATTCCACCCTATTCAAAGATGTACTGTTGTACTTCGCATGTTAGCATATGGCACACACCATGATGCACTAGACGAGACAACGAGGATGTCCGCACGTGTCGCACGAGACTCTCTAGACTTATTTTGTGACCTTGCCCTAATTATGTACAAGCCACGATATGGGCGTGAAGTTTAAAAGAGCTCAAGAAAGAGCTCGAAAGGACATCAAGAGAGCATTTGGTGTATTGAAGAAACGTTTTGCCATACTAGCTAAACCTTCACTGTTTACCAAAAAATCTACTATGGCGAAGGTCATGTTTACATGTATTATTTTACATAACATGATTCTAGAAGACGAAGGACATGCTATATGTCAATACGAAGAAAATGAAGTCATTCCCCATACACAGCCAATTCCAGTTGCGAGTCCTGAGTACCTTGAGCGAGTGCAGCTGGTGCGCAGTCGACAAATTCATGGCGATCTTCGTCGTCATCTTATCGATCATCTTTGGACGGTAGACCATATTGATCTAAATATGGATCCGGTGAACGAGTACGACGGTGAATATTCAGATGAACACAATATATGAGGTCGTGTTTAGTTGGTGTTTAAGTTTAATTTAGTTTGTTTTAAGTTGTTTATTTATGTTTTTAATTTTAATGTAATGTATTTTAAATTTAATGAAATGGTTGTTTTTAATTTTATTATTGTTTTAATAATATAAATAATTTAAAAAAAAGATTTAATAAAATAGTTGAGCATGAAGTTCAGCATGTGCTGACCACTACCACCATTTTTGGTCAGCATGTGCTAAACTTGCTGAATGCTAACGTGGTATAGTTTAGCACATGCTGAACATGCTAACCACTCCCTCCAGCCTTATTAGTTATTACTATTAAGAAGGTTAACATATATTTTAACTTTTTATTGGAACTCTCCTTTTTAATTAATTAAACCTTGAGTAAATTACAATTTTGGTCCCTGTGGTTTGCATGAAATTTCACTTTTGGTCATCGTTTTGTTTTTGCACGCTGATGGTCCCTGAACTACACTTTTGCTTACAATATTGGTCCCTTGGCCAGGTAAAATGACCAATATACCCTTTTTATTTTCTTTTTCGTTTTTTAAATGCATTATTTATTAAATCAATTAAAAAAAACAAAAAAAAAATTCTTTTTCTGTCTCCGGAATGCCCTATCCTCGTCTCCGGCAATGCCCTATTCGTCGACTCCCTTTCCCTTCGCGTCCCTCTTCTACTCATCTGGTTCGTTTGGATATTTCATCCAACAGGCTCTCAGGAAATATACCCGATTTCTTGCATAACTTTCTGAATTTAAGTTATTTCTCAGCCCATTCCAACAATTTTTCCGCTTGGATATTTCATCCAATGGTTGCGGGGTTCGGGTCTCAGGCTGCCGGAGCGGGGGTTCGATTTTTGCTAGTCGACTACCAAAATCGTTCCAAACGAACTAAACCTGGGAGCTTGTTTAGGAACATTTTTCAAATACAAAGCAAGAAGAGAAGGGAGTTCTTAGATTTGCTGTGAATTCCTTCAATGGAAATATTCCACGGGAATTTGGGAATTGCATTTTCCTTGAGCATCTGTGCGTGGCTGCCAATTTGCTTTCATGGAATATACTGGAATTCTTATTCAAACAGGTTCACCGCCATCGACGGAATCGGTCTAATTTCCGATTGAAACAGCAATCCAAACAGCTATCGACACTCGGATCATTATCAACCGCCATCTCCTCTTAACCGGAATACGACATCAACCAGTAATCCAAGCTTCAATCGATTGCTTCTGAGGTATTTCGATTTTCTAAGTTCGATTTCTGGTTTGAAGTTATTAGATTGAAACACGGTTCTGAGTTCGATTTCCTGGTTCCAAGTTCGATTTTTGATTATCAAATTCTGAGTTTGATTTCTGGTTCTTAGTTCGATTTGCTGCATTCCTGGATTCCGGATTTGTTGTGATTTCTTTATGATAATCTGATTTAGGTTTGTGATTTCTCTCTTAAGTGTTTGAGTCGAGACTTGTTTAATTTGATTTTGTTTAATTTGTTTACACTTCACGTAATTTGATTTTGTTTAATTTGTTTACACTTCACGTAATTTGATTTTGTTTACCCTTCTGGTAATCTCGGGATTAACCGTTGTTCCCAGCCAATTTCTAGATTTCTTGTTGTCGTCGTCATATGTATATCCCTCGATTTTGTTTTCGGTTGTAAGGTCTCAATTCCTCCTCTGCATCTGGAGACTTCACATATATATATATATATCAGAAACCATTAGATCATGACAAGGACTTGCAATCATAAATACGTGAAAACAACCTGTAATAAACGATCCATGGCTTCCCTCAATGGATTTCGTCACAGAATGCATTGTATTTTCTCGATTTGATTGATTCGTTATTGCCGGAAATGAAGAACCTTGGTTTTTGTTTATTTTTTCTTTTTTTTAATTCATTTAATAAATAATACATAAAATAAAAATGAAAAAAAAAATAAAAAGGGTATATTGGTCATTTTACCTGGCCAAAGGACCAATAGTGTAAGCAAAAGTGTAGTTCAGGGACCATCAGCGTGGAAAAACAAAATGATGACCAAAAGTGAAATTTCATGCAAACCACAGGGACCAAAATTGTAATTTACTCTTAAACCTTTGTTGCTTAGTTTTTTCATTTAAAACTGATTTGTTACTTTAATTATAATTTTCTATTTATTAGAGTGAAGATGTTTGTCGAGATCGAAATATAAATAATTACTGACAATTGTTGTGAGAAAATAATATAGTTGTTAGAAACGTGGAAAGAAGATGTTTTGTTACTTAAAGCCACAAACGAAACCAAATGTCAGTGGACTAACAAATGAACTTTTGTAATATTTTTATGTCTGCTCGAATACACTGTCTATTAAGACCATCCGGAGCGCATGCGGGGAAGGGCCACGGTGTCCAGGGTGGATCCCGACCCCGCACGGTAACACCGCCCCACCTGAGGTTTTACTTGCGGGGAAGGGAGAATCCCGGTGTTCCAACCCCACGCGATGAACTCACAAAAAACTTACCAAATGGCCCCCTTGGACTATGGAACAATTTACAGTTTACACCGTCCCACCTGGGGTTTTACCTGAGGGAAATGTGAGGTGGAGCCTACGTGGCACCCCAACCCCTTGGGGTGAGGGGTTACGGCTCCTCTTAATCTAACAATTTTTATTTGCAATGTTTGAACTTTGAATTATTCATGTTAATTGGGTTTGAAACAGTTGGTCGTTACATATGATATATTCATAATAAACTTTCTAATTTTAAAGTTTTGAATATTATTAAAATTTAATTTATGTTTAATAAATTACATTTTGTTGATAACTTATCGAAGTGATAGATTTTGGTATTCGTTTGATACTATCTTATGTTGCATACGCATTTTGCCAATTTTGAAATTACAAATAACGTAAAGTTAAGTATATAACAAATGGACTTTGTCTTTCGTATATAATAGTTAGAACATAAACGAATGTAACTAAATAAATATAAACAAAGGTAAACAAACGAACATAAAAATTAATAAAGAGTAAATTGCAATTTTGGTCCCTGTGGTTGTCATGAAATTACACTGAAAGTCATCATTTTGAAATCCCACATTTATGGTCCTTGTGGTGGCAAAAAAATAACAAATTTGGTCCCTGTAGTGCCCTTGTTCACATGAAAAGACCAAAATATCCTTTTCAATTACTTTTTCCTTTTTTTTAATGTTTTTATTTAAAAAATTAAAAAAAAAAAAACACCGCCGGATCATACACTCCCACCCCCGACTACCCTGTCTCATGTCCGACAGAAGCTTCGACGCCTTGTTCATCACATGCTGCCGAGATTAATTTCAGGCAAAATAGATCATGAATGCAAGCAAAATAGAAGAAATATTTCATCATCACCTTGACTCAATCGACGATCCTTAGCCATACCTCCTTTGACGCAGAAGGTGTTTCATTTTTTACCAACGATGCTACTTCGTCCGATCAAACAAACCGTAGGTTTCAATACGTTAACTGTATCTCGTCTCAGTTCTACACATTCAACATCGAGTCTCATTCTTTGATGATTCGTTGCATCCTAGAAGGCCGTCTCGCCCCGAAGAGCATCCGACAACGAAGTCACTCGCATCACCCTTATCGAAATCCAGCGTCTCCAAAAAATGGTTGTAAGATCAAGTGAAACATCTGTACATTTTCCTGTCAGCAACAGAATTCTAAAGCGAGATTTGAAGGTTTAAGCTACCATTAAAGATATATGAAAGAACCGAGTATAACCAAGTAGCACATTGTTGAGATGCAAATACAACAGAGTAAGCGCTCGATGAAATGCCACAGTCAAAACTTCCACAATTTCGGGTAACATGAATTAACCATATTTAATTTGTAGACTTTAAGACAAGTCATAGGTGCACAGCTTATAACTCTCAAAATGGAGCACCAAAATGTACTCAAACCCTCTAATTAAGTTACTGTAAAATAATCATCTTGGTCCCGAACAAATACATGAAGTGCTTTGACCTTAATCATGGCTTTCTTGAGCTTAATCTCTGACTTCAGTTTTCCGGTATTTGTATACATTGAAAGCTTGTATCCTTGAAGAAAAATATGATGAACTTCTGGCCGAACTCGATCTCGCTTGTCACAAACTGGAGAGATGGTTTTATCATCGTTAATTATTGTCTTTACTTGGCCAAAAGCGGTGGTTCTTCTCGTAGAAAATGCACACCACCCACGACCATGGTTGGAGGTTTGGTTCAGTTGTTCGTGATAGTAGTTTTCAAGGGGAGAGAGAGAAAACGGAGAGAGAGAGAGAAACGGATGGGGGGCGGGGGTAAGGGATGGTGAGATTTTGTTTTTCTTTTTTTTTATTTAAAAATAAAGAGTAGATTAAACAAAAATGAAAAAGAAATAAGAAAGGGTATATTAGTCATTTAACATGGACCAGGGATCAAATCCGTTATTTTTTTGCTACCATGGGGACCAAAAATGTGGGATTTCAAAAGGATGACTTAGAGTGTAAAAAGTTGTCAACCACAAGGACCAAAACTGTAATTTACTCATTAATAAATTAGCATAAAGGAGCATTAATGAACGTAAAAGAAAGAGCCGGTTCATCATTCATGATTATTAAATAAAATCAATGCAATAACGTAAACAAACGGATATGTACAACTCGTAAATGAGAATTAACGAATGAGCATAAATGAGTCTTAATGAACTTATATGAATGAGCATAAATGAGTGTTGGTGAACGTATATGAATGAGCCAACTGATCATTCGTGTTTATCATTCATGTTTTATTACATAAATGAATAAAATAACATAAAACAAACGAATAAAAAAAACTGTGAATAAGAATTAACGAATGAGCATAAATGAGCATTACTGAACGTAAATGAACAAGCTCACCATTCGTGTTTACTTAATAAACGAATAAAAATGTAAACTAACAAATATAAATAACTCGTAAATGTGAATTAACAAATAATGATAAGTAAGTGTTAATGAACGTAAATAAACGAGTCAGTCCACAATTTGTATTTATTAAATGACGTCAAAATATGGTTTTTGGGGATGGAATTTGTGGCGTCAACCTATAGGCTTTCTAGTTTTTCTAATTTCTTCCCTAGCCGAGTGTGAACGATTACCTTTTGATTTACCAGAAGCAGAAGAAGAATTAGTAGCAGGTTATCAAACCGAATATTCCGGTATCAAATTTGGTTTATTTTACGTTGCTTCATATTTAAATCTACTAGTTTCTTCATTATTTGTAACAGTTCTTTACTTGGGGGGTTGGAATCTTTCTATTCCGTACATATTTGTTCCCGAGCTTTTTGAAATTACTAAAAGGGGTCGAGTCTTTGGAACAATAATTGGTATCTTTATTACATTAGCTAAAACTTATTTGTTCTTGTTCATTCCTATCGCAACAAGATGGACTTTACCGAGGCTGAGAATGGACCAATTATTAAATCTTGGATGGAAATTTCTTTTACCTATTAAAATACATTAAGTAATCTCTCGGCAAATCGAGGAAATGGAAAAAAAACAACAATGATATCATCATTAAAACTCTTGAGAATACCGTGTCACAAACAATAATGTGTCGCTGTAACCTGAATGAAGTTTGAAATATTTTCAGGAGGTCGACAAATTGCGCACAAATTGGTCTTCGTTAGCTTATTTTATTTTTAATGTCGTCATTTTTTATTTTATTTTTATTTTTTTAATTTTTATGGTATCTTTAATTTTATTTTAATGTTATTTTTTATGTATTTTAAGCTTCATTTAATGAAATATTTTTTATTTTAAAATAATGAATTATTAAAAAATAAAAAAGAGATGTGGTTATGTAGGAAATTTATTCATCCAAATGAAAAAAAAGTGTGAGAAAGCTAATGTGACGTTGAAATGAAGTTCCTAGGTGTAAGGATGTATAAAATATACTGTCCTATAGCCTAATAGTGTATAAGAACAATGGGGGTAGAGTAACTAAATTTCCCTTTTAAATATTGAATAAAAATAGAATAATTTAAATGAAAACTAATAATATATTAAAAAAATGATGTGATGTTAATATACAAGAAATGTGAAGTTGTCCTGCCTTCTAAATATTGAATAAAATAGAATAATTTAATTGAAAACTAATAATAATTGATTGATAAAAGTGGATGTGATGTTAATACAAGAAAGGTGAAGTGAGAAAGTCTAGCTTTTAGAAATTTATTCGTGTAGATAGAATTACACATAAAAGGTTGTAATGACATCTAATCAATGTCGAATACATATTAGTCAAGTGTTCACATGACAAATGGGTTAGTCTAGTGTTCACATGATAAATGGGTTAGAGGTTTGCGGGTCTTACAAGTTAGCCATTAATGTGACGTATAAAATAAGATCGGTTTACTTACCACACTTTGTGGTATTTTAGAGCATCTACAAAAGAGGAGTTTTTTCACAAAGTTTTTTGGTAATTTTTTATGCAATATCATCGTCAAATTACCAACCAAAAAGTTTTATAAATACCCATTATAAAAGACTTTTTTTTCACATAACTTTTCAAATACAATATATATAAATGTAATAGACATATCAATATAATAGTAATATTTTGTAAAATCTTTGAAAAAACTTAGTTTTGAAAAAGCATCCGCTATATGTTGCTAAATTTATGAGAGCTTTTTATTCGATGAAACTTTTGAAAAAGTTATTAAAAAACTTCTATTATAAATGCTCTTAGCAGTTTAACATTGATGCACCTATTGACCATAAAAAGACTATATGTTTATGGGGTGTGATAATCCTTCTTCCCTCATTTTTGTTAGTCGCATTGGGTCTCCCATAAAAATGTCACAATTCACTTTCTATCACTTTTTAAAATAAATTTTTCGTCAAAAGTAATAATTTTAAAAATACAATACCTTATTAGTATAATTAAAAAATAACATGAAACATAAAAATTAGTTAAACTAAAATAAATTTAATATAAAACATACAAATTTCTTAGACTAAAAATAAAAGTTAAAGGAAAACATAAAAACCTTAAACTAAACTTAAAAACTAAAAAAAAATAAAAGACTGCATTTGATCTTTTTTTCTTAATATCGTCTTTCATCTTCAACGTCATCTCGAGGGCCTATCCGAAAAGATGATTAGTCGGTGACATCAACGAATGCATATCGAACATTTTTTGCTTCTCCTCCCAGGCTTTCTCCTTCTTGAGTTTCCATGGTTGATCAAATTCCACGTGCAAGTTAAAAGTCGAAAAAAACCGATCGAAATTTTCATTCATTTGATCGATGTGTTCTTCTTAGCCGAGTTACAGACGACACTTTCCCTTTAGCTTTCTCTCTATCGCATCTCATTGGTCTTTCAAAAACGTCATCCTCTTTGTTGAGGTCGAAACCAATATTTGCATCGGAAGACGCCGTGTGATTGGTCTCTGATGTGTTCGATCGTTTTGATCTACTCTCTGACTTTGGGACCCTTTCCATCTCGGTGACGCTAGCACAACTTCCCAAAACATATAAATTTAAATGGCCTTCCGCTATTCTTCATTCGGTAAACCTCAAGGGTTTTTTTGAAAAATGTCATCGTCACTTTCATCGCTTTCATGTTGCTTTTGAAGTTATTGTACAAAACGTTGAACTGCGTTACAACCTTGTTGACATCTTGGAATTTTGTTGTGATTGTGTCTTTCGAGTGATACTCCCTAAGCCCCATTGCCGCATGAAACAACTTTCTAACATGTGCATAAAAATGTTTTTTAGCTTGGGCATTACCAGATGCGGCATCCTCAGAAATGTCGATTGTTAGGGTGCAACGCATTACATGGGAGATGACTTGAGGAGGCTTGGAAGACCCATTTAGACATGTGGGGTTTTACCACTTTATGACTTGTGTTCACAACTATAAATACTCATGAAATATTCATTTTGTAGTTTGTGCTTAGAGATGTAGTAAATGATAGAGTGAGTTGAAAGTAAGTTATTCTAGATGTTGCAAGATCAAATTTTGTACTTTCTTCGTAATATCAATTACATTTTTGACACCGAAACACAAGATCTCAATTGTTCATTTGTTCTTAAATTCCGCATGCTAAATCAAATATTGGTCCAACAAGTGGTATTAGAGCTAGATTTGAAGATGTGGTCATGATTTGGCTACTTCTACATAATCAATTGAAGACTTTTGGTGTTTTGTGATTATCTCATGATTTGGAATCAAATTCAGAATTCAAAGCTACTACTCATTAAAATTTAGAAGAAATTCGATCTACTGTTCATCATTCTAGTATTTTTCATGTTCACTGTTTGTTCATTCAACTTGAATCAGATCTAAAATTCATTTTTCAAGTCCAATTTGTTGTGATATGGTTATTTCTGTTGAATCTAGTCCCATTGAACATCCAATGATCCAATTCTCAGTTAATTTTTGTCCAGATCAAGTTCCAAATTTTTTTTCTCATTCACGTTTCGTTTTTGTCTTTAACGTTAACTATCGATTTTGTCTCCTCGATCGATGATCCTTTTAAATCTCCAACTCCAGATCTATTCCTGATTTCGTATCATTACTGAATCGTGATCTGTTAAGCATTGATTTGTAGCTTTTCTCATGAACTAAATCTGTTTTGAATATAATTTGATATTCAACATGATTGAGAAATTTGATTTGGAGATATAAAAGCGATTTTGTGATTCTGTGATTGAGCGAGATTTTGTGATTCAATCCTGAAGATATAAAGCGACCTTGAACCCGATTGAAGTCATGAAATGAGAGATTGAATAATTTTGTTGATCCTAATTGTTCATCATGAAACAAGATTCTGTGATTCTATTATGTTCATCATATTTGTTCTGAAGATGAGTTAGAGACTTGATTTGATGACTTCTTGATGCGATTGATGAAAGACGGTGATATATTAAATGTGATTCTATTACAAGACCGTTTAACGAACTCATCAAACATCGCCAATCTTAGATCTGATCTCGATGGTCTTTCAAATTCAGAAATCGAAACTAGCAAGCTTGGAAGCGTTATTGATCGAAGTTGCTAAAACTGAAGTCGCTACCTACTGTTGTTGTCGATTTGCTATTGATTGATCGCAAGGAGCTATCTCGCCAAATTGATTTGTACCTGCATCGCTAACCACGTCTCGTTATTGATGGAATCGACTCATAAAATCTTTGGCTAACTGATATTCACTTCACGACTAGCGATCTGATTCGCCAAATCGCTAAATGGTTCAAACTTCAAACCTGTAATATAGTAGTGGGCTAACGAATCCAACTAATTCATTTGGGCTATGTATCATTGTTGTATGTATTGGGCTGAACAAATTCCTGAACAATGGCAGAAATTCAAGAAGTGAATAGTACAAAATTTTATTTCTAAAGCTATGAGGCCAAGTCAAACGTGGATCCGAAAAGTCAAAATTTCCAACAATGTCAAAAAAGTTGGATTTTTTCGGAGTCGGAGCTTATTGTTTATTCCACTTATCGAGGGGGAGTTTGATACTTTTTATTTGATCGAGCACATTATCATGTACATTTGAAGGTTTTATAATATTTTTTCGATTATCAAAAGAGGAAAAATTTAGTATGGTCATTTGAAAGATGATTACAACATTTCAAAAACGATGATTTTTAGTGAAGCTTGGGGGGATTTATTGATGTTGAGAAAATGTTCAGTCTTAATGTGCTTTATGGAGGTTGTTTCATGTGATGACTTGGGCGTTAATGTTTCTCAGCTTTGATTTTTCACGATCAAGTTTTGTAACAACTTGAAATTCTGTATTATGATAAAACAATGCTAAATATGACTTAATGAAAGTTCAAGTATTAAATCATTTGTTAAGTACTTAATAGAATGGATTAAACGATAAAGTTGTATGAATTATGATAATACATGAATTAAGACATTTCATTAAGTTCTTTATGATAATTATGTGTTGTACGATTAAGATAGGTGGAAATAAGATGGGAAAACGAATTGCGATTGTTAATAGAGTTTTTGATGCATTTTTTATGAATGATTATCTCAAAATAGAAAAGGAATTCGAAAAATATCATCATCATCAAAATTTTAGTCTTTGAGAAATGGAAAACATTGAAACGTTTCAAGAGAACTTCAGTAGAGGTAAATTATAGTTCATGTTCTTACCTTTCCGTACATATATAGTTTGTGGAAAATGGTGTTCATACGGAAAAGTTATAGATGTCGCAAGTTGGAAAGAAAACTGAATTAGGCTGAAAGAATGTTAGAAATTTTCTAAGTGTTTGGGTTGTAACTTATGCGGGTCGTGTAAGATTTAGAAAACACACATGATGGTCGCGTGTTTTGAAAAAAGAGACCAAACTCCCTGTTAAAGTTGCGCGCATTGCGTGAGAATTGCAAAGGAGATGCGCGGTCGCACTGAAGGTTTCCTGCAGCGCGGGCGCGTGGACAGGCCATCTCACCTATATTTTTGCCACCTAGCACCTAATTTCACCCCCTTTATTGGCCAAGTAGACTCCACTAAGAGACATCAACAATAGATAGGTGAATTCCTCCATTTTGATCACTTTTCAGCCAAAATCCCACTTTCTTCCTTCTTTAAACTCTCTCTAAAACACAAGGTGTGTTCCTGGTGTATTTATTAGGTGTTTGATCATCCAAGCTTCAAATTCAAGTGTTTCAAAGGGCTTTTAAGTGCAAAGTGATATTCTCAAGGTAAGAAATACTTTTATATAATTTGTTTGAGCTAAATTCATAGAAATTGAATTGTTGGAAGAACCCTAAGTTTTAGGGAATTTGAAATATCATGAAATTGGTGATGAATAATGCTTGTATTAATGTTTTGTTAGTAATTGTTTTGCTATTAACATCAACAAATCTTAAGAATTGAGTTGGTTCACATAAATGGAAATTTCATTATGGAAATTGGCAAGAATTGTTGATAAGTTATGATTGAATAATGACAATTATCTTATGATTCTCAAAGAATTACAACTTGGTTGTTTTATTTCCTAAAAATCATCAAAGTATGATTTTTGATCAAAGTAAGATTTATTGCCTAAAAATCATCAAAGTAAGTATGCATCATAGTAATATGGAACGTTATGAAATTTGGATTAGGAATGTAATAATATCAACAATCATATTAATATGAAAGATTTGCTTATCTTAGTTTAGAAGTTGAAATTGTATCAATCAAGTATGTATATGCAAGTCTATAGTGTTTTAATAGATTAAGTGATTATGAGGAACTTTCATAGACAAATGGCTAGGATATATATATATATATATATATATATATATATATATATATATATATATATATATATATATATATATATATATATATATATATGTGTGTGTGTGTGTGTGTGTGTGTGTGTGTGTGTGTTTTGAATATGATCTAATAGGAGGTGATTAATATAAAGGCAAGAGTGCTTTGGAAGCTTAGCAAATTCCTTCCTAATCACAAGGTGAGTACATGACGAAATTTTCACTTGGGTACATAGCCAACAAGTTATTATAATTAAAATCCTTTTTACTAAAAGATTTATTGTTTAAAAGCAAATGAATCTTGACGTTTCTATTAAGTTGTTATCGACTTACTTTATGGATTTTAATTTCTTTTGAATTGTGGTCATATTGGATAATTTTTCTTTGGAATATTGTTTTGGAGAATTGGAATATGGATGCATTCATATGCTTTTGTCCGGACTAGGACCTTACCCGCTGGAAGCGGATCACATAGAACTACTGAGATGATACCTCCCGTCACGAAGTAGTCATCTCTACCACATCCTTATGGATGGAGGTGTTCTATTCCATGAATCAGAGTTATATACACAAGCACAACCTTATGGATGGATATGTTCCATTCCATGAAGGGGAGTTCTATACGGGCGCGCCCCTATCTTTGATATGTTTTGGATTTGGACACGTTTTCTTCTTATGGTTATGAATTTATTTTGATTTCAAAGAATCTTGGTCTTATGGAGTTTGGATATTATATTGTTAAACTTGTTTGGGGTCTAAAAGTCATGTAACTCATGAGACATTATGTCTTACATATTTTTGTTGTTTGAAATTGCTATATACTCATGTTGCAAGGATATGTAAGTAGAAGACCTTTGTGAGGATTAAAAGATTTTTGTTCTTGGGGTTATAGTCATGTTTTGTACTTAAATTATGGTTCATGGTCCTATGAATTTGTAGCCCCATAACTTTTGTATTTTGTAACTTGTAAACTTGTTGGTTTTTGTTAAACCACATTTTGAACACTTGAAAATGATTTGTAGATGTATGTTAAATTATAGGGTGTTACAAGTTTGGTTAAGAATTCGGATTTTAAGTTGTTGCATGACACTTTTGGGTGATTATACTTTTGGCGAATGTTCTTCATGATGACTTTGAAGACCATTGTGGTATTGATGGGAGTTCTTAATGGATTGGAAGCATAGAAGTGATTCAGAAAGTTGATTTTGAAGTGGGTTTTTATGTCGGGTTTGGTTTCTTGAATATTTTTGGAGCCCAATGATGATTAAGCCATTTGGAGTTTGCTTTGTATGGTTACATATCCTAGAACCCGTTTTGAAGACTATTGAAGATTCAACATTTTGGATTTTTCATCATTGCTTCACATCATGATGTCATGATTAGAATTCTTATTTGCTAGATGCTTGTTTTGGATTTTAGAGCCTTATCATCCATTAAGCTTTCCGGGGGGGGGGGGGGGGGGGGGGGGAGGTTGAGGGGGATGTTAGGATGCAAAGCTTTACATAAGAGATAACTTAAGGAGGCTTGAAACACCCATTTAGAAATATGATTTTTCATAATCTTATGACTTGTGTGAACAACTATAGATACCATTGTAATATTGATTTTTATGTATTTTTTTAATTATTTTTATGTATTTTAAATAAATACACCTATAAATATGTAAAAATACGTTTTCAAACGTATAATACGTTATTAAAGACATAAATAAATGTTAAAATTCGTTATTCTTTCAAGATAAACTAGACCAATATGTTGGGACTTTTTCGTAAATTGAACCAATTTTTTTATAAAAAATAATTTGAGGTTTTCATATAAACTGTATAAAAATATTATAACTTTATTGAAGTTTTCCTTTTCTTATATTTAACTTTTATTTTAAATAACGATATATTAACTACAATTAAAATAATATATAGAATATATTTAAAACTACATTATGTTTTCATATATCATTAACTGATTAATATAAAAATTCATTTCATTCATAAACACCAAACAAACATTTTAAAAGATGATTCATTTGATTATCTTTAGTAAAAACGGCACATATTAATAAATCCCACATTACGTTTATATGTATCAAGAAGCATCGATTAGTCCCATGTTTCAACATCCAATTCAACCACAAAACCAATGACATAACATAATTCATACACAATTACCACAACATGAAACTAAATCAAAAAAAAAAAAAAAAAAGTTACCTCATACTCTAGTAGACGAACTATCAAAATCATCGGGCGCCACACGCGCAATCCAATTGCTTAAAGTCTTCTTAATATCGGAATGATTAACATAAGCCAACTCATACATACTACACAAATTCACCACAAAAGTCTCATTCAAAGCAGCAGTTGGAACTCTTTCTAATGCACTCTCCAACACTTTTATAGAATCCGATAAATCCCGCAAATACATTAAACAAAGTGCCTTGTTATTAATCGCAACAACATCTGAATCATCTCTATCAATGCATTCTTGATACTCTCTTACAGCAGAAACATAATCTTTTCCAACCATAAACATTAATGCCTTATTCCTGCTTACAAGATTCTTCATTTCAACTGTTCCATCAGTCAAAATCCCCTCAGCAATACCAAAACTACCCTTCGCACCTTCCAAATCACCTAATTGCATTTGGATGTAACCTAGTTTTGATATTAAGACGGCTCTAGAAATTGAGTTTGAGTCATGTTTGATCAGATCTTTGATTAAATCCAAACATACTCCGAATTCTTTGTGACTCAAATGATGGCTTATGATGGAATTAATCACTAACCCTTCACGTTTTTTCCATATGTCGTCTGAGATCCCTGATGAATCTTTGGTAACTTTCTCCCTAACGAACTGTAGTAGGATGTAGAATCGATCTAGGGTTTCTAGACGGTTACCTATTCTTGAAGGGAGTTCAGCATGGAGCCAACGGAGGGCAAAAGGAGCCATGGAGCCATGGCGGTTAGGGTAATGATGAGGGTAATTTTCGTAACTGTAGATTATGTTGTCGAGGCCATTTTCTAGGGAATCGAGTTCGGTGACTGCATCGGAGAAACGGCGGAGCTTTGTGAGAGCTATGGTGTTATAGGAGAGGTAGATTAAGTGTTCGTGAGGTTTAGAGAGAAGAGACTGTGTGCGTGCTCGAGCGACTTTGTCGAGGATTGTTTTCCATGATCCACGGCAGGCGAGATCTTGTAGGGAAGATAGTTCATAGCAGATGTCGTTTAGTGAGCCAAAAGCATTGTTGAGCGGATGATCAGGGGTTGAATTGGAGGATGGTTGAAGATCTGCAGAGGTGGTAGTGGTAGTGGTAGTGTTCAGGCTTTCATCTTTATCATCTTCCATTGTGTTGCGCAGATCTGTGCTTCAATTTGTATGCAACTTTATTTAGATTGGAGAATTTTCCTTCGAAATCACGTATCGACGTATCGAGGAATATAAATCAGACAACCGAGAAGAACAGATCGAACAGTGTATTGCTGGGTGCTAGCAACGCCGATTAAAATCCCCAAACGGAAGACGTAGGACTCCCAAGTCAAAATCCTTGGATCTAAATATTGAAAGCTGGAAACCCTGCAACTTTAAGCCCAAAAAACCAGCTCCTATAATCAAGCAACAGAAACTCACCTCTTTTTGGTGTTTTCTGATGTTCTGGTTAGTCTGAATGTTTTAAACTTAGCGACGGCGAATCAAGCGAAAGGATTTTCCGGCGAGACGATAGGGCAGAGAGATGAAACGAGCATCGCGTTAGGGGAAAATGAGTGAGCGGAAAAAGCCGAGAAAATATTCAACGAGGAAATTAAAAGAAAATAAAATCCAACCAAACCATTAACCAAATGTCGCGGCCGCTTAACAGAAAAATCGGGAAGTAAATAAAATGACGTATTTTTTTTGTACGACGTTATTTCTTATTCTCATTATATCTAGCAAAAAAAATTATTTTTTGTACTCTTTAAAGACTACCCGATTATAATCTCTTCCAACAAAATCTATTTTCATATTACGTTCCTGATACATCGCATTTTCGTGAACCCGAAAACCAAAACGACGAAACCGAACCTTTTTTTCAAAATCTAAACGAGGAATCAAGTGGCGAAGTGCTGAATCTCCTCCCAACAAACCACAACCCAACGAAGAACTTGGTTTGTGATTCTACGTAATCAGAACATGTGATGTAGTTGAAGGTGTATAAATTGAAGATTCATTGGTCACATCAACAAGTACATAGAAAGACTTAGATGGTTGTCATCGGCTCATCATTGATGTTCGATTAACGTACTTTTTAATCCCAAACATACTAAGGATTATATTTACCCTTGAGACTATTTACAAGGGTAATGTTCATATATAAAGGGAATGACAAAATAAACACCATCTTTCTACTTGAGATACATCAGTATTCAAAGTCAAAATAAACTCCCTCTTCCCCTCCTTTTCAGACTCATTCCCGCCGGTTTCAATGGTGTGGTTTCACGATTATGAGTCTGATTTCCCCCCACTATCCTGAGATTTTTTATTTTCTAAAATTAAATTTTAAATTAAATAAACTCAGGGGTAAACTAGTCATTACCTTCCATTTAACAGAAAATGTTAAGTGTAACAGAGTGAGGGACCAATAGTGAAAATAAACACTAACACATGGGCAAGAATATGAGATTTCGAGTTTAGGGACCAATGCGAAAAGTGAGTCAAACCACAGGGACCAAAACTATAATTTACTTTTTTTATATTGCCTAGAGGACCAAATCGTAGGTGACAGAGGAAATCACAGGCGATTTACTTGACTAGTTTGAGAAAAGGAGCAAAATTTTGGCTATTTAAAAAAATTCTTATAAAATTAGGCTATTTTAGTCAATTTTTTAAAAATAATTTATCAAATAATCTATAAAGAATGAAACGAGTTAATAGTTTATAAAAGCAATCATCTCGGTAACTTTCACCAAACCACTTGAACAATATTGTACTTTACCCTTTTCAATAATTAAAGAAGACCGCAAGGAACATGCGTAGAAGTAGATTGAGATGGGACCGGAGTCGCACGCTTCCGCCAACCGAAACATTGGCATTGCCGTAAGCAAATATAATCCTCATAGAATGATGGTCGATTGGTGGGTCCTTTCTTGATAGATTATTGACGTCCCTCGAATCTCTCTCCATCTTCTTGTCTAATACATCACGATGGATTCATGCAATTCGATCGCAAATGAAGCATATAATCCGGTTCCACGACATGGGTTTGGTTGAGGTTTTACGAACAATTGACTTTGAACATGAATCGTACCCAACTTATGAAGATTTCGCAATTCTTCCTGCGTTTGCTATCTTTTTCCCAACTGTTCGATATTTCCTCGACAGATATGTTTTTGAGGTAATTTTTACTCATCCCATTCAACCATTTCTAGTTATTAATCAGATTGGATTGTAGTAAAGAAATATCATTGGGGACGTTCGGATAAACAAGAGTTAAGTTTCGTGTTCGTTTGGAAAAACGTTGGAAATATATAATTTTATCCTCTACGTTCAAATGAGATATCCCCCATGCTAAAAAAAGCTATTATATTCATGTCAAATTATGCCTTTTGTCGCATTTGAAACCATTGAAATTTCGTCTGTTATATCCATAGCTAGGAGTTCAAAAATTTCAGGAAGGACGAAACTACGATTTATATTTAATTGATGGATGGAAATACAAAGGATTAGGTATGAGTTGAATTGGTGAGGGGATCCCTAGCTTTCAATGGAAGCACAAATGAAGATTCTTTCCAAGTAATCTTGGTGAATCAAATTGGTAGATGTTGCTTACGTCAAAGTATGGTGATTGTGAAAAAGGTAAAGTAATTTAGGCATCTATAAGCATGGTGAGCAATGGTAGATATGCCATGAAGATTGGATCCTTTAGATGTGACACTTAGACCTCTACAATATCAAATATTCTAACTATCTAATGTAGAATATCAAATATCTATGGTTAATTCGAAAAAGTAGTTCACAGTTCAAAATTTGAGTGACATGTTGCAGGGTATTGGAAGGCGGTTAATATTCGCAAAGGAACAACAGAAGCTAGATGTTGAGAGAGAAGAAAATAATAAAAAGATACGTAAATTTAAAGAATCAGCATGGAAATGTGTTTATTTTCTTTCAGCAGAAATTCTTGCTTTGGTTGTAACTCATAATGAGCCTTGGTTCACAAATACTAGCAACTTCTGGATAGGTCCTGGTAACCAAAGATGGCCTGACCAAAAAGCAAAGTAAGAAAATATAATTATATGCACTTTAATTAGTTCATATCATCATCTCAGATGCCATGGTTAAATGGACCTTCAGGTTAAAATTAAAAGGTCTATACATGTACACGGGTGGATTCTACACGTATTCCATTTTTGCTTTGATTTTTTGGGAAACAAGACGGTCTGACTTTGGTGTGTCAATGGGACATCACGTTGCAACTGTTATTCTCATTGCAATGTCTTATATTTGCAGGTACTATTTCATGCTGACCAATAAAGTCATGTCTGAATGTTCCTATACGCATTTTAATTATTTTGTTGATATTTTGTAGGTTTATGCGTGCTGGTTCGGTGATTTTAGCTCTACATGATGCAAGCGATGTGTTTCTTGAAGTCGGAAAGATGTCTAAATATAGTGGCGCTGAAGGACTTGCAAGTGTTTCGTTTATATTATTTGTGATTTCATGGGTAATCCTTCGGCTTATTTGTTACCCGTTTTGGATCTTGAGGAGTACAAGGTTAGATCATGATGGTAAATATATGTTTTTCATGTTCATGCATCTAATATTCATTATGATCATATCATTTGTGGTTTTGTTCGTTGGTGCAGTTATGAAGTTGTTTTGTTGTTGGATAGAGACAAGCGCGATACGGTGATACCGATCTACTACTATCTGTTCAACACCCTTCTTTTTTGCTTGCTTGTTCTTCACATATATTGGTGGGTGCTTATGTATCGGATGCTTGTTAAGCAAATACAAGATAGAGGCAAACTTAGTGATGATGTTCGTTCAGGTATGTAAATCAAGTCACTTTGCCATGTTTTCTTAAATATTTAGTTTAAAGTATATGATTCACTTGTCGACTTGCTAAACTTTTGAACATAAGTGAATGCAACTTGTGGTTGAATAGATAGGCCATAAATCCACCTTACAGCATATTCCACTTTTGTACAATCGGTTACTACTTGTTTTAAACATTTTATGTTGAATTATATGCTTTGTTTTGGTTCCATTTCTTAAATAATTTGGTTTTCCCTTTTGCAGATTCTGATAGTGATCATGAACATGAAGATTGATCAATCATTCTTGTAGTAAAAAGGTAATCGAATTCATCAAAAAAGTGATGGAATCATAGCATACTAAAAAGCCATATTATTATAGCCATTTGCAACTAGACTCTCAAAGTTTTTTTTATTTTACTATATAAACGAGACTATATATTTAACGTATCCCATTGGTGAATAATACTCGTGGAAGAGGTCTCTACGCAAAGAAGCCTCATGTAGGTCCATCATACCCCACAAAAATGCATCAGCCAATCACTATTTATCATCTCCTTGATTTACCTTTTCACAAACCAAGTCGATCCTATTTTTTACTTTTTTTTTAGATTTTACTAAATTCTGCAGACTACTTATTCTGGCGAAAATAAAGGAGACTTCCTCATTACCTTGTTTCATATGCTGGTGGGTGAAAGGAATTATGGAAAGAAAATTTCTTTCCTCAATCAAGGCTTGGTGTATATTTGTATGCAATCAATCAAATGTTAGATAATGTATAGCAGTCAACAAATAGAAAGTTAAAATGTAATGAAAAGTCAACTACAATGGTCAATGGATTCTTAATCTGGTTATAAAGATCTTGCTCCAATACTGCAAAACTTATTGCACCTAATAAAATCTAACTGAATGATCCAACTTCCTCAATATAACAACCGCAAATCGCAATGAATTATTTATAGCCTTAGGATATTTTAATACCCGTTTTTATAAGTTATGAAATAGAGGGTGTGTTATTTGGATGTTTGTCGTGGGTTTATATATTGAGGACCATAAGGATGAGAATATACAACTAACTCATTATGTATGAAGAAACATGAATTTACATTGCTATTTTGATCTTGTTCCTTAATTTGGTGACACAATTTATCATATGTGTGTAATTGATAATACTGGACTAATAGGAGGGCTTGTAAATTGGTAATTCAAATCTAATTACTTATTCAGTTAATTATATTTATAAGTTAAGCGTACTTAAGGAGTATTTAAGGGAGGCTTAGGGTGCGTTTAGTTGCAGAAAACTGTTTTCCATTTTCAGAAAAATGAAATGAGTTTTCATTTTCTGTTTTCTATTGAAAACTTAGAAAACGCGTTTAGATAAAATCGATTCCGTTTTCATTTTCTATTTTAGACAAACAGAAAACGTGTTTAGATATCTATTTTCTATCAATTTTCATTTTCCAATTTTTGATTTGGGGTTGTGCGGGTAAGTGGGTAGGGTGGGTGTATGGGGGTGGGGTGGGGTAGGGTGGGGTGGGGGTAGGTGGAGGTGGAGGTGGAGTGAGGTGGGAGTGGGTGGTTGGTGGGTGAGGGTTGGGTGGAGGTAGGGTGGGGGTGGGGTGGAGGTGGGTGGGGTGGGGGGTAGGTGGAGGTAGAGTGAGGTGGGGTGGGTGGTGGTGGGTGAGAGTTGGGTAGGGTGGGTGGGAGTTGGGTGGGGTGCGAGTGGGGGTAGGTTGGAGGTGGGTGAGGGTTGGGTAGGGTGGGTGGTGGGTGGGGGTAGGTGGAGGTGGGTGGGGTAGGAGGTGGAGGTGGAGTGAGGTGGGGGTGGGTGAGGGTTGGGTAGGGTGGGTGGTGGGTGGGTGGGTGGGAGTGGGGTGGAGGTGGGTGGGTGGGGATAGGAGGTGGAGGTGGAGTGAAGTGGTGGTGGGTGAGGGTTGGGTGGGGTGGGGGTGGTTGGGGTGGGGGTGGTGGGGGGTAGGTGGAGATGGGTTGGGTGGGGGTTGGGGTGGGTGTGGGTGGAGGTGGAGGTGGGTGGTGGTAAGGTGGGGTTGGGGTGCGCGTGGGGGTAGGGTGGGGTAGGTGGTGGGGTGAGGTGGGTGTAGATGTAATTTTAGTGGTGTAGGTGAGAATGAGTGTGTTTGTGTGTGTGTTTTTGTATATTTTAGAAAAATGTTGGAAATAGAAAAATTTAGAAAACAATAAATTTGGGTTTTCCAAAATTTTCCAAATTCTTTGTAATTTTTGGAAAATGAAAAATTTTCATTTTCTTGGAAAACTTTGGAAAAATTGACGAACTAAACGCGTTTTCCGATTTCTCATTTTTCTTGGAAAATTTTTCCGGAAAACAGAGTAGTTTTCCGCAACTAAACGCACCCTTAAAATCCAATTAGAGTTTCCAATATCAAATTTCGATGAAGAGAGGGAAAAAGAGAGATTTGGGTGATTTCAAGGACCAAGATGAAGGAGCAATCACATGATACTTGACGATTGTTTCAGTGGTGATAAGAGGAGACAATATTTTTATTAAGGAGGACATTCACAAGGTTTTTGTGGTAAGCGATTTGTCCATGGAACCTGTTTGGTTACATTCATGTTTTAGGTCGTTGATGTGGAGTATTTGGAGGGTTATTTTGGTGTTTATTGATGTTATTGGTGATGCAACGCAGATCTCAAGTATAATATAATCATAGAATATTATATGGCATACCTTGGTGATCCAATATAGAAAACAATTGAACCTAAACTCACCAGAAAAAAGGTCAGCCGTATCCTAGGATGTATCTTGTGGATATGCTCCGATAATCAAGTTAATGTTGGGTCGAAATGAGGTTTTGTATGAAATGATAATGAGATAGTTACCCATCGAAAATAGACAATGTTTTGCAATTATAGGGTTGTTATTTTTCGCCATCATTGGGTTTAGTGATATCAGGTCAATACTTAACATGTAGTGGTATAAAATGATCAGCTGTTGAATGCGTGTTTTGTTTGATACATGTGGTTGTTTGTACGGTTGCATGAATATGTATTTTGTCTCAATGTCATGCTTGCGACATCCGTTTGTAGTGTTAGTTCCATGTCCAGCTGCATGGGTGTCTTGTCGATCTCAAAATCCACGCTCAGCTACAAAAACCACCAATCTGAGGTGCGTTGAGTATGATATACTAAGTCTCTATTCTAAAGTGTGTAGAAAAATCTTCTACGAGTGTGTTTTGTACTTGCACAACAAGTGTTTGTTGTTTGATATTGTCGTTTTTTGAGGGGTCATTTGTAAGAACCAAAATTCTATGAGTAATTTTGCTTGCATTTTTGAAATAATGCTAATGAGGTGAATTTGACCATAAGGGTAATTTGGTCATTTGGATAAAATTATACAAATTTTCATGTTTCATGGTATGGTTATGCTATGATATACGTTTAGACTATGATATGTAAGTTTGATGACTTAAAGCCTAATATTGGAGGAGTTAGATGTTTTGGTTGTGACAAAATATTTCGTGTAATTCACGCAACACGTCCGTTTAGGATACGTGATGCGTTCCAAAGTAGACTCTCATTGTAAGAGAAGATTTTGAAAGTAAGTAGTCGAGGTAAGATCGCGACGCGTTTGACTATAGGACGCGACATGTTCGTGTATCTGACGTGACGCGTAGGTCGCACAAATCAGTCTCGATTTAAAGCCCTAAGTTAGCTATTTGGCGTTTTTCACCCCATATACTCCGAAGACAGAAGAGAGGAATGATCCATTGAGTTTGTGTGAGCCAATATCGACAATAAACAAGGGAGTAAACATCTATGTGATTTTGAAGGTAACATCTACTTCCTTGATTATGAGATGAGATGAATTCGGGGTTTGTAAACCCTAAGTGTTAATTGATCATATATGCGATATATTTATGAGTACTTGATGAATAAGGAAGAAATGGAAGTAGAAAACATGTTTATGATGGTTTATTTCATGATTGAAGCTTGATTGATCACAAATCGTAGATTTAGTAAATAATGATAGAGATGTATGTAGATATTATCACTAGTGATGTTGCCAAGAGATATGGTTAAGACATGTCAATTAAATTGTGTTCATAAGTTGGTTGTGGAGAAATTGATCATTATCATAAAAGTTATAAATGTGTCTTAATAGATTAAGACATAGGGTTGGTTAAGCTTTGTGTTGTGTGGTTGTGGGTTGGTTTTTTCTTCTTTTTTCGTTCCTCGGGATAGTTCTTTGGTTGGTGTGGTCATTAAATTGGGTCTTTTGGTCCTGATTCGAGATACATTTCATTTCGTGTTTTTGTTGTCCTTTGGGGTAGGGTGGGGGGAGGGGGGGGGGGGGGGGGTTCTTTCTTCGGCGTGTGTGTGTTTTTTCTTAGTGTGTGTTTCTTTGGTTGTTGTCTCTTAGTTCTTATAGATCTATTACAGTTTGGGAAATTTTCTAGGTTGATGATTCATCAAAGTAGATTCAGAGAAGGAGGATTCGGTCAAAGTTTTATCAGGAGCTGGTGCTAAGTTGCTGTTTGGATGGCGTTTCAATAAGGGATGTATTAACCCATCGTTTCTTCTCATTCTTGGGGCTGGTAACTGATGCTATTGGTATTTGGACGGATTTAGCCTTGCTTTGGCTTTGCGGTTTTTGAGCTGTTCTGCGAGAGGCTAAATTGCTCCATAGATTCGATTTCTTTTATTCATGTTGCTGGTTGCTGCTGGAGGTTGCTGCAGTTCTCGGTCTAAGTGAAGTTGCTGGGCTCGTGGGCTTTTGGAGAGTTTGTTTGTGTTTTGTAGGCAGTTGATGTTTTCTCGGAATGTGGTTTTATGGTGGCTTTTGATAGATGGACGAAATTACCCTTAGCTACCTTCCTGCTTCTGTGACTTTTCTGCTTGGTCTTCATTTTATAAAGGTTGTTTTGATGCTGCTGCTGGTCATACTTGGGTGTTGCGTTTGGGAAGTCTTGCTGGGGGTTTCCATTGTAAGGTCTAATTTGCCCCCTGTTTTCTGCTTGGTTCTGGTGCTGCTGTGGGTATTCTTTCTACTTAGTCTCCGGTTTACTTAAAGGTGTCTTGGTGCTTCTGCTGGTTTTTAGCTTGCGGTTTGGTGCTATTGGTTATGGCGTTTGGTTATGCCCTTGGTTTTTGTTTCCTTACATGTATATCTTTGGATGTTTTGATTGGATTTTGCTTGTTCTGTTGTTTTCCGCAAGTTTCCCGCTTGCTCTTTTTTAATAAAATTGCCGTTCAAAAAAAATTTTAACTAGCAATAACTAATTAGTTTATTCTTAAAATTTTCCTTGATAACTCAAGAAATTAATTATTTTGGGATCAACCTCTGGCAACACAATTATTTTGATTGTTATTACGAATTAGGCGTAATATATTGTTTGATATATCTTAATTCATTTTATGAGATAAATCAAAGTAATGAAAGTTTTAATTTGAATTGATTTTATCTTAAAACGTCAATAAAATGATTTTAAGAGTTAAAATTGTTTTAAACTAAAATTGTCTTACAAACACACTGTATGCGTACAATTCGTTTTATAAATACCATATTTTGTAATTAACGAGAGTTGAAAATGAATATCAAAAGCAAGTGGTAGTTGTTAACTGCATCATGAAGTTTATGTTTTTTCAAATTTTTATTTAGTTTTCGGTATTTCTAAGTGATTTGTATATAACTTTTATCTATACATAATAATTTAATTTTTTTATACATAATGTATCTCCTGTAAAACATATACTATTGTGTAGGATTAAAATTGGGATTAATTACACAAAAGTCATTGTGGTTAGGGCTAAATGTTGAAAAAGTCATTTATGATTTTTCTAAAACATTAAAGACCTTTCTTATTTGGAAAAATGTCACAAAAGCCATTATGGTTATAGGACTAAATGTTAAGAAAGATATTATTGTTTTTATAGGGCATTAAAGACCTTTTTGATTTGGAAAAATAGCACAAAAGTTATTCTAGTTAAGACTAATGGGTTGTTTGTTTTTTGTCTGTGGATCTTCTTGACCTATTTTGTATGCAGCCTGTAGACAATGCACAAATGTTAGCCTTTGAAGACTGTTTGTTTTTTAAAAGACCGCATACCTA
Organism: Cichorium intybus; assembly: GCA_023525715.1. Lineage (NCBI taxonomy): Eukaryota > Viridiplantae > Streptophyta > Magnoliopsida > Asterales > Asteraceae > Cichorium > Cichorium intybus. The sequence goes on along the minus strand of CM042011.1, from coordinate 11,065,407 downwards.
AAAAGGTTTGCACGCCCTCTTCTTCTCGTAAACATGGACTAAAGTCTTTTTGCGTCTTCTAACATTTTCTAACTTTTAAAAAAATATTTTTATATATAAATTATAGAGAATTATTAATAAAAAGTAACTGACAAAATAAAATGTTAGATATACAAAAATATATAATTTGATAAATAATTTAGTTTATTTTAGTACTCTGGAGACTCTAAAAAAAGAGTCTTTTTCTTGCAAATTGCAGACATTTGGTTCACCTCTTCTTTTGCAGATGTTTGCTGATATGGTCTGCAGATCATTTACCTCTTAAAAAACAAACACCACCTAAGTGTTAAAAAGTCATTCTTAATTTAATATGTATCTAAACTTTGGCCTACATACCATCTCTAACTGACTACATAGATGGCTTAGATCCATGAATGTTGATATATATATCATATGTGTGTCATAGAACCATGAGTGAGTTTATATACATATTTCATCAGTAATGATTTTTTTAGCATTTAATCATAACCATAGTGGCTTTAGTGTCAGTTTCTCAAATCAAGTAGGACTTTAATACCCTAAAAGAATATGAAATTGCTTTTTTAACACTTACATCAAACCATAAATGGCTTTTGTGACATTGCTCAAATCAAAAAGCGCTTTTACGCCCCAAAAAAATACAAAATGGTTTTCTCAACATTTAACCTTAACTATAATAACTTTTGTATTATTAACTTTAAAAATTATTGTATACAGATTATTTCCAATAAATACATTTAGATAAATTCAAAAAACATGATTATATTTGCAACGAGAAAGTGTATTTATTCTTATTTTTTAATCCTACTCATCTTCTTACCAATATGAAATTATGACAAGTGTCATATTTAATAAAAATAATAATATTTTAAGGGGTTGTGCTATAGCTACCCCCCATTTCATATTATACCCCCCTGATTTGACTAACTGATTTGTTTTATCTCAATTTCGTCTTTTATTGTCTTTTTCTTTATTATTATTATTATTATTATTATTATTATTATTATTATTATTATTATTATTATTATTATTATTTGTTTTATCTCAACTTCTTCTTTTATTGTCTTTTTCTTTATAATAATAATAATAATAATAATAATAATAATAATAATTATTATTATTATTATTATTATTATTATTATTATTAGCTTTATAAAATATATAACCGTTCGTGTTTATTGATAATCTAATGTCTCTTTTTTATTCGTTCGAATTTATTCAGTCGTTTATAAATCAAGTGGTTGAATTAAATTTATTTTTTATAAAACCTTCGGGTTATACCATTTGTAAGTAATCGAAATTCATGTTATTATTAGCCGGAAACCGTCATTCTTGGTCCGTCGACCCAAACGTAATATTGGATCAAACTTTGCATTATATTGTTATTTATATTGTTATTTCTATAAATTCGTCCGAATTTGACATAACCATTTTGATATAATTTGTCATAATTTTATAAAATTATAAACGTTGTTCGTTGTGTCGTAATTACTTTAAAAAAACTATTGCTTATTGTTACTAAAACGTAAAAATTATAAAAACTAAATTCATTAATTTGACATTCGTTCAAATTTGACATAACCGTTTTGGGATAATTTGACATAATTTTCTAAAGTTATAAACGTCGTTCGATTTGCCGTAATTACTTTTAAAAACATATTGTTTATTGTTACTAAAACGTAAAAATTATAAAATGTAAATTCATTGTTATTGTTTTTCTAATAATAATAATAATAATAATAATAATAAATCATCAAATATTATTAATAAAATAAAATGAAAAGAAAAAGAAAAAGACAACAAATAAACAAAATAGACAAAAGACAAAAGAAAAAAAATACAAAAAAACAAAAAATCAAATCAGGAGGGGTATGGTTAGATAGTAGGGGTGTATGTATAGAATCACCCTATTTTAAGACATGTGTCATAATTTAATATGGATAAGAAAAGGATAAAAATAAATACAATTTCTCATTTGCAACATAAATCCAATTGAAAACACTACATCAATCACTTTGGGTTTACCGCCATAAGCTAGGCGAGTATGTTCTTCAGAAGTATATGCTAATTCTCGACAATGGTGCAATCAAATCGTTAAACTTTTTATGACGATAAAGTAGAAGCATTACGCACTTCGAGAATACTTATGTTGGAGGTTTGTGGCTTTAAAGTCCTTGAAGATTAACTCATCATCGTCACCTTCTAGAGGAATTACATAATAAATATATAATTAGTGAATGTAAACTCGATTTTGATTCTTTTTTAGCCATTGGTTAATTAAGCCAATCAATTAAAGACAAGTGGGGTTGGTTATAGTTATAGAATAAATTTACTTAGGTAGGTATATATCACAATAAACCTTCTGGTATATCTGTTATGGGCTCATCGTGATGATGAGATGGAGCTCCTTCACAGGTGTACACACTGCCTTGTGTGCATCGTGATAGGCGTGATTGTGGTCAAACATTGTGTGGCTCAGGGTGGAACACGACTAATGAGAGGAAAGTAGTCGTTAAAAAAATTTACCTTTTTTATCTACCACCAATTACTCTATAAAAACCCAACTATTTACCTTCATATAAAATATATTTAACAATTTTTTTTACCTTATTCACAGATATATTTTACTATGGATCAAAATCCAAACACCCCACCTGCAAACCTCAATCGTGAGTATGATACATTCGGATTAAACTCGACCCCCTATCAATACCCCAACCTTGAATCACCGCAAGGTGGTTTCGTCAATTTACTCCAATTCGGGTCCCCTATCATACAACAACCCCTTTTCGAACAACAATTCTACCTTTCAATCCATATCAACAACCATTCCAACCGGCTTTCGTATTCCAACAAGGATTCCAACCGCAACCATCATAACCGCAACCGTCACAACCACTACCACAACCGCATTCGGTGTCTCCTGAAACCGTTGAAGAGACAGAACAAGTAAAGCGACGACGGACATCAAGGAGGAAAGGCAAAAAGCCGCAAGGCGAGGGAAAGACGAAGAATTAAGTTTAGTAAAGGCGTGAATTTCGGTTTCCGTTGACCCGATTGTCGGAGACCTCAAACCCAAATAACGTTTTGGATAAAAGTTCAAACAACTTTTTATAATTTATTGAGAAAAGAGAGTAGGAACATGGATCAAATTACATTCAAATGACATGAAATGAGGTTGAAAATTAACATTTTCAACGGAATTTACAACAACATCACCATGCACAAAAGTGGGGCGGCGACTTCGACGTCTTCAATGCAGCTATGGAACAATACGAAAAAACTACGCCGACCCGAAATACATTTTCGTATGTCAAGCCTTTGATGGAGTTTAGGACTTGTCGAAATGTCTACTTAACGAAAATTCGCAATCTTCAGGCACGAAGCGTTCAAGAGCGGTTCGTCAAGAAACGCAATCACAACAATCGGACGAATGTACTCACATCGACATCAACGACGAGTCGATGGATTTTGAAGACGAACAATCAATATGTCGATTAAAATCATAACACCATGACTATGTGTTATATTTATATTTTAACTTTTCATTTTTAATGTTACGTTATATATATATATATATATATATATATATATATATATATATATATATATATATATATATATATATATATATATATATATATATATATATATATATATATATATATATATATATATATATATAAATTTCTTTCATATATTATTTCTTTTTAAGTGTGTTAAATCTATTTTTTTCACCAATTTTTATTTTTTAATACAAATATTTATTAGTTTTAAAACATTTAACTTATTAACTAAAAATAAGATTAAATAGAAGATCAATACTAACAATAACTTTTCATTACCTTAAACTAAACATCTAAAATTAAAATAATAATAATAATAATATCACTAAAAATCATATTTCTTTTGCTATTCTTTCCTTCAACGTCATTGCCTCTCGAATGGATGATCCCGTTAGATGATCGATGTTGGTCGTTAGTATTTTAAAATCGTTAATCCGACGTGTATTCTTGCGTGTTCTTTTTTATATTATATATAGTGTTTCTTTTTCATATTTTAAATGTTTGTCATAACTCGAAGTAAGTTTGTCTAACTTATCCACCAATGATTCTATTTTACATCTATATTGGACCTCGATAAAGTTGTCGATAAGATCTTTTTTCCTTTGTCACTCCTAGTTGGGTGTCAAGGTTATTCCGACACAATCTTGCCATCCTCATTGTTGAGATCAAAGTGACTATGTGCATCCAACTATGTTGTATAACAACTTGAGTTAGGTGTCTTGGGTTGTTTCAAATGTTTGATGATGTATTTGAGTTATTACCTATTTTTGGGATTTTCTAACACAGATGTTGACCCGTTATTTCAAATCGACATTGCTTGAACGCCGCCTTAAAATGACTGCTTCACAATAACCACTTCTACATTGATTCAACAACTGCAATCCTGTAATTTCAAAGCACCCACAACACAATCATAAACACCGGTGATAAAATCTGACATCTCATAATGGTGAGTTGCTGTGAATTAATCCAAATGAACATCACCTTCAAAGATACTGTTAGTGATTAGGGTTTGATTAATACCCATTGGGGGTTTAGGTTAGCCAAGAGTCCATTTTGTATCCCTATTTATATGATATTAAACCATGATATTATGATCAAGCATTTTATATTCATGGTATCAGAGCCCAAGTTTAAAACTCTACTGCTGATCACAACCCGCCATCGCCGACCTCCACCTCCGGTGACCTTTTAGTCGTCGGAGGGAGATGCCTTCAATATTTTTCCTTTTTCTCTTTTTCTCATAAATAAAAATACAGCCATAGGCACCAATAGAGCTCCTTCCTTGGCTTTTTCAACGGTTTCATCTATCGCGGCCTCCTCCTCCGATGGCCTTTTCTTCTCCAAGATTGTCTTCCTTAGATGACACCTTCTCCGCCAGGCAGCCTCTAATTTGCACTCGTCTCTCTCTATCAACACTGCAGTCGTCGATCTAGCCGGAATTGGTACCGTGCGCCGCAGCTCGAGCCCTCTTTCTTGCTCATTGCCTTTCTTCGGACTCCTCTGCCGCTAGTCCATGATCCTTGTTGACGACGCCGAATCTCTCTTCTTCTACGGAACAGTCTTTGGCCGCCGCTCCTCTCTTCTTTTCCGACGAGCGGTCACTGTTAGTCGTTTTCATCGGAGCTCTTCCACTGCCGCTCCCGCTGTTTCATCTATGTTCTTTTTTATGTTTTGTTTATTTTCCTAGTTTAATCGTCTCCTCCGGATCAAACTGCAGGAGATATTCCTGATTAGGGTTAGACTAATACCATTAGAGTTTAGGTTAACCCATTAGGGTTTATGTTAGGTTAAGAGTCCATTTTACATCTCTATTATTAGTTTCTTGCTAGCTTCTCTATTTTAATCTAATATCATCGGCTGTCCTAAATAAAGGTAAATTGGTGGAACAAGTGACGTGCACGGATCTATCATATAGGGAAGGGAATGCTAATTTAGTTCAACTGATCCATGTATGAATCAGTCAAGTTTGTCTGTACTTTGTTTTTATATAGTTTTATAACTTTATTTATATAGTTTATGCTGTCCTATGCCAAATTACGATGCTCCAAACGAAAGATAATTCTAGATCTGTCATCGCAATTGATGTATAACCCAAAGTCAGTTTAATTTATTCTTTTGTGTATATATTAACTATTTTTGAAGTATTAATTATTCTTATTTTTAACGTGGAGTAAGGAGGCTCATATATATATATATATTGATTTGTGTAGTCAAGTTAAAAGATGAAATAGATAGAATGGTATAAAGTGGAGAACATTACGCTACCAATAAGGGGTTAGGTTCCTTCTACAATAAAGGATTAATTGGCTGCTTTTGCGGGGGGATATGTTTGTGGTTCTAAAAGGTTAGAAGATGTTTTTTCCAAGTATTTTTATAATAATTTATCAAACTAGGTCTATATTTTTCTATCAATCCCTTATCGTGAAAAAGATTTTGTTGAAATTAACAAATGATTATAATATATCAGTTTGATAACATCATTTAATTATCTTTAAATAAACCAAGTATGAAGAAAAGCATCTACCGAATTTGTTATCTGCGAGAGAGATTCAAATCATGTTATCCAAAAAATTGATGACACATATCTGTAATTTTAGTGTCATCTTATTGTTTAAGTAACTGAATTCTTTATCATTTGTGGCTTTCCATGGACACCATAACAAGGAGAGAATGATACCTCCTGTAAATTTGACTTTCTTTTCTGTTAGAACTACCCTCTATTGTGATGAAGACCATTAGGAATACCCTCTATTGTGATGAAGACCATTAGGAATGGGTATCACGTAAGGCTTGGTGATGCCTAGTTAGACAATGATCACACTGTGAACACCATAAAGGTGCAATGTGATGACATATGATGAGGTTAAATGTGATGGAATGTGATCTTCATTATATTAGACCACAACTAATAGAAAAAAACTGTATTTTTTATTTTTTATTTTAAACCTTAGCCAATAGGAAACTAGCATGTTCATTTTAATATTGATTTATTTTTAATTAAAAAAGATGATGTGGTATGATAGGTATACCATTTCAAATGTGATAAAATGTGATAATGAGATGACAACCCATCACATGACATGGAGTGATAAGTACTCCTAATAGCCTTTATAAAAAGGATATTCTTATTACTCACCAAAGTCTAATTTTGTTCATTTTGGAATTCAGCTCCAAAGTTTTTTCACAAAGTACATGCCTAAAATATGTAATTTTCTTTTTCGTCAGCCTTTTTATTACACAATGGGAATATAGTTGAATTGATTGAAACCTAACCACTATTTCGGCCATAATAGTAAGCATATCAATTTTTTTACCTACACTCTCCAAGATAAAATAATAAGGGAGGTTTTCGTATATGCTATTATTAAACATCAAAATATCATATTTGTCATGTTTAATTTCTAATATTATATTTATTTTCATAAACTTTCAAAATATCATATTTGTCTAGCCTAATTTCTAAATATAATATTTACCATTCATAAACTTTAAAAATATCATATTTGCCCAAATCCTTACTTCTAACATTTTATAATTGTAAATTAAAAAAACAATAAAGACAAAAAGGGGCTAGAGTTTCATTATTGAGATAAAATGTATATACAAAACAAAAAAAAGGTACATATAAATTAAAGGACTAAATAAAAGCTCAAGACAAAACAAGTCCACTAACTTAACTAGGCTAACATCCTCCCCACCCCTCTTCAAACTCACAATGCAATAACAATAAGCATTGAAAGTTTATCAGATAAAAAATAAAATCATGGAGTAGATATGCCTTTCGTAAACATATTAGTAATTTGCAAAGTTGATGGAACATGAGGTAGAGAGATGGCGGCATGTTAAGATGATGACGAGTAAAATGACAATCAATGTCAATTTGTTCCTCCTGCTCATGAAAAATATAATTCTTCGCAATCTTTATCGCACTATTGTTGTCACAGTGCAAGGGGGTAGGTTGAGAAGTATCAACACCCATATCTGCAAGAAGCCAACATAGTTAGACGATCTCAAAAGTCACTCTCTGTAGAGGATTGAGAGACAACATCTTGTTTCTTACTTTTCCATGAGATCAATGAATCTCCAAGAAAGATACAAAAGTCAGTGATAGTTTTGCGATCATGAGGACCGATGTCCCAATCAGCATCACTATATGCACACAGCTCAAGAGAAGACATCAAGGGAAACACAAGGCTTAGGAACTAAATGCCATGAATGTATTTCAAAATGCAAAAATGGCTCCCTGATAAAAAGTAGAATGAGTGGTAACAAATTGGCTAACCACATGAACCGCATGGGATATGTTCAATCGAGTGGAAGCAAGGTAGACTAAGCTCCCCACAATAGTTCAATATAGGCTTGGATCTGATAAAGGGACACCATCAGTTAGAGAATATCAGAAATTAGTTTTAAGTGGTGTATCAATAGTCCTATTGTCAGAGAGTCATGCTCGTTCAAACATATCAAATATATACTTTTTTTAGATAAAAGAAAACCCTTTTTAGATTGAGCAACCTCAATCCCTAGGAAGTAAAATAACAAACACAAGTTTTTCATGGAAAATTAGTAAGCCAAATCATGTTTCAAAGCCTCTATACCAGCATCACCGGTAATAATCATGTCATCCACATACAAATATAAAATAATCCGTCGTACACTTGTGCATCTAACAAATAAGGCTAAATCATGATTACTAGGAGTAACCCAAAAGAAGTAATCATCGTAGAGAATTTATCAAACCAAACACGGTGAGATTTTTTGAGACCATAAAAAGCTTTCTGAAGATGATAAACCTTACCCGACTGGTGAGCAATACCTAGGGGTATTCATATAAACTTCCTCACGAAGATCATCATTTAAGAATTCATTCTTGACATCCATTTGGAAGATCTTCCATTGGCAAATAGAGGAAATTGAAATCAGAGTACGAAAGATCATCATTTTTGCAATTAGAGAAAAAGCCTCCTCATAATCCATACCATATTTTTGCGAGTACCCTTTTGTAACAAGTCAGGCCTTACGTCGTTTCATAGACCCATCATGATACATTATCACCGATTAATAAAAGTTTTGACTTGTTTCCTCAAAGTGTCAATCGTACTCATTACTTATGAAAAAAATTGTTCAAACTTTGCTTGAACATCCACATCCCTTTGTTGAAATTCCATTTTTTGTTGAGCGTCCTCATACTTTTATTCAGCATTTTTATATTTTTATTGAATATAAGCATATTGTTCGCATTTTATCTTAACTAACTCCTTTAATTTTTCAATCTCACATTTCGTCTTGGCACGTCTTTATCGACATTATTATCCAGAAAATCATATGTTTCAGAAGATCCCTTACTAGAACCACTCGACTTAACATATGAACCAAATTTGTATAGTCTCGATCTCCGATTATATCCTCCAACAACATCATTAAGTTGTTGGTCCTCATCAATTTCCTCTCTTATTGTTGCCAACTACTCACATCATTCCTTATAATCATCCTACTATTTTATAATTATAGTGAGATAAAACTTATACAAAAAAATCAAAGAGCAAATGTAATTATTTGAAATGAATTTACATGAATTTTTTCAACTTTGTCAACTAAAAAAGTCTCTCGAGCATGATATTTAGTGTGTGTGTATACAAGAATAGTTCATGGTGTGTCAGATCATGCCCTAATGCTTCTTTTACATATATACCAGAAATTCAGCATACCGTGAAAACTTAGATATGATTCATTTAGGATTTCCTCTTTAAAATAAAAAAATAGAAACTTAGTTTTTTAGAATTAGCACCGTTATAATAAAATTAGAACTATATTGCTATGATACAGAACTAAATGAAGGTAGATTTTTTTTGTTGCATTTAGGCTTAGTCCTTTTAGCAATTGTAATTTGCTACATAGTTTGTATTCTTTTTATAACCATTAATTGATGTTTTATGAAAATACTTTATGTTTACTTGCCTCTCCTTAACTATATTAACTATCTGTTTGGATGAGAATGAAGTTATATAATTGATTTACACAATTCAAGTATGAAATTTAGTTTTGTAGCATGATAGTTATGGATTTTTACTCCGTTGTAGAATAGCTAGTAAATTTCATTTTGAAGCATAATAGCTAGGGAATACAAAATAACAATGGATTTCCATTTCATGGTAGCATAGCTATGAAATCCAGTTTCTTGGCGTAATAGCTTTGGAATTTCATTCCATAGCAAAATATCTGTGAAATTCAATTCCGTAACAAAATCCATAGCGGAAAAGCTATCAATCTTCATTCTATAGTAGAATAACTATGAAATATAGTTTTGGTAGCAAAATAGCTATGTAAATTCATTTTGTAACAAAATAGGTATGATTTTTTTATTTAATAGCAAATTTCGTAGTAGACTTAACTACGGATTTTGACTCCTTAGCAATTTTCTGTAACTATTTTGAAGTTTGCTACGAAATTTTATTTTATAGCAAGTTCTATAACAAAAAAGTTACAGAAAGTCATTTTATAGCATACACCGTAGAATAATAGCAACAAATTTTCATTCTATACCAATTTTCTATAAATATTCATGATTTTTTTTGTAGTGATTAATTCATTTATTTCATAGGATGATATATGATTATACTATGGATAATATCATATAATAGTATTCAAGACAAACAAGTATAAAATATAAATATTTGGCATACCATAAACACATCAAAATATTAAGACCCATAATATCCATATTTAGTTTTTTTTTTGATATTTTATCTTTTAATAAAAAACAATAAATTTATGCTTTTTCCATAACATATTAATAAAATGATTTTCAATTTCATCATAAGAAATAAACTGATGGAAGGTAGGACTGTAAACGAACCTAACGAACACGAATGAGAGCTTGTTCATGTTCGTACATTTAAGTTAGTCGAATAAGCGAATGAACACGAACGAGTTTTCTTGTTTATGTTCGTTCGTTTAATAAATTATATTGTTCATGTTCGTTCATTTATGTTCATGAACATGTTATACGAACATAAACAAACAAACATAAATGAACAAAGATAAACAAAAACAATTGAACATATATGAACATATAATATTGTAATTTAATCAAACAGAATTAAGCATATATGAACAAAAATTGAACTTAAATGAAAAAACATAAACGAATGTTCACGAACAAGATCATTGTTCATGTTTGTTTGTTTAACTAAACGAATAAGAATTGGTGTTTATGTTCGTTCATTTATTAGATAAACGAACGTAAACGAACTTCCCGCCGAACAGTTCACGAACGGTTCGTTGAGCGTTCAATTCGTTTACAACCCTAACGAAAGGTATTTTAAGTCATTTAAAAGTGACAATATTAGGTTATTTGTCTATTTAAGTTGATGGGGGTATGAATACAAATTTCAAAAATTAAAACTAGATGTGCCATTATAGAGAGTTTAAATATTTTATTATAACTAATCCATTAGTAAAAAGAAAATAAAATTGTAACTAATCCATTAATAAAAAAGATATAAAATAGTATTAGAGTTAAAGACGAGTTTCTTCTAAAGAACCATATTTACAACAACACGTGGCACGATAAAACCTTGAATACATCATTTTGATAAAGTAGGCAATAAAAAGTCAAAAACAAAAGGTGATTTTTTTATTATGAACATCGTGTGGCTTTGCATAAGATACAACATTCCATTTTCGACAAGTAGTCCATGAAAATTATTAGTGATTAAAAAGTTGGCAAATCTTCTTAAAGATCATGTTTGTCTTGCACTATGGAGCTAAAACGTCACGTTATATACAATTTGGTTGTGAACATAAACATTGATAAGAAGTTAAAATGACTTTATTTATGTTTCTTGAAGTGTTACTTGATAAAAAAAAGCATAGACATCCTATCATTTCAAAGTAGTATGTCAACATTGGGTAATGGAAATATTCGATGCATTTTGATGAGATTGAAGTTTATGAGTGATGCATAACATTACAAAATTTTTAACACGTATCCAGAAGTAGTGCTGCACAAAATATTTGTGATAAGAAGTTTTTGTGAAAGTTTATCAAATCGATGTATGCAGAATGACGGATGCCATTTTCGAAGCTTGAGCACGTGACAATAAAAAATCAATTAGACTGCACGGTATGGTTGAAAAAATTCCCATCGACATCTACCTCGCAGGGTGGCACATTCATGCCGCCGTCATCACCATCCCATGATGCCGGCATCGATGTCTATCGGCAAATGTATGCCAGCCTCCAACTCTTTTATCTTCCCCCCTTATTTCTCTTCTTTCCGACGTGACACCAAATTGTATGGTTGTCGTCCAGCCTTAGTAAGTTTAAAATAGTTGTGTAAGGATTTTTTATTTTTTTGAAGTTTTTTAGAAAGATATTTATGGGAGGCATATGATATATTAGAATGTGAGAAATTATATTTCCTCCTACACATCTTCCTACCAATGTTAAACAGTGACAAGCGTTTTAAAATATTATTAATTTGATTAAATATGATATTTGTCATTATATATATATATATATATATATATATATATATATATATATATAGATGAAGGTTCAAATGAGAACAAAATTATATATTGAGAACATGAGAACAAATCTCAGCCTTTAATAGTAGAAAAGCAGGCGCGTGTTTTTTTTTAAGTGATAGAGGGTATTTTGGTAAAAGTGTATTTTATATCCGACGATAACAGAGTTGCGTCTTTACGTTCAAAGTTCGTATCTTTTTCCGACATTGTTGCCATAAAAGACGCTTTTTGATTTTGATCCTGATATTCATTCCGTTTTTTTCCGATTCATACGTATATACCTTCGATTTCGAGTTTGCGATTTCATATTTTTGTTCTTTCTTAAGCGATTTCTCTTCCGATTAAAATCGATTTTGATTGTCGTCCTGATGCACATTCGATTTTTATGCTGATAATCCTTGGATTTTTCTTCTGATTGATGCTGTTATAGAATCGATTTCGGTTTTGTGTCAGCAATTCAATCGTATTTGATTTTTTATTCGAGGACGACTAGTGAGAATACAGATCACGAGGATTCAAGCGTATTTGAGCTTCTGTATCAGTTATTTTTGTTCGATTCTATTAGTTCAGATGGATAACTATGTTGATGATGTCAATACATGTACAAACGAAGAAGAATTTAGTATTTTCGTTACGATATCTGAAGATGAGGATACAGATGACGAGGATTCAAGTAAATATGTTCAGAATTACGGTGTTCCAGGTAAATACTATTAAAGTATTATAATCACATGTGATTATATATGTGAATTTTTATAGTAGTTTTATTCTGAATCATATGTGATTATATATGTGAATTTTTGTAGTGGTTTTATTTTGAATCAAATAAAATCATATGTGATTATGTATGTCGATTATTGGGAATCAAATAAAATCATATGTGATTATATATGTTGTTTATGGGAATTAAAAAAAATCATATGTGATTTTTCAATAGTCATATTTGATTTTTTAGATCAAGACTCTGCATAATGATATATTATTTACGAATTTAATTTGTAATTTATATGTGGTTTATTGTGAATAAAATTCAATCGTGAAGTAGAGTTAATTGTTGTAATTTTGAGTAATTATACGTGATTGTTTTTAGTAATCATATGTGATTTCTGAATTGAATATTTTTTATGTCATTTTACATGTGATTAATCAGGTGATGAAGAGTGTACTTCTTCTTATCAATCAAACTGTAGTACTATGTTGGCAACAAGTGGTGTAGTGTACAATAATGAGGTTCCGCATAAAGTCAAACCGGATGTTCCCGAAGAATTTAAACCAAATTCGTTAATGAGATTCAAAAGTGTTGATGCTGCAATTGAGATGTATAGAAGTTATGCACATAAGGCTGGTTTTGATGTTCGTTTGAATACACAAAGGAAAGTTGGTGAGATTGTAAAGCATAGATTTTTACTTTGCAGCAGGAGTGGAAAAGTAGGACAAAAATCAGTTGATACCAAACGTAACACAACATACAAGCGTACCGATTGTAAAGCAAAGATTGTTGTGAAGCTTGTTAAGGGAACTAATGACTACAAGTTTGATAAATTCAATGAAATGCATAACCATGAACTTGAAGATATACATCATTTAAGAAAAACAAGAGAATTGCCATTCTCGGACATGGAGTATATTGTTCGGTCTTCGACAGCAAAAATTGGTGCAACAAAAGCATACAAATTGAAGGCAACGTTGATGGGCGGGTTTGAGCATGTAAAGGGTAAAGTTGGTGATTATAAAAATTTTAAGAGAAAGATCAGTTGCATTATAGGCTACAAAGATGCTCAAATGATTGTTAATAAAATGATGGAGCGGAAAGACAATTACCCGAATTATTCTTTCTATTATAGATGCGATAAGAACAATGTGTTGAATGCAATGTTTTGGGCCGATGAAACAGAAAAAGCTTATTACAGTGAATTTGGAGATGTGATGTCACTTGATGCTACATTTCGAACAAATAAGTAAGTTTTAACTGTTATTAATCATTTGTGATTTTTTCAGAATATGTTTTTGATTATATGTGATTTTTTATTTTTGTATGAAACAACAGGTACGGATTGGTTTTTGTTCCATTTACTGTGATTGATCATCATAAATCATCTGTTACTGTTGGAGCTGGTTTACTAAGCACAGAAACCGTTGATTCATATAAGTGGTTGCTTCAACAATTTATCAATGCTCATGGAAAAGAACCAGTAATGGTGTTAACGGATCAAGATGCAGCATTAAAGCAAGCAGTTGAATCTGTTTTTCCAAATTCAAAACACAGATTGTGTATGTGGCATATCATGAAGAAACTTCAATCAAAGGTATGTTAGTATTTTTTGTAAAATCACATATGATTGTAAATAAAACATTTTAACTTATGAAGTTTTTATTGTGCAATCACATGTGATTTTATAAGGAAGCGGTTGAATCATATAGGATTTATATATTATGTGATGTATAATCATATATGATTGTTTGTGTGGTTTTACATATTGCAGCTATCTGTGGAATTTCTTAAAAACACATGCTTTAAGAAGTGTTTTAAGAAACTTGTATGGGACCTGAATATGGAGCCTAATGTTTTTGAGACGAAATGGGATTTGTTAATGAAAGAATTTAATCTTGAAGAAAAAAGATGGTTCAAAGATATTTTTAAAATACGGGATTCTTGGATTCCTGCATATTTCAAGGACTTTCCAATGTGTGGATTGATGAAGACAACATCAAGGTCCGAGAGTATGAATTCTTTTTTTAACTCGTATTCCCAAGGCGAAAATTTCCTTGTAAATTTTATGATGAATTATGATAATGCTATTCAAAAACAAAGAAATTCGCAACGTGAACTTGATCATAAAACAAAACAAGCACATTATGGAATGAAGTCACCATCCGATATAGAACAACAAGCAGCAAAGATTTATACCAGTGCTTTATTTTTTGATATTCAAAAGGAATTGTATAAAGGAGTGTGGTTTTGTGAAGATAAAGAGTCCACGGAGGGAGATGGTGTGGAATATTATACTGTAATTCAGAAGAACAAGAGAAGGGAATTTAAAGCAACGTTTGAGGTAATTATTGATTTTGATTTCTGAATTTTAAAAGGAAATTTTACTCATATGTGATTTAATGTTTTAGATATATACTAGTATTAACATAAGTGATTACTTTAGTCGTATTCATATGGGATTTCTGAAAAAGAATGTTTAATCATATGTGATTATTACATATTTAACATGTTGGAATAAGAATGTTTAATCATATATGATTATTATTTATTGTAACAGGTTGAAATAAGAGTCGTTGAAAAGAAAATCAAATGCAGTTGTGGACTATTTACACAATGTGGTATATTGTGCAGACATGCCTTCAAAATATTGATAAAAAAAGATTTTAAAGAGATACCTTCAGAATATATTCTAAGACGATGGACAAAGGATGTTATATATTCAAATCATAATCTTATTAGAGATCGTTTTGACGAAAGGGATGTCGAGGTTACAAAACTTGTGAATGAAGCATTCTTTACTTTTCAATCATGTTTGGATATCGTTAGAGATGATAAAGAGAAGCTGGCATATTTTGTTCAGAAAACCAAACATATGTTGAATGATGTCAAGAGTGATTCTACAAGTGAAGTAACAACAAACAATGCAGATTTAGTTGAAAAGCTTCTTGGAGTTGCAGTTCCAGAAGAGATTGTTGTTCAAGTTCCTGATGTTCAATTTAATAAAGGTTGTGGAAAGAAAAGGCTTGTTGGTGAATATGAGAAGTCTATTTTGAAAGCACAGAAGAAGACTAGAATTTGTTCTGGATGTGGTAAAAGAGAGCCACACAATTTACGTACATGTCCAACAAGAATTGCAAATCAGAAAAAAGAAACAACAGGTTCAGTTTTAAACGATTAATCATATGTGATTTTAGATGATAATCATATATGTTTTCATTGTTATATAGTTTACATTGTTGACAATTGATGATAATCATATGTGTTTTTTCGGATATATATATATGATTTTAGTCTATTTTCAAATATATAATCACACATGATTCTAGTTATTTTTGTGCAATCACATGTGATTTCTGTTTTGAAATAAAACATTATAGGCACACAAGATTTTCTAGTCTATCCCGATATATAATCACACATGATTTCAAATAACACAACTGTTTAGAAATTGTAGTTGCCACATTCAGTACATATATAAAACATTATAATCACACATGAGTTCAAATAGCATATTTCTTAATAAACACACATAATTTAAATAAGACAATCTGTTTAGATATTGTATTTTCCACATTCAGAACATAAAAAAACATAATAAAATTGTTTAAACACCATTTTCATCACCAACGCAAATATCAATAACAGCAACCCAAACTTCCCAATACCATCCCAACCTTCTTAAAACACCATTCCATCCTTCAATTCAGATTCAGCAACCTCTCATGAATAATTTGACTGGCATCTTGCAGTTCTTGGTGTCTCTTTGATTTAGGCACCTTCGAGTAGTCCCTAGCAAGTTTCAAGATATCGTTTTTCATAACGTTTATATCGGACATAATTAATCTATGTGCATATTTTGCTCTAACCCTGTCCAACATAACATCTTGGGAACCACCTTCTTTCGGAAAACCGCAATTGTATTTGCCATCAGTTTGACCTTTAAATGTCTCCATGTGTCTCATCGTAAAAATCCCACAGTCTGTTTTGTTGTTCTTTGTTTTCCAAGGCATGTCCAGTAAATTGATTGTCAAATTTGGATTGGACATTTGTTTTGCCTTTTGGTGGTTAACTTCCTCCAAATATCTGCCAAAGAATTTTTTCTGCATTTAAAAAGAAAAGAAAATTAAATCATATATGAGTACAAGTATTTTTATTTTGTTTTATTATTAGCAATGTTATGAAATAGTACTTACAAGGTTGTTCAAAACAGGCAGGTATTTCCCTTCCATTGTAGCATCTGATATGCTGTTGTCAAGGATCACAATTCCTGGGTTCTTTAGGTTGAAAACAAACAGAAATATGTGGTCACTTCGGCATACAGGGAAAAACACCTGTATTTAAGTAACAATAATGTATAAGATTATGGTTGATACGTGATTATCTATATGAAGAGTATATAAAATGACTGTAACCAATCACATATGAGTTAACATTACAATCACATATGATTGATCATCATTTTATTAATATATATGTGTGGAGTATATAAAACGTTTGTAACCAATCACATGTGTTTTAAATATACAATCACATATGATTGAAACATCAAATATGAATATATTTTTAGCAGTTGATACTTACAAGATCAATGTCCTTTAGTAGAATTTTCTGTTTGTCATTGTGCAAGCAGTCATGAAAATATTTTTTGAATTGTTGATACTGTTCTTCTTCTGCTTGCAAAGCCATCTTTTCAATTGCTTTTTTGCTTTTTTTCTCTTTTTTCTCTTTTTCAAAGTTCTTTTCCTCAATGTAGTTTGTCTAAATGGTTTATAATATGTGTGTTAGTATAGAATATGAAAAATCACATATAATTAACAATGTGTTATGAATAACTTACTGTAATTTGAATATCAAGAAAAAGTCTGTACGGGGAAGTGTTTTGATCCCTTTCAAGCTCTTGATGGTTCAAAATTTCAGCCCAGGAATCAATGATTCCATATATTACATATTCTCCTGGGAACAAACTTTCCAACATGTACCTGTGTACAGTTCTTGCACCTACTGTCGTTATCACTTCATCACTGTCAAAGGAAAAATCATATATGATTTAATAATTTTAGAATAAGAACCACATATGAATAACTTACAAGACGTTCCCTTTTAAGTTGAAGAGCCATTCACTAATCATATCTTCCTCAGCAGTGTTGGCGCTTTTCATGTTTATCACCCTATCCTTAAAGGGTGATTTCATGCTTGGCCCAGGTTTTTTCTGTCTTTTTTCTTCAGGTAAGACAGTTACTATTGGTTGAGGATTTAGAATTGCAGGACCAACTTGTTTGCCTTTAAGATTTGTTTCCTGAAAAATATGATCAGAAAAAAGAACTTTTGAGTATATAATAAATTTAAAAAACATGACAATCACATGTGATTACATACACATATAATCAGATGTGATTAAAATATGAATTATAATCAGATGTGATTGGATTACCAATTTGTCGGTTTGAACTTGTTTTGTTTGATTTTGATTGGATTCTTCTGGTGGTGTTATTTGACTGATATGAAGTTCAAAACTTGGCATGAATGTGTTCTCTTTTTTTTTGTTTGATTCAGATATAGTCTTTTCAAAAAATTCAATAACATCGGGTTCATTTAAGAATTGAGTATCTGTGATTGTGTTTTCAATATTATGAACATTATCTGTCTTTTTGAAAAAATCGTTCACCTCTGATTCTTTAATTGGATCATTAACCTCTGCTTCTTCATTCGTTTTTTTACCAGACTGATTTTCTTCATTGATGTTTTCTACCAAAACAAATAAGAGAAGTTAGTTTATAATAATATACAATTAACATACAAAAACATATGTGATTAAAACATACAAAAACATATGTGATTTAAAAAAAATTTAATACCTTTTGGATTATCAAGAACTTGTTTCACATGGTCATCTATTGTTTTGTTTATATCTGCTTCTGTTGCTAAGTTTGATAAGTCTTCCCAAAAATCCGTATCCCCACTGCAGCCAACATGATCTTCATTATTTTTTTTCACTAAAAAAAATATGAACAAAAGATTAGTATAATCACAAATGATTTCAATTTTTTAATTTTTATAATCAGAAATTAGTATACTGACCTGTTTCTTTTGAAGGTTCATTCAGTATGTTCTGGATTGGTGTACTGAACCAAAATCCACTTAACGGTGGTTCCTCTTCACCGCTACTTTTCAAACTTATCAAAATTTCTTCTACATTTTCTTCTGAAGTTCCACCACCCCCATCCTTCTTTTCACCATCATTTTTATCCTTTTTAACATCACTAATAATCTCCTCTATCTCCTCAATCTCCTCAATCTCCTCAATTTCCTCAATCTCGTCATCGTCTTCAACATTTTTATTTTCTTCTGGATTGGTTTTGTTATCATCCTCACTTTTATGACCAGCATCTTCATTGTCATTTTCCTCATGACCACCATCATCATCACCAATCTTTTGCTTCTTTTTAACATTCCCTTTTTCTTTTTCAACATATCCTTCTTTACCAGCGTCACCATCATTATCATCATCATCACTTTCACTGTCTTCATTACTTTCGGTGTCTTCATCACTGTCTTCATCACCATTGTCATCATTGTTGTCATCACCATCATCATCATTGTCGTCATCACCTTCACCATCATTGTCCTCAGCTTCACTCTCTTCATTATCTTCATCACCATCATCATCGTCATCATTATCAACATCATCATCGTCATCATCATTTTTTTCTCTCTCCTCATTAATTAACTCGATCATTGCATTCCAAAATTCCAACCTTTTGCTTTGTGGAAACTTGAGCAATGAGGCGTACACCAAAGATTGTAATTTTTCATTCCTCTTTTCTATCTTCAACAAACATTCCTAAATGAAACAAATGAATATATAAGTACAAATTATAATCACAAATGATTTAAGAGAAACATTGTAAATAGAAATATACATCCTCAGTCATTTCTTTCTCAACAAAAGCTTTGTTTAGACGTCCTGTGCCAAATTCACCAAGGACATCCTTCTCAAAATTTTCTCTGAATTTGACTTTTTCGGAAGTCCAGTTGTTGATCACAGGACGTGAACGCTCCACATCTAGACAATTGCATTTCACACTGTCTACGTACAGTAACTGCAAATATAATTAAGAGAACATATACATATGAGTTAACATGACAATCACAAATGAATAGGATAACCAATTAAAAACACAAGGGAAATAGGTCGGTGATTATTTTATAACCACAACTGAGTTAACAGGAAAATCAAGTATCATTTACATGTTGTAATCATATTTGATTACAAGTATGTAGAGTATACAAAATTATTCCAAACAATCACATATGAGTTAACATTGCAATCACATATGATTGTTTACAATACATGTATAATATAGAAAATAACATATTAATTAATAAAACAATCATATATGAGTCATTACATAATCAAGTTACATGTGTTTATAAATGTAAAAACCATAATAATTTTCCTTGTGTTTTCCATTGGTTATTCTTTTCAGTATGTGAACTGGTTTTATCTATTGATTGGTAGAAAACATACAAAAATATATGACCTATTACTCTCACTTTCACAAGAACTATATTACTTGTTTCCATCATATTCGATAAGTATTGATATTGAATTTCATTATATTTGCAAGATATTTCAAGATAGTAATCAGCCTCTGCTATCATAACAGAAACATGATTTTCATGAAAACTCATATAGCAACTATCATGCAATTCAATATCGTTGAATATGTTAAAGAGAAGTCGTATAGTTCAAGCAAAAGTGAGAGTGATAGCTCAGATAATCTTGTATGATTTATAACAAACAACATATCAAACCAATTCAGATACTGAATAGAATAACCAATTAAATAACACAAGGCAAATAGGTCGGTGATTACTTTATAATCACAAGTGAGTTAACAAGAAAATAATGTATCCTTTACACGTGGTAATCATATTTGATTACATGTATGTAGAGTTTACAAAATTATTATAAACAATCACATATGAGTTAACACAATAATCACATATGATTTTTCAGAATTCATGTGTAATATAGAAATCACATGTTAGTTATTATGACAATCATATATGAGTTTATCAGGAAATCATATATGAGTATACAAAATTATTCCAAACAATCACATATGAGTTAAGATTATAATCACATATGATTGTTTACAATACATGTATATTATAGAAAATAATGTATTAGTTAATAAAACAATCATATATGAATTTTATCAGGTAATCATATATGATTCATTACATAATCAAGTTACATGTGTTTATAAATGTAAAGACCATAATAATCTTCCTTGTGTTTTCCATTGGTTATTCTTTTCAGTATGTGAACTGGTTTTATCTATTGATTGGTAGAAAACATACAAAAATATATGACCTATTACTCTCACTTTCACAAGAACTATATTACTCGTTTCCATCATATTCGATAAGTATTGATATTGAATTTCATTATATTTGCAAGATATTTCAAGATAGTAATCAGCCTCTGCTATCATAACAGAAACATGATTTTCATGAAAACTCATATAGCAACTATCATGCAATTCAATATCGTTGAATATGTTAAAGAGAAGTCGTATAGTTCAAGCAAAAGTGAGAGTGATAGCTCAGATAATCTTGTATGATTTATAACAAACAACATATCAAACCAATTCAGATACTGAATAGAATAACCAATTAAATAACACAAGGCAAATAGGTCGGTGATTACTTTATAATCACAAGTGAGTTAACAAGAAAATAATGTATCCTTTACACGTGGTAATCATATTTGATTACATGTATGTAGAGTTTACAAAATTATTATAAACAATCACATATGAGTTAACACTATAATCACATATGATTTTTCAGAATTCATGTGTAATATAGAAATCACATGTTAGTTATTATGACAATCATATATGAGTTTATCAGGAAATCATATATGATTTTAAACCATTGTGCTCTTCATTGGTTATTTTTTCCAAAATTGTGAGCTGGTTGAATCTGATGTTTTGTATAAAAACATAGTAAAACGTCTCAGCGACCATTCTCATTTCGCTAGAACTAGATTCCTCGTCTTCATTATATTTATTAAAATATATGATCTTGAAATTCATTATATTTGCAAGACATTTCAAGATAGTAATCAGTCTCTGCTATCATAACAGGAACATGATTTTCTTGAAACTCATATAGCAACTATCATGCAATTCAATATCACTGAATATATCGAAGACCAAGCATCTAGCGCTAGCGAAAATGAAAGTGATAGCTCAGATGATTTTGTTAGAAGAAATAACATTTGAATTAATATAAAAATCATACATGAGTCATCACCTAATCACATGTGATTCTTTATGATATAAGAATAATAGAATTTAAATTTGTAGACATACCACTAAAAATGACGCCGGTCCAACGTAAAAGGCTGTTTTGCTTTTTGGGTCAAAAGAGCTTTTTGTCTTGACCAAGGAATCAATAAGAAACTTGCACCAATCCAAATTTGCAATATCTGTTTCTTTTGTGATGTAGTTCAACGGCGAGGTGTTACATTTGCCTGTTGAACTTGATTCCAATAAAGCATTAACCAATACCGCTATGAAGTTTAGTTTGAAGTTCATATCGGCGTTTCTTGTTGATACAATTTTTGTCTTGATGTCCTGAAGTCTAACCATTGCATTGTCTTCAAATTGAGCTTTCCAATCATCATAAGAAGTATCACCTTTCTTTCTGTATTCAAGTTCTTCAAACTTTACCTCCCCCATTGGCAGACCAAGGATTTCGTGTACAGATTCCCTTGTTACAGGAATGTTCCCTCTCTTAACCTTGAGTGTGTTTGTTGACGGGTCAAAGTTTTCGAGCACAAATTTACTCAAAGCTCCTGGTACGTCTGTCATTTTCATTTTTAAAAGGGAACCAAATCCCATCTCTTTCACACATTGCTTCTGCTCTTCACTCAAACTAAGTACAATTGAAAACAATGCACCTGGCGAACACCTATTATGATGTAAAATGTGTAATTAGATGAATCACATGTGAATGATATATGTTTCAATGAACTTATGATTATAACTGTAAATAGAAGTAAAATTTACCTGTTTCTTATGGTCTCAAAGTTTTTTGGTATTTGTTTTCTCTTTTTTTTTTTAGGTTCTGTGTCTTCAGAATCAGAATCTGAATCTACAATTTCTTTTTGGACTTTCTTCTCACTTTTTCTCTTTTTTGTTTTTTCCTTTTCTTTTTTCTTCTCTCCTTTGTCATCCTTTCTTTTTTTCTCACCTGTATCTGCAACATCTACAAGAAATGCATGTATACATATACAATTTCGTTAAGCATTTATGAAAAAAGTAGTGCATTATAAATCATATAGGATTTGATAAAAAATATTGAAAAAACTCATATATGATTTATCATTTATGAAAGAAGTAGTGCATTATGAATCATATAGGATTTGATAAAAAATTTGAAAAACCTCATATATGATTTATCAAAATAACATAAAACACATATGAGTTGAACAATACCTTTGTCATTTTTTTGTTTCGATCGTTTCTCCTTTGTCCTTCTTTCTTCTTTGTTGTCTTTTTCTTGTCTTTGTTTTTTGTGCTTTTTTCTTGATTTTTCTCCTGCTTTTATTGCATGTTTGATCGAATGTAAGTTATAGACAGAATGTATTGCTAATTATATTCTATTTGAAATCATATCATGTTAGATAAAGATATCTTATATAACATATACCTTTTTCAATGGTAGGAGATTCTGAAGTTTTTTTTGTACTAGATCTAGTCAATCTGACTTTAAGATTGGCTTCTGTCGTTTTTTTTTCTTTTGCTGTTGTTTAATTATAAATGGTTAGAAAAATGTTATAGGAAATCATATATGTTTAAAACTTTTCGTTACAAATCAGATATGATTAATCAAATGGTTAGAAATCACATATGATTAATGAAATGTTCACAAATCACATATGAGTTTTATGGTTAACCACATATGAGTTATGGTTAAGCATTTATCATTTTAATAAAACATAAGATTATTCAGATGGTTACAAATCACATGTGATTAGTGGTTAGTTATAAATGGTTAGAAAAATGTTATAGGAAATCATATATGTGTAGAACTTTTCGTTACAAATCAGATATGAATAATCAAATGGTTAGAAATAACATATGATTAGTGAAATGTTCACAAATCACATATGAGTCACAAATCACATATGAGTTTATGGTTAATCACATATGAGTTATGGTTAAGTATTTTCCACTATAACAAAATTTACCTCAAATCACATGTGGTTAACGAATTTTTTTTTTAATAAAACATATGATTTATCAAATGGTTACAAGTCACATATGATTTATGGTTAATCAGTTTAACAAAATACATATCGAATCACATGCGATTAACCATTTTTTCACTATAACAAGATTTACATCAAATCATATGTGTTAACTCATATGTGATTTCAACAAATCATAAATAAAATCACCAGCATCTTCCTTCTTCTGCTTTTTGTTCTTTCTTTCGTAGATATTTTTGAATGTTTTTTCTTTATCTGCAAGTAAAATCGAAAAAACGATTGCGAATATGTTATTATTTAGTCGATTTCATATGAACAGAACATTAGTATAACAGTAATAACAAAACGAGTGTACTGATGGTTGTGTGGTGTTTTTATAATGAAAAAAATTCAGAATCTAGGGTTTTAACTTTGAAAACATTAGTTTTTGTACAAACATTTGGGTATATTTAAACGATTTCGTATACTCGGATCAAAAACATTCAAAAAATTAGGGTTTTCGGTGAAAAAGGTTCAAAAAATAGGGTTTTAACTTTGAAAAAAGTGTATAATAACTCGATTTATACCGTTTTTTGCTGTTACTGGTTGATCTTGTTGTTTACTTGTTGACATCTTGGATTACGGATGAAGATTTCCTGAAAATTTGTCGAAAAAACGGAAGAAATTTTGAGAGG
Organism: Cichorium intybus; assembly: GCA_023525715.1. NCBI lineage: Eukaryota > Viridiplantae > Streptophyta > Magnoliopsida > Asterales > Asteraceae > Cichorium > Cichorium intybus. The sequence continues at coordinate 11,040,613 of CM042011.1, read as the reverse complement.
TTTTGTGGAAAAACGGAAGAAATCGTATCAGTTCTTTGGAGGGAATGATGGTCTGACGTATAGTGAAACGTGCGTGGGCGGTTTTGGACGTCAGTTCGTGTTTTTTCAGTAATAGCCGGTTATTTCGAATCCGTTGCCATTTAGCCCTGAATATGTACATATTTACAAAAATACCACCGTGTTTAAGCAATGGTTAATTTTTGTTCTCATGTTCTCAAATTGTAATTTGTTCTCATTTTAACCGTCCCCTATATATATATATATATATATATATATATATATATATATGATTAATTTCATAATTCACTTTTTTGAAACTTTATTTAACCCTATCTCCGGGTATACCACAACTTAGTTATGTGATAATCCAAAAGAAGGTTCTTAATGTTTTAGGCATAAGAACCAAAAAATGTTGTATTATGAGTATATATATATATATATACTAACAATATTAATAAAATGAACAATAGTGATGCAAACGGTAGTTTTCAAATGTTAATAATTGTTAGTAGATATTTATATCCATTACCACGAGGATGTCCCAACGTAACAAAATTTAAGAAGGTACTAATATTAGAGGCACTAACATAACAAAGAATAATTTAGGAGTATGATAAATTTGCCGTTCTATAAAAAAAAAAAAAAAACTAATCTTAGAGGCCCTTGAAGTGTCTAGCTACACCAAATTTAACCCGTCTATAGAGATTATGCCATCCGTTGGATGTCAAGAAAGCTCTTGCTTGCACCTACAAACTTATAATACTCGAAATTATTAAGGAACTTTAGAGACCTCTAAGGGATTTAGAGAGTTATGACTTAGGGAAGTTACACTTACGCTGTGTTCCCGAGTTTTAGCATGGAGAGAAAAGAAAAGAAAATAAAAGAAAAGAAGGGAAGGGAAACGAAATGAAAGTTATATTTTCATGTTCCCGAGTCGAAAGAAAAGTAAAGGAAAGAAACGTTTTATGTGTTCCCGAGTGGAAAGGAAGGGAAAGGAAAGTTATAATTAAGTGTTATTTTTACCAGTAATTTCCTTTCCTTCCAAATCCTTTCAAATCGGAAGGAAAGTTAGGAGAGAATATTAACCCTTCAATTCCTTTCTTTTCTTTCCACTTCCTTCCGTAAAAAAAAAACTCGGGACATAAAAACTTTTCTTTTCCTCCCAGTTCCACCCGATTCTCTCCCTTTCTCTCGTTAAATGAGACTCGGGAACACAGTGTTAGTAATTTTTTCCACTTAAAATGATCCTCCACATATGGAAATATTTTTCCGTTGTAGTTGTAATAAGAAAATATGTTTAAGTTTCAAGACGATGTCCTTCAACCTTGCCCTTTTATCGGTCAACGAAGCCACCAATTGAGATATACTACTTGACACTACAAGGGGCAATGTCCTTTAATCCCGCATCTTTCATCATGTTCCAGAACAAACTATTATCATATAACTGGGTTTTTGTACCACCTAACGTGTATAATATCATAATATAAATCTCCTTTGATAGTTATAAAAATTTCAGTTACATCAATTGATGAACGACACAATAATCACCAACATAATGCACACTTATTTGATAAGTTAAAAATTATAAGTGTCATGAACTTGAATAAGAACCAAATATAATACGTAATCATATGAAATCTCTAGAAACCATTTGAATGTCAACATTCTAATAGAATATGGTAAATAGATTGTCTTCAATTTCTTATAGTTTTTGTAACATTTGGGAATCACAGAGCAAGGAAACAGACATAACACTAGAAATATAATTCGTTTGAATAACCATCCATTCTAAGCCACTCACCCATCTCAATAGGCTAAGGGACTCACCCATCTCAATAGGCTAAGGGAGTGTTTGTTTTTCTTCAAAAAATATTTTTCTTCCAAAGCATGTGCAGGCAGGTAAACGTTTATCAAAAAGAATATTTGTTTTATTGAAGACAAAATACTTAAAAAAGTCTTTTTCACGTCGCTTTTTCCAAAAAGACATAATTCTTTTTTATCTTTTTGCCTCTTTTTGGAACTCAACACCTGACTACCGAGAAAAAAACCCTACCCTGCGTCTTCATTACTCCACAAACAATTTTTATGAAGAAAGAAGACATGGAAAAAGACTTTTGGTCAACATCTTCTTCTGCAGACATGGAAAAAGAAAAAATACATTCTACATCTTCTAAAACAAACACCACATAAGTGTCAATCCACAAAAATAAAATATTTCCTTAAGATACATCATACATGTACTAGAGTATAATCATGAGATTATTTTAAAAACAAACTCATTCTTAAGCTTAAAAAAATATAACCGACAATAAAAAAATACAAATACTACAGGTTTAACTAACTAAAGCAGTATTTTAAATATAAGATATAACTTATAGAATCAAATGATGACTAAATTTGCTTGAAATATATATATATATATATATATATATATATATATATATATATATATATATATATATATATATATATATATATATATATAATAGCTTTTAATTAGTTCAATTTCTTTTACCATTATATATATATATATATATAGTGAGAGAGAGAGAGATAGACAGAGAGAGTTAGGATCAAATGTTAATTGGATCTGTTGTGTGAATATAGGACCAATTTGTGGTCATTAGATTAAAATAATGAAAGGATGTGATTTGAAGGCAAACATTATTATTATGGAATGACATATATTATATATTTGACATAATTAATTATACGGGTAAATATGACATTTTATTTAGAGAGAGAGAGATAGAGTAAATATTACCTACATATTAGGCAACTAAGTCAAGTTAATTAATATAAATTAAATGAAATCTCGGATTTTATCTTATATATTCAAACTAAATCAAATTTTTTTAGGAATAAGAATTCCATTCAACACATCAATGCATTTTCTCCGGATCGTTCTCACATATTTTTCTTTCATTCTTAAAGAATATGACTACATTCAATATATTTTTTAGAATTAACATTCTTAAAGAATATGAACGCATAATTTCAAGAAAAACAATTCGCATCAAAATAATAATAATTCTTATTATAAATTACAAATGCAATAATAAACTTTCTTAGAAAATAAATCCAAATTACATTCATTGTATACTAAATTATAATTGTTCATTCAAAATTGATTGCAACTAAAGAATTCTTAAAGAATGGAAGCGTTCTTGAGGAATTCGAGCATGTGTTCTTCCATAATCAATTACAAGTCAGTTCCCTTCCTTTTTGGATCGTCTTTGCAATTGGATAATTCTTGACTAATGGAAGCATTCTTGAAGAATTCAACCATGTGTTCTTCCACAATCGATTACAAGTATGTTCCCCTCCTTTCTAAGTCAGTCACTGGTACTTTTCGAGGCACTTCAAATACATGCAAACAACTACACAACGAGACCTTATTTTCACTGCAAATCCCTTGAGGCCAGCAACCTCTTGTGAAGAAAATTACTCCATCATTAAAGCAAACATGAAGGCTTTGACAAATTGCATTCACCCTCACGCTTTTTTTAGATCGAGGGAGAGCAAACGACGACAAAGTGAGAACAATTTTTCGAGGGCAAGGAGTGAGGAAGACGGATGAATAGGGTTAGATAAGGTTACATTCCATAAATATGGGCTTTTAATTTGGGAAATTTAATTAATTAATGAAATTATAATTATATTATATAAATTGACTAATTTGCCTAGATGAGAAAAGTGAATATAGTATTGTTATATATATAAGCTTGCATATTAAACCTCTGATACAACATCGTGTTATATGGATATCACTTATTTCCTTATGCTCTTGATGGTTTCTAAGACTTAACTAAAATCACGAGTAAAAGTTAATTTCATGGATCTAGACTCGATATTAGAACTACAACTACTGTTGAGGGCTTTTTATAGAGACCTAATATGTCAAACATGCCATGCTAGAGTCAAGGGAAAGAAAAGCCAAAAAAGATCAAGGAATCATTGAGTTGAACAACAAATCAACAAAGAACGAATACGAGAGAATAAAGAAATAAGCAGTATACATATAACATGATGTCATATCAAGGGTTTAATACGCAAGCTTATATACATAACAACAATATATTCACTTTTTCTCTCTCTCCATATATATATATATATATATATATATATATATATATATATATATATATATATATATATATATATATATATATATATATATATATATATATATATATATATATATATATATATATATATATATATATAAAGTTCAATCGAAAACATAAAAAATGAGAGAACCTAAGAAACCATTTTATGAACTTTTTTTCTAAACAATATTTTTCAAAAAAAATATCTTAATCACATATAATAAAAAATTTGGATATAATTTTTTTTGAAAAAAATATACCAATTTTTAATCAGCAGCCCAAGAACACAAATTTTGTTTCTCCTTCTCCGAGAACATTACATCTGTAATGCTTAGGCATTAAAATTTGTGATATTAATTAAGTTCAGTGGACAAGTTTCTCCGTGTACAATACAAACGTTTCACCAGCGGATAATATAAGCATTTTTGTGTCCTTAGGTTATGTTTGACAAACTAACTGAAAAATAGCTACTAGTTGAAAAACTAGTGGTAGCTAGAAAACTAGCGATTAAATGAAAAACTAGCTGAGCTGAAAAAGTAGCTGATAATAAATGACGTTTGGTAAAACTAACTGATAAAACTAGCTGGAAATCGTAAAATGACAGAAAAGGACATGCACAAAATTAATTCAATATTATAAGAAAAACCATAATTCGGTAAATTAAATTAAAGTAAATAATAAATAAAATATTACAAGTTTAAAAATATACTTCTTACATCCAATATCATATTCGCAATATTATCACGAAGTTCTCGCATCTCGTGACGTGACTCTCAAATGTTCGCACGATTAGATATTGAATGGTTGTTTTGTTCTTCTGAAGGTATGTAATCAAAATGTTGTTCAACGATGTTGAAAATCATATATGTCGAGTCATTCCTTCGAATATAGTTGTGAAGGGTAAAGGAAGCGTAGATATATATCAATTTGGGATCAAGAAAGCGTAGATAATATTTGGGATGAATGAAGCTTAGATAATTTAAGATAAAGGAAGCATATCTCCTATGAGGATAAAATGGAAACATTTTGAAACCGCTACTCAAAACGTTACTATTAGTAGTGTTTAAAAAAACTTAGCTTATTAGCTAGCTTATAAGTTAGTTTTTAGATTCCCAAACACGTCAAACTAAAAAAGCTCGAAAAAAACGTTAGCTTATACGCTAACAGTGGCGCACCAAACAAAGCCATTGCAGGACAAGTTTTCAAATTTGCTCTTAAATAATTAATAAAAACGTTTATACTCCTCACTTAAACCAAACTGATACATTGACTTAGTTTTAGACATAAAAAGACATTTTAATTCTTACATATGGCATTACTTTAACTTTGTGGCATGTTTGTCGACATGGTATTTTTTTAATGATACTGAGGCAAATTTCCATGCATCATTTTCATTTGAAACCAAAGTTCTAAATAACTTAAGGTTTGACAACATTTGCCATGACAGAAAACTAAAGGGGGACAATAATTGATTCATGAACAACTCTGGCATACCTTGTTGAAGAAGCTTGCACCCCATTTGTTTATGAAATTGATTTATAGAACCAAAAACTTACAAACACATGGATTCTTTACTCATATATATACTCGAAACAGAAAAGAGTTATAAAGGCAAGTGCAACATGATTTCACCCAACAAATGAGGGCCGAATGTACTACCTTTACATCCATAGCTAGTAATTATTTTTGTGGCAATCAATTAATCTCAATCTCTCATTCATT